>JAJKFI010000010.1:9511648-9599120 GCA_029204185.1 Lerista edwardsae
TTCCTTCCTTCCTTCCTTCCTTCCTTCCTTCCTTCCTTCCTTCCTTCGATGATGGTTGCAAGTGTTGTTCCTTTATCCAGTCCTTCTGTTTTGTGTGCTCTGTGCCTTTGAAAAGGCAAGGCATGCATGGGAAGGAAGAAAGAAACTAGTGTGGGCAGTAAAGACTAGATCAGTGGACTAAAGTGCCCACCCACTCTAGTGCACTCCCTGATTTCCGTCTGTCCTTGAACCAGTCCCTTCCTTTTCCAATGGCATGGAACCAGGATGGAGTGGGAGAAGGGTTGTAAGGAAGGGGAAACCTGGAGCGCTTCCTTATGGTAACACCACCACAGATCTGGACATTTTATTATAGTTGTTGACATCTGTATGTGGACTTGATGCTGGTCAAGACTGATAAATGTTATAAAGTGTGAGTTTTGTAGGGCATTGCCAAAATCACAAATGGAAAAATTATATCAACAATACAAGAAGTCATATTCAAATGAATCAATTCCTTTCTTATAGAAGCCCACCTAAACTTGGTTCTTTCAATGTTTTCAGAGGCAACTTGAGTGCATTCTGATCTTTTAGATAAAATCAATTCTGCTAAGAACTTTCACTGAACTTTTCGCATTCAGAGGAATAACATTTTCGGGCATACTCCAATGATAGACATTTCTTGCCAGAATAGATTACCCATATGTAATCAGTAAAGCAAATCTGTGATTGGAGGTTGACAGGAATCTATGATCGTGCTGATAGAAGAATCTCTGGAATTGCTATACGTATGTTCCGACTGAACATACTGAATGTATATATTTTATACATTTTGAATGTATATATTTTATCCTGTCATTTTAAGTAAACATGCAATTTTTTAAAGCTAAAGTGACCCCACATAGTTCAACAACAAAATAGATAGTATTTTTCTTTTCACGTGTCTGTTTATGGAACCCTGTATTTAGCCATATGATTAATTTGTGCAAGAAGAAGAAAACTTTGATTATGCATGTGGTGATCCAGTGAGGCTGCCATAGCTGGAATGCGATTATGGGGAGGAACACGGCTTGCAGCCCATGCACCTGCTCTTCATGTGAATCTTTGGTTATTTTATGAGATGAATGTAATAGACATAACACTCTGACGCAGGCTGGCCAACAAGCTGTAGTTGCTATCCAGTAGACAAACCGAAGAAGGGAGGTCTCCCCATGCCCTTTCTCCAATCTAAATGTATCCCAGTTTCTGCAGTATGCTGAGCTTGGAAACCAGTTGCCAAAGAAACATTTGGGGAACCAACTTTCCTGGCCATATAATAACCAACTCTTTTGCACCTAGACAAGATCTTAAAAGTAGAAACTCCGAGCAGTCAAGTAAGAGGGTGACAGTCATTAGCTCCCTGCTCTGAATGAAACAGGCCAGTGAATAGTTTACGGAGTATTATAGTATTAAGGAGTTTCCGTAAATAGAAATAATGTTTTAAGAAAGTTTAAGAGAAAATAGGCAAAGTTGAAATAGCCCAAACAAAATAGTGGGCAGTAGGCACTTGGAATTGGAGGCAAAATGAAATGGAAATCTAACCAAGCTATCTACACCTGTTTTTGGTTAGAATCATTTCTATTGCAAAACCGGGTTATGACCGTCTTTAAATATTCTGAGGCTTGAGGAGCCCTGTGGAGACATCCATGGGGCTCCCAGCGCCCCCAGGAGACCAGTGCTTCAATAGGTAAATAGATTGAAACCCTTGTCACCTTAGGCAGCAGCATGATCCTGGGGGATCACGTTGCTGCTTTCTCTCCTCCCTGTCCCTTAAAGGGACAGGTTCAGAGGTTCTCTGGCTGTGACACCCCAGTTTGAGAACCTCTACATTAGGATGAAGGGGTCCCATTCATCACAACTGCATACACTGCTTCTATCTGGTAAAGGAGCAAACACAGTAGAATAAAGTTGTTTGTGCAAGTTTCTATATTCCCAAGTAAGAAAGCTTAGTAATTTGCATTCATAAGAGACAGACTTCCTGTCTTTCACCCAAAAAGCTGAGAGCTTGCTTTATTTCTTTATCAATTATTTTATTTCTTTTTCTTTATTTATCCCATAATCATTAATGATTATAGCATAATGTAAATCTATGGACCAATACTTGGAATATCCTTCTAACTAAAACAGTGTTTTTAACATTCCTCTAGGATTAAAACATCTTTACAAGATTATACAGAAAAGGGAAACAGTTGCCAGATTTTCAGTGACTATAATTTAATTTTGGAATATACAGTAAATCTATAATTATGTAGTTTGTATAGCAGCATAAAATCATTATGTTCATAATGTTATGATTATTCTGTTCAGTAATAGCATCTAAAGTGCAGGATTCAAGGTCAGCGCAAGCAGCTAACATGTAATATTGATATAAGATGCACCACTAGGATAGGATGGATGCTACATTGATTTTACAAAGTTGAATTGATTTTGCTATTGGTTTGCTGATTGATAGTCACCTATTGATTTATTGTATCTGATGTCATGCCATATTTTAAGGTGAAAAAGCATTATATTCTGTTAAATCTCATTTTAATGTGAACTTTTCCCTTTCCTATTTAGATTGGGGCATATGATCAACAGATATGGGAAAAATCTGTGGAACAGAGAGAAATCAAGGTAAGAGTTATTTATTTATTTATTTATTTATTTATTTATTTATTTATTTATGGGCAGCGAATTTCATACTTCTCTCCCTTTGGCAAAACCATCCACACTATTTTGCTTAATTTCAGAGTCCCTGTGAACTATGCAGAAAACTTTGGGGTACACTCTCACGTTTGTGTGAGATGTGAACAAGAACTCCTGAGCTATGTTGTTGTCCTGTATAAACTAAGAACACCTTAGAACCTGCTCAGTATCCCATTTCAGCAATACCTTGGGGAACAATCTGAATAATGGTGGACCAGCTATCTTCCAGGTAGCTTGCCTGCCATTACTCATTTTGTCACTGAGGAAACTCGTTAAAATTCTGAAGAACTGAAGAAATTTCTAAGGAGGACTGCTAATTTCTGAAGTTGCTGAAGCTATAATGACTTAAGTTTTAAAGAACAAAGGATATGCCAGTTACACATCCTTATCTATTTGCTTAGTTCTGTAGTAATCTTACTAGTTTAGTTTCTTACATATCTCCAGTACCTTTGGCAATTTCAATTTGATTCTTACCCATCTACTTAAATGAGCACAAGGCTGGAGGGCAGGGGGACATAACTACAGGGGCTAGGAAATCTTTTTCTTGTGACTACTTGAATAGATTTTGTGTTTCCCTGAGATCCAAAATGTTTTCCAGTTTTATGTGAATACGGAGCCTGAATTAGGGGGTACAACTATGGTAGATCTTTTCAGTTTTGCCAGGGTGAGGTCCCAGTTCTGTTAGTATTTTTAAATTAATGTTTTACTAAGCTGTGTGCCATATAGTAGTACGGTACTTCCCTTGATGTGTTTATGTGAGTTTTGTCAGATATGACTGACTTTCACATGGTTACCTTTATAGTTCCAGTTTACTTTTCCTCATTTTTCATCCTGTCATTGTTTTGAACAGTTTATTAAATTGGTAAGTATTTGATGATGGCAATTTGTGTTAAGCAAATAGCTTTTGTAGATTAATTGTGTCTCTGCATCGTAGTGTAACTAACAAAATCCCATCAGTTAACTGATTTCGTAGGCATGATCTCAAAAGCATTTAAATGCCTTAGAATCATTTCTCCATTCTGTTCAAAAGACTTGGATTCAGTTTTAGAAGTTGCATACATTCCTAAAAATACATGAAAATGTAATGCTGAGAGCATAACATGCAGCTGCTTTATTGAAGAAAAGGCATAAAGTGTTCTATATTTGGTTCCAGATTTTGACCATGTTTATGATTCTGACTTATTTTCGTAGACCTTAAATTTAACTTCCCAAGCTCTTATCTTTTTTTGGTTGAAATGTGGAACAACCTTTAGGCTCAGACCAAATGTGCAGTTATCTGTGGGGAAAAGCACCTGAGTTTCCACCCATGTGGGATTTGTGACCACATATTCACTACAATCCAGGAATTACATGTGGAAAAGCTGTTCTAATCCCTCTTCTAGCACTGTTGTTCTTTGGCAGACTTCCTATGTCTGCATGTACCCAGCCATTTGTTAGCTAAAAGGGGTGGGGATTTCCCCATGTGGGTCTGCCCTTTTGAGGGCATAAACTGGGTTCAGGTGGCACAGCAGGATTCACATGTTTTATTTATTGTATGAGTGTGCATGGAGAGCTGACTGGACACTTCTTGGGGCTTGCTTCTGACCAAGCAGGCATAGGATTGTTTCCCAAAGCAGGCACATGGGGGGGGGTGTCCACCTAAGAAGCCCACCCTCATACCCATACTCAGAAAATCGAAGAGATCTCAATTCCAGACATGTGTACAGGTGTGTAAACACATATCAATAACTTCTTTGGCATAACCACCATTGAATACAACTAGATTTGCTTCTTAGTAGGCATGCATAGGGAAGTATAAACAGCAGCATCCATTGTACCGACCCCTTTCTCCAGAAGGAAGATCAAAGCTCTGTTGACTGTCTTGAATGGGGGCTCCCCCCCCCTCAGACCCCAACTAGATTCACAAAGCAAAAGATTAAGCGAAAGCCATTTTCGCTGTGCTCTCTCCTTCCTACTAGCCACAAGCAAGGGTGTGGAGACAGTTCCCCTTTAAAGCCCCAAACAAGGATGAGCTGAAGTGAAGGAGGGTTCTGCCAGCAGCCACTCTAGGGTGCCACCTCACCTCCTCCAAGGGCGTGAAACAAACCACATGAATTCTCCTATCATACATTCAAAACCGCATGGAAGATATGGAACTTACAGAAAGTGAGGTACTCAGAAAATAGGTACTCTGATATTCTGTGATAAAAAATTCATGGATGTCTCATGGATAGGGAAACTGTGTGGGTTTTCCTTCTAAACATGCGGTTACTTTGTGCAAATGTCCATTTCCACATGGATTGTTCATGTTTGGTCTGGGCCTTGGACTTCAAGTGCTGCACTGGGGGGAAAATCCAGTTGTTGTCAATCCAGTTGAGTGCTATGAGCACTGTTGGAAGCATAAAGGTTTGTTCTACAAAACATTTGAAGTAATGGAACTGATTAATAGACAGTAAAATATCCCTGTAACTTGTTGCTCTCCTTTAGTAACCCTTGTCCCCTGTGCAAGCATCCAAAAGGCAAATGCATCTGTCTGTTCATTCCTCCTGCTTGTCCCTGTTTGCTTGCACCACTTTCAGCATGAGACTGGCAGCTACCACCACACTGTGGCTTGCTCAGGCTGGGCAGACACAGCTGAACAATTTGACTGTGTGTGCCCCATCTCTTCTGGCAGGCTGAGAGATCAGGGGAGTGTGATAAGACTGGCAGAGTGCTGTGCCTGTGGCATGTGCATTCGTTCTCTTTTCTGGTAGAAGAAAGAAAGATAGCAGACAGTAAGGGTGGTGGAGAAGGGAGGGCAATGGGGCAATAGAGGTGAGCAGTCAACTCATCTCAATATTTATTAGCCAGGCTGAAGTATGGCTTACTTCCTATAAATGATAGGTCATGATATCTGGTTGCCAAAAATGTACTGCAAAAATGAACACTGTTTCATTTTTAGCTATAATGACTAAAGATAGAGTATATCTGTTTAAGATGGCTGCCATCATAGTATTCTGTGACAATTTCATAAATTAATAATTTCATAGATTCACTTATGCATGGCATGAACAACTTCTTTTGTTTGTCTTGAATCTGTTTTCAGTTTGAGTGACCCTCTATGAATAGTATGAACAGTACGAATAATTGTAGAAACCTCTAGTGTCCCCATTCATAAACTTCCTCCAAATTAAATAAAACCTCATATACTTTTGCCTTTCTTCATAGAAGTGCGCCAGTCCACGTATTGTTTTAAAATCTCATTTGTTTAAATGATATTTTTCCTGTCATACTTAACAGGGAAACTTACAGACTAAAATAGCAATCTATGAGAAATAATTAAAATATTAGAACAATAAAATAGGTCATTCTGTGAAACTATTGAAGAAGTGCACAAACAGTAATACTGTTTTCAGTACCTTCTCCAGTTTTTCAGTATCTTTTTTGAGATGAAGTGATCAGAAGAACACACAATACAGGCATTCCCTGGTATCCACTGGGGTTCTGTTCCGAACCACCCCCACCCCCGTGGATACCTGAAACTGTGAATAATGAAGACTCCTTTTTAAGAATGGGGGGACATCAGTGATTTTGCTGCAACAAGGAGAAAATGAGATTTGTTTAATGTTCCGCTATCTTTTTAACAGGCATTTCCATTTACATGGTATCCGTGAATAACTGAAACCATGGATTCCAAATCAGTGGCTACCAGGGCATGCCTACATACTGCATCAACCATTTATATAACAAGATTATATGGTATTTTTTAATCCCTTTCTTTAAAAGAACCCCCGCAGACAAGAGAGCCTGCTGATAATTAAACCCGCAGGTTTCAGGGTCCTCTAATACTCCAAACAGCTCCAGTCAAGTCTGGAGGATGTTCTGAGATTTGTAGATGCCATCAGCAACTTCTCGCTGCCGCTGCGGGCCTCAGAATGTCTGTTAGGGGCAAAAACCCAATACTTCCATTTTCGCACATCAACTGAAAGTGACCTTTTTGCCCTTATAAGGCATTCTGAGGCCCGGGGAAGTTCAGAATGCCTTATAAGGAAAGAAGTCACTTCAAGTTTTGACCAAAACCTGGAAGCAGGTTTTTTTTTGCCCATAATGGGCATTCTGAGGCCTGCAGTGGCTATGGGTGGTCACCGGCGGCCTCTGCAGATCTCAGAAACCCTCTGGACCCAATCAGAGTCCAGCTCCAGTTGAGTTTGAAGGCTCCAGAGTGAACTTCCCTTATGGGTTTGGAACCCGCGGATTCTTAAATCTGTGGGTCCCGAATCCTTGGATATTGCAGACCTGCCTGTACTGTATTCTTTTAGAGCTTTTAAAAATTTGTTTGGGATTTTAACATCTTATTTTCTTGTCCTCTGCAAATGTAACTGTCTCAGTGTTCTTTAGGTAGAGGTCACATATAAATAGCTAGTTGGAAGACCCTTTGGAAGGAAGCAAAAAAAGGTCAAACTGAAAACTGACAGTGAGGTATCTAGTTCAGTGCATCCATAGTGAATTAAAACTGAATTTGTCAACTGTGCAATCTATCACTCACAGTGAGGAATCAGATTTTTCCTTTTGGACAGAAAGGTGGAAAATGAGCCCATTGTCACACCCCACAAACATTTGTGTATCTCAATGACTGTTGTAGAATTTCCACTGGCAACTGGAAAGGCCCATGATGTGTCTGATGCTGGAATGCAAATTGTCAGTATATGTCTACTCACTGCTTTTTATTTTTAATCGGTTGCTGATCAACCTGCTGCCTCTTCTCCCATTGCTGCTAAGCTTGCATATTTTAGTTAACTGATTCCTAACTAAGTTGTTTAAGAACTCATGGGTGACTGTCATCCAGTTTTATTGTTTCTGAATTTGTCAAATGTTTCCACTTTATTTTCTGTTCCCACTATTTGACACAGCTATTTAGAGGCTATGTATTTCCCCTTCTGCATTGGCAAAACTAACGGATTAAATACATCTGTCCTCATAAATTTGCACAGAATCCCCAAATGACCACTGAATCACAAGTCATATCCAGATCCATAGATGACACTATAGAAATAATGTGTCAGATCTGTGATTTCACCTGCAGAGCTGAATTGTGGTATGGAACTGGGGTCCATTCTTTCCTTTTAAAAAAAACATGAGAGAGAGAGTTAGAGAGAGAGAGTTAGAGTTATAAAATTATAAAGAAAAAAAGATAAATAAATATATAGATATTAATTTAAGTAGATTCACCTTCTAAAATAAATTAGTTCAGTTTTTTGGGAGTTTTTTTTCTTTTCCATGTTTTTTTTTCTTTACCTAATGGGTGTCTTATGACTGGTTTCCTGCTACGATCCATTCATATTTATGGTAACTTCCAACTTGCTTTTAATTCCTCCTTCGCTTGTCATATTGTCAGTGTATTTTTGTATTACTTTTTCTTGTTTGAAGACTAGCACCTTGCAGGAAGTAGTCTTGCCATCTGTAGCCTCTTTGACTCTGTTTGACTTTTCTAATCTGTAGTATATGTTTAACTTTCAACCTCTATTATTGTTTAAAATAACCTCCAATTGCCTGATCTGACTACCTAGCAGTACCTTTTGACTTCCTTTTCACTAAGAGTGGAACTATATGGTATCTTGATAAACATGTTCTCAACCCCATGCTTGCCAAGAAAATGTGAATGAAGGAATGGAAGCATTTTAGGGAAGAATTAGCAAGAAACAGGAAGGAATATTTATAGTAATCTTCTTCCCCTATCCATTTTTTCCTTTCGACTGAGCTGGTTTCAGAGTTGTTAAGAGAAATATCAACAAGTATGCTGGCCTGCTTTGGACTGAAAAAGTTACCCATCTTCTCCATAAGGAATGATAGAATTTGAGCTAGCCAGGGCTATTGAGTGGTTCAAAAGAATCAGTATGGTCTAGTTTCAAATACTGTTTCATGGAGTAGGAGAGAACATCACAAAGATGCATATAGGAAACAGGTACCTTATCCAGGTGTGATGGTAGCCAGTTAACATTTTCCTGGAGTTGATTTCCTTTGTGTATTCTTCTCCAACATGCCAATTTACTTTACATATACTCTAAAACTTAATAAACTTTATTTAGTTAAACCAATTTAGTTAAAGCTGTGTAAATATGCACCAGTAATGACATGGGTGCTGAAGAGTAGCATTCTGGTTGAAAATCGGCCCAATGTTGCGTGTTCCTACAGAGGAACATATTAAAGATTCAGATTTGCCAGGTTTAAAATGAAGTCTGTAGTTAGCATCAATTATTGTACCACAATTTGAATGTCAAGGTCCAATAGCTGCTGCCTCTAATATTTAAAGGACAAAATTAAATTGGTACCTCTTACTAACTTTGGCAAGCATGTGTATGTGCCTGTGTAATGGAGCTGAATTATTAACGTTTTCACATGTTTAGAAATATCTCATCATAAAAGAGGCAGTAATTTTCATTATTAGTTTGTTACCCCTATTTTATTGGCAATATTTTTCTTTCTTTAGAACAGTGATCTCCAAACAGGTCCATTGCATTGCAGGTTTACATGTCTGGGTGAAGCGGTCGCAGAGGGTTTCTGTTCTGTGCCACAGCCTCCTATCTTCTCAGCCGATCTTGGCAGAAACTCATGTTGGGCAGGTGCTTCCTCCCAGAAATTGAGGTGTAGTGCCTTGCTGGGGCGACAGGCAGAAGAAGCAGCTGCCCAGGTTTCTGCAAAGATCAACTGAGAAAATAGGAGGCTGTAACGTGGAATGGAATGCCACCGCTGCATTGCACCTGGAAGAGTAATCTGGGGATACCGGAGCTGGCTCACAGATGGGGGGGTTGGCAACCCCTGCATTAGAATACAGTGGGCCAGGTTCTACATACATTATCTGCAGGTTCTACATCCATGGATTAGAAAACCAAGGGATGCCAAACCCCCTGCCACGGGCCCACCTTGACCCTCCACACCTGACAGGAGCCCCACTTCCCCAGGCCTCTTACCTTATAATAAGGTATTTGTACCTTATAAGGCAATGTAAATGTTGCTTTGGTTTTCACTGAAAACCCAGACGTTTGGCCTAAACAGCCATTCTAAGGCGTACAGAGGTCACAGGCAGTTGCACGCAGCCTCTGCAGGCCTCAGAAACCCTCCAGAGCTGAGCTCCAGTCAGGTTTGGAAAGTGGGGTGGGCCCTGAATTATGTAGCTTTGAATACCCACAGAATTTGTTCCATTCCAGGAACCCCTGTGGATAATGAGGGCCCATTGTATTGATTTTTAATTTTTAAAGATGCATTGTTATTTGAAGACTTTCTTAAAACAATTTCAAATTATAAATATTAGAAATTAGGAAAAGAAGAACCTAAGAAATTTTACATTCAACACTGATTCCTGTTTTGGTTTTAAACATGTTTTTTTCAGAATTAACTAGCTTGTCCTTACCTGGCATTGCTCAGGTATTTATATCGATAGACTTGTATTCAGTGACTACGCCTGGTCACATGGCAAGTATTTGATTGGAGTCCAAGACCGGGGCATAATGATTTCTAAAAATTTCCAGAAGGTTCTACAGAGTTCTATTCGACTCCACTTGGGCTTAAGTGTCATTGGGACTGTCACCCATCAGCTTAGCGACCCCAAAAACTATGGATTTGACACTAACGTCGGTCATTTTGGACATTTTATTTTTCACCCCTTCTCACCCCCCATGCTGATGGGGGCTGAACGTGGACTTAAACGGCATTGGGAGTGTCACCATTCATCTCAGCGACCCCAAAAACTATGGATTCGACACTAATGTTGGCAGTTTTCGATTATTTTTACATGTCACCTCCTTCCCACCTCTAGGGTTGCTAGGGGTGTCTTACCCCTGCAGTATTTCTTTCCAGAGTGTAAGTCATATGTGTACCATATGTAATTTGGTGTAAATTGCTCTAGGCATTCCAGAGTTATGCTGGAACATACATACGCGCACACCTGTGCGCGCGCGCACACACACACACACGCACGTGTTCATTTTTATATATATAGATAATGGTTCTGTAATAGTGTTTTTATATTGCAGGGTTTGAAGAACAAGCCAAAGAAAACTGGACATGTAAAGCCAGATCTCATAGATGTTGATCTTGTAAGAGGTAGGGATGGTTCTTCTGTCTATAGAATGCAATATTAACTAGTATTTCACTTTACCAAATTCAGCATCATCTGTCCAAAATGGAGTCTTTTAAACAGATACACCAAAGTGGGGGTGGATGGGTTGCTAATGAGTAACTTGGTGCTGCTGCCTGTTGGCCTGGTGCTCCCATTGGCGGGCAGCTTATTGAGGGGAGGTGGGGTACTTTTAATGGAAAGCAGAAGAGTGGATGCACAAATGGGTACAATATAATGTAACGGACAAGAGCAAATTAAGAGCTTCAATGTGTGTACTTGAAATTAAAATGAAAAGAGAAGGAGAAAGAGGATCATGGGTATCCTGCATTGCAAGGTGAACTGGAACCTTATTATAAGGTGAACTCCTGCAGCAGCAAGGTGAATCTGCCTCTAGCCCCCTATGGGACAGGGGAAAGGGGGAAGGCATGATGCTACGATTTCCATGATTGCGCCACTGCTGGGGCTATTGGGTTTTTTCTTCATGTACCTTGTGCACCGCCAGCCTCCTGGCTGAGCTCCCCTAGGGTCCAAGGGAGCTTTTAGGGTCCCCTAGGGTCTTTTAGGGAGCTCCCTTAGGGTCTCCAAGCCTCTATTTGTGTAAAAAACCACAATCAGAAACCACTTCCAGTTTAGCGATTGAAAACGGGTTTCTAAGCCCAGGACTTCACTGGGCTCCTCATCCCCCCCCTAGGAGGCCGGCATGCACAAGGTAAGTTTAGAAAAAATCCAATCAGCCACAGCAGTGGTTTGGCTAGCCTCCGCTAAAACTTACCTCAGTTCTCAAATTCCCAAGGAGTCTGAGAATTGAGGATATAGGGGAATAATGTTTATACTTGCATTTAAGAAATGCAAGTGTTCTGTTGTAAAACAGGTTGGGTGGATAGCATGCATGGAGCTTTGCCCATATGAATATGTATGAGGATTAGAAACTAGTCAACTCTTATATAATGAAATTTATCTTACTTTCAGGTTCTGCCTTTGCTAAAGCTAAACCTGAAAGTCCTTGGACTTCTCTGACTCGAAAGGGAATCGTTAGAGTTGTTTTCTTCCCATTCTTCTTCAGGTGGTGGCTACAAGTGACATCAAAGGTTATTTTCTTCTGGCTTCTTGTCCTTTATCTTCTCCAAGGTAAACTTGGATGGCAATATCAATAAAGCAAATATTTTAATTTTAAAATGTTATCTTTTTCGGAGTTCCAATAAGGCACTTCCATTTATTTCTTTTAAAAGGACATGTCCTTCAAAAAGAGAAATGAAACTTGCAGTAAGAGAAAAAAGTAAATTACATTGATTCCAAGAATGTAATATGAAAAGTTTAGAGACCTTGGCAGAGTAAGGATAACGAGAAGGGAACTGTGAGAAGAATATGATTTTGGCATTCTTCAAAAAAAACAGGATTAATATAGGAAAGGTTAAAGGGTGTTAAGGTTAAAGAACATGCTTAGTGTACAGTAAAGCTGAGGTTTTCAAACTGGGGCATCGTGACATCCCTGTCTGAAAACCTCTGATCTTGTAAGGTTAAAAAAAAATTTTTTTTACATTCTCCTATCTTTAAAAAGACTTCCTCTGATATCTGTGGTTTCTGATATCCACGAAGTGTTCTGGAACAGAACCCTCATGGATACTAGGGTGTGCCTGTATGTCTCAATAATGTTGTGCCCTCAGGTGCCTTCTTTCTAGGTTGAATGTTGTCACCTTTCCTCATAAGGGAACTACTCCAGCTCACTAATCATTTTGGTCTCTCTCTTCTGCATCCTTGGACACAGTACTCTGGATGTGGCCTTACCATCAATTTGTACATAATGGCTTAATATTGGCCATCTTATTTATTTATTTATTTCACTTATTATATACGTGTATATATATATACCGCCTTTTTGCCCACTGAAGGGGATTCAAGGCAGCTTACACAACTCAATAAAACAAATTTAAAATGATAAACAAATACTAAAAGACATTAAGTATAAAACCAAGTAAAAAATTAGCTGAGATCACCCAACAATTAAACGCCAGCCCACTGCCTCCCTCAAACACCTTCCAAAATAAGGTCTTAAGACTCCACCAACAGGTCTCCAGCGAGAGAGCAGTCCTTACTTCCAAGAGGAGAGAATTCCATAAACTAGGAGCCACCACCAAGAAGGCCGTATTCCTAGTCGCCACCCTGCTCACCTCCACTGGTTATTCTCAATCCCAGACACTTGATTCCTAGGAAGACTTCTGTATTGGAATGTAGTAGAGCTCAAGTTGAATATGGTTCTGTTACTTGTATTTTATAGGTTTAATAATGTATAAGTATTTCAGAAAACATTTTAGCCTGACAGGGCATGATCAACCAAAATTAAACATTTTAACAACTACTGGTATGTGTGGGAGAGATAAATGCGTAGTGGTTATTTTCAGCCTAGGACTGGGAAATGCTCACTGGGTGACATTGGGCTAGTCACCATTTTTTAATCTAATGTAGCTCGCAAGGATGTTGGTAGGATTAAGTAGAGGTTCAGGAGAGGACTATGTACATTGGGCTTGATCTCCATGAAGGAAAGGAAGGATAAAAATGTAATGATTGTAATTAAAACTACTGCACTGAAATAAAAAAAATGATTACCTTTGCTTGGAACATGCCTTTTCTGTCAAGCAGACAATGATTTGCAACAGTTATACTCTTCAAATGTGCAATCTTATGTCTTTTTTAATTATTGATGCCAAATTAATGCTTCAGATTCTTTTTTTTATTTCTTCCAAAAGTTGCTGCAGTAGTATTGTTCTATACAATAGGAGGGCCACATAATATACCTCTGACTGAAGTAATAGGGCCGGTATTGCTCATGCTACTCCTTGGAACTGTGCACTGCCAGATTGTTTCGACAAGAACTCCTAAACCATCTCCGGGTACAGGAGGAAGAAGGCGAAGGTACAGTTTACACTAAAACTGTGGAGCCTTTATGCATACATTTGTATTAATTTATAGACATAATCTAAAAAATGTATTTTTTAAAAGCTTTGGTTAAAAATTCAAAGTTATGCATTTTAGAAAACTGGATGGTGTTGATGTTTATCAACCTCTGAAATGCCTTTTGATTTTCTAATGAAATGTTACTGTATTTTCTATACGTTGGAGTGGTTATCCTGTAAATACAGGATACTGTATTATGAAACTGCACCCAATCCAGATCAGTATCTTTCAGACAGTAGAACTAAAAAGGGTGCAGTGACACTGGCCCTAATCTCAGCAGTGATTCATCAAAAAGCTTAAAATGCATAATGGGAAATGAATTTACATTGTGCTCAATTTTCCCTTTTGGAGCCTCTGGAATATAGTCAGTATGGAAGATGGAGGAGGTTATAATGAAAATCTAATTTGTCTAATGTGCAGAATAACCAAGTATGTGTTAACCCAAAGGTCATGGCTGAACTTAAAACTTACTGCATGCTTATGAGAATGCTGACAATGTTGTAGTGCTAGTTGATGACACTTACAAGATACCTTCCAATTGTAATCTCTTCTGATGAAGGAAATTAAGGAAAGCAGCACATTTGGAAGTACATAGGGAAGGAGATGGCTCTAGTACCACAGATAACACACAGGAAGGAACAATGCAGAGCTACGGGCCAAGCATCTCTTACAGTTTTGGCGCTGTCTTCAGAGATATCTGGCATGCTGCTTTCTTTTTATCAGGGTTTGTATTTTATTCAAGGCTATGTTTGTCTTAAACATGCACTATCCCCCCCCCTTTTTTTTTTTACAAAGTATGCACTTGTTTGTATTCCAACATTTTTCTGTGTATCCAGTCTTCTGACCACATGAGCTCTGTGATCTGTAACTATTTATCTAACATTATCAGCGCATACTATTATGTGTTGTGTTTGTTTGCCCTACTTTGGCAAATCAAATGTATGCAGTAAGGTACATAGAGATTATGACTTGAAAGTAACACTTTAAGTGCAGGAAATGCCAAAAATCAAGAAAAAAAGTCTGCAAGTACTGTTCTTCTAATGCTGCTTGTTGTCTTATACTATAATTCTAGGTATATATAGGTTTCCTTACACCACATTCCTAGGCATATTTACTCAGAATTAAACAGCATTATGTTGAATGGGGGCTTAGTACTAGGAAAGTATGTACAGGACTGAAGCCTTAGTGGGTTTTGATGTTATTGTATTAGCAGTTCATTAGTGCAGTTGGTTCCAACGTTTCTAAAGGATTCACCTGTAATATCAGGTCCAATGTTGGGAGAAATTTTTTTCCTTGATATATACTGGATATTTGCATGGCTCTGGTGTGAGAGACAGATACTGTTTAGTGCAGTAGTGTCAAACTCATTTCATATAGTGGACTGAACAGCATTCATGGCGCCTGTTAATGCTGGAAGTGACATCGTTAAGCAGGAAGTGATGTCATTAAACAGAAGATGGATAAGAATAAATACTTGGTTCTTAAGTAGGAACTCATTAGCTGCAGATGACCGAAGAGAAAATATGCAGATCTTGATCATATTTTCAAGATATGGGAGAGCCCAATCATCACATAGGCTGCCCTTTTAGCTGTGCTGCTTCTGCTGAGACATCACTTTGCAGCTCAACAGTTGAGAGGTGCTCTGCAAAGCCTAGGCAGAAGCAGTGCAATTGAATGGGCAGCCTGTGTTCTCCCTAGCATTCCTAGGTTCTCTCCTCTGGCTGCATGGCATCGAGATTAACATGGCTGAGCTGGTGAAGATGCTCCCACCTAAGTCGATTGACCTGTTGCTGCCACTGAATGTAGATCATTGCTGCCACCCCCCTCTCAAGCTTTTAAGTGAGCCTGATGTTCTAAAATATCCTGAAATACGCTAGAGTGCAATACAGGGTGTGAAGATGAAAGACTGCCAACAGAAGGATAATCCACTAAACTGGGAGTCATAATTTTAAAAGTTTATCTAATCGATAAGATAAGATAAAACAGTTGTGATTTAAAGCTATGTTTTCCAAAGTCAAACAGCAGATTCTAGTCATTGTTTAAACATGGCAATGCACTATTTTTATTTTCCTTCATCAGAAAGCTCTACTTGCAGCTGATTGAAGCTTCATGCTATTGCTCTTATTAGTATTCTGCTGTAATTGCTTAATGCAGAAAATACTGCTTCTGGCTTTGATGTAGGTGTGGAGCAAATTTGCTTTAATCTATTGTTTGCTTTTCTTCTGTGTTGGTGGAATTCCAGGTGGTATCCAGATACTTGTTTTACTAATTATGCATGGGATGGATAAACTGGATAGAGCAGTGGTTCTCAACCTTTTTTCCACCAGGACCCACTTTTTACTATGACA
This sequence comes from Lerista edwardsae, assembly GCA_029204185.1. NCBI lineage: Eukaryota > Metazoa > Chordata > Lepidosauria > Squamata > Scincidae > Lerista > Lerista edwardsae. The sequence goes on from JAJKFI010000010.1 coordinate 9,527,726, forward strand.
GCCTGTTGGGACCCCCAACCATAATAGGGAGCAAGTTGCATCGAACTCACTGACAGCGCAATTCTATGCATGTCTACTCAGAAGTAAGTCTCATTGTGTTCAATGCAGCTTACTCCCATGAAAGTGAGTATAGGATTGCAGCCTGGGACTCAGATCCACGTTAGCGCGCGCAGACACGAGCAGCCCTCTGACTCTCCCCAAAGGCCTCCATTAGCTCTCGCAGCCTCCCATCTGCGCGAAAGGCCCTCTTTCTCCAGCCAGACCTCCCTCAGTGTGGCTGCACCTGCCCGGCGAGAACTTGTGCCTTTAACACCACATGAGGCGCGCCCCCCCCCCGCCCGGAAAGTCATCTCGAGAGGGATGAGAGCGTGGCGCGCGGACCGGATCCAGCACGCAAATCCCTGCTCAAGCCAGGCAGCTTTCCTGGGTGCCCTTGACCCGGTCCCCCTCTCTCAGCCTCGCTTACCTTGCAGGGTTGTTGTGACGGGGGGAGGCGAAGCACCCACAAGCCTGACGTTGGGGTGGGATGGCTCACCCGTGCAGCGCCCTGCAGACTCTCTCAGGGCTGGAGAGCCGCCGCCCGTCCTGCACGCTGCTCCCAGGGAGTCCCACTCTGGCCTGTGAGTGCGCGCGGGATGGCGGCCTCGGACGTGCGTTGACTCACGAGTCGGCCCCACGCTGCCCAATGAGCATCCCTCCTGGGAAAGCGCGCATGGGCGGGAGGCCTCCCCGGGCAACGCCCCTGCGCACCTCCTCCCAAGTAGTCCCATGGTGCGCCTCCTCCCGAGTAGTCCCATGGCGCCCCATGAGGCTTCCAAGGTGAGAAATTCCGCAGCTCCCTTTTAGTGTCTTCCTTTGTCTTGGGCCAAGCTTCGTCCCCCACCCCCTGCAGACCCGTTTCTCCCCCCCTCCTTGTGTGTTTTGGAGGGAGGTGCCGGCGACCCCTGCAAAATGCTTGTTCGACCCCCAAAGGGGTCCCGACCCCCAGGTTGAGAACCGCTGGGATAGAGGGAGGTTCTTTTCCCTCTCTCAGAGTATCAGAACCGAGGGACATCCACTAAAATTGAGTGTTGGGAGAGTGAGAACAGATAAAAGGAAATACTTCTTTACCTAGCAGGTAATTAATCTGTGGAACTCCTTGCCACAGGAGGTGGTGATGGCATCTGGCCTAGATGCTTTTAAAAGGGGATTGGACAGATTTCTGGAGGAAAAGTTCTTCACAGGCTCCAGGCCATGATTGTTAATGCAACCTCCTTACTTCAGAGTCAGGTTACCTTGGAGTGCCAGATGCAAGGGAGTGGCAATGAGGCACATATCTAGTTGTCTTGTGTGTGCCCTGAGGCATCTGGTGGGCTGCTGCGAGATGCAGGAAGCTGGACTGGATGGGCCTTTGGCCTGATCCAGTGGAGCTCTTCTTATGTTCTTAATAGTAAAGTGATTATTTTCAATCTATTGCCCCTCTCTTATCTATCTATCTATATAAAAATGGATGTGTGTGTGCGTGTGTGCGCGCACGCTCACGTGTATGTTCCAGCATAACTCTGGAATGCCTGGAGCGATTGACACCAAACTTGGTACACATATGCTTTACACTCTGGAAAGAAATACTGCGGGGGTAAGATACCCCTAGCACCCCTAGGGGTAGGGGTGGGAAGGGGGTGACATGTAAAAATAATCAAAAACGACCGATATTAATGTCGAGTCCATAGTTTTCAGGGTCGCTGAGATGAATAGTGACACTCCCAATGCAGTTTAAGTCCAAGTTTAGTCCCCATCAGCATGGGGGGTGAGAAGGGGTGAAAAATAAAATGTCCAAACTGACCGACATTAGTGTCAAATCCATAGTTTTTGGGGTCACTAAGCTGATTGGTGACAGTCCCGATGACATTTAAGTCCAAGTGTAGTCAAATAGAACGAATAGAACTCTGTAGAACCGTCTGGAAATTTTTAGAAATCATTATGCCCGGGTCTGGGACTCCAATCAAATACTTGCCATGTGACCAGGCATAGTCACTGAATACAAGTCTATCAATACCATAGTAGATGCCTATGAGGTCGTCAGTTTCCCATCAGACTTCCTAAACTCACTTGATCGGACTGGATTGCCACCGCATCGTCTTTTACTTACAGTGGGATCTCCAATTATTTTACTACAGAACCTCGACCTGCCAAAACTTTGCAACGGTACAAGGCTGTGTGTCAAGAAGATGCTGGGTACTGTAATTGAAGCAACTGTCTTAACAAGAAAGGGAGAGGGTGAAAGTTTTTTCCCCACGGATAACACTCATTCCGACGGATTTCCCTTTTAACTTTAAGAGATTGCAGTTTCCATTGGGACTTGCTTTCTCGATCCCCAAGTCACAGGGGCAGTCTATTAAGTACTGTGGAATGGATTTGAGATTGCCATGTTTCTCCCACGGACAACTTTATGTTGCTTGCTCAAGGGTGGGTTCGCCCAAGAATTTATTTATTCCTCCTCCTGGAAGTGAAACTAAAAATGTTGTTTATAATCAAGTTTTGAGTTACATTAATATTATAGTGAATTCGTAAAAGATTTCACTTCGTAATTTTTATACTGTACTTATATTATACTTTTAATTACTTGTACATAAAATTACTTCAATCTTACACTATAGATAGAATTCATTCCTTTTCCTGTCTAATAGAAGCTTGGGATACATAAATACCCGGGCAATGCCGGGTAAGGACAAGCTAGTAGAAAATATAATTGAACTTTCTTATGCATATCTTAAACCATAAGAACAGCAAATAATTCTATAGCACCTCAAAGTGCTACAGAAGACACTTTGTTCTTGAGCAGCAGATTAACGTGGCTACCCCTAGAGGTTAAACTGTAAATCCATTTATGTGAGCAGACTAGGAACTCCGCAGTGCTTTCCATTGTCAGCTCATGTTCATATCGCTTTGGTTTAAAAATAAAATTGACAATCTAGATATTGAATATTAAAATTCAGAATAACTTAAAGTAAGTTATTTTAATATTTCTGGAAAGAATATTTCTTTGAAGTTTTTGATGAATATACCACCCTTTTCTTACTCACATTCAGGTTTAACCATTCAGGGTTTTTCAGAAACCTTGTGGGTAATGGGGATTGACTGTAGTGTTTATTTCACTGGCCTGTTGGTGTTCATTTCTGGATTACAGTGTTGCTAGTCATTTCAGTATGACTATTATGGTACTACTGCTGGTACCAAGGTTGAATGTATCTTTTTCTGGTCATTATAAGCAAGATGCTTATCAACAAACGTACAGGCAAGAAGCCTGCACACTTAACTGAAGGGGGCAGCTCATACAACCTTAGCAGGAAGAAAGAAATGTACCTTTTTAGCTGTAAGACTAAAAACAAAGTTAATGGGCACTGGGGGAGCGAGGCCCATATCCGCGGATAAGTGAAACCACAGATACTGGGTCCACAGATACCGGGGTTGGGGCACCTGTACATAGTGATTAGAAACTATAGTCAGGCTGATACATGAATACTTTGGTGTTTTTTTCCTTAAAAATTCAACTGCCTCATCATCACTTCCCTGCTCCACCAGTGTGGTGGGGCATTTGCCCCCCGCTTTGTAACAGTAGGACTGTTGTTGCTTAGATTGATTTCTAAGTAATATTGAATAAACTAAGATTATTCACAGATGATGCAACAATTCCTATTCAAAGGCAACCATGATATGCATTTTTCTTGTTAGTCTTAGAAAGCAGCATTTAAAAAGTAGCATGTCTATATGATATGGCCAACCCTATGTTTAAGGAAAACATTGCCTTCAACCCTTGCAATTGACTTTGGCAAATAGCTTTAAATGTAGAGGCTTTTATTCCTGGTAAGTAAGATAGGATTGCAGCCTTACTGAACACAATAGGCTTCCTTCCTTTTGAGTACAATAAATAGCACTGTTTTCAAACATCCCTGTGTTCTGAAGAGGTAATATATATATCCCTTTGGTTTGTATTATAGACTCATTCAAATGCCAAATGTTAAATCCAGTATACGCATATTCTTGCATTTTATTGTTGTAGTAATTTCAGAGAAGGAGAAAGGATGAACTCTTCATACAAAAAAGTGACTCATTTAATGTATATGTTTGATGTGTAGAGCAAAGAAAACAAAAAATTCAATAGATAAGTCGACAGAAACTGACAACGGGTACGTCTCCCTTGATGGAAAAAAGACAGGGAAAAGCAATGAAGATGGTTTACAGTCCCATGAGTCCCATTGTGATATTAGATCAGAAGAGACATGCTGGAGCACAGGGACAGTCAGAAGTACATACAATAATCCCAATCACCACAAAGTAAGTGTCTCATTTTTCCTTCTAGATTATTTTCAGTGGCTCAGTTTCAAAATTTTCAAATTTATATATCCCATGCTGGGTTAGACCAAAAGCCTATCTTGCCCACAATCCTCCATCTTATAGTGGCAGTCTCCAAGCTGAATGATTTTGAACCTCTAAGATCTAGTTGAAAATTATTTTGTCAAAATCCATCTTTCTATACAACTGTTTCCTTTCTAATCTTCACACTAGGTAGTTCTTTGAATTCATTTTCAGAAACATCAGTTCTCCTCTCTGAAACTGCAGGCCTGTACATGGAGGGGGCCAGGCCAGATTGGCCTGCATATTGCAAGCTTGCACAAACTGCATTATGTCTAGGGAGTTAAGAAATATATTGTTAGTTGATTGATAGCTGTACCTATATACAGTTTGGGAACTCCAAGTACATTAACCACATATTTTGTCTGTCTGAAGGTGCCAACTGAAGGTTCCAGCATGTGTTTATAGAACAGATTCTACTTTTGTTCAATCAAAATGGTTCAATATTTAAAAGAGAGAGAGATGGGCAGTCCCATCCTGTGCTGGGACCCATGTGCTGCCCCAGCAATGGCCATCACAAACATGCCATAAGGCACATTTTGATAGCTGGGAGGGGAGAGGTTCCAGTGGGGAGGCCAGCACCATTCAGTGCTGGACCTTTGCACCAGCAGGAGGTCCAGTAATACCATCTGGTGGTAAGTTCTCACCCAGGTGGCAGAGTAATATTCCAGGGCAGGGGAAAGGTGGGGTCAGTCTGGGACAGTTCAGGCCTGAGAAGGAGCAGTGATAGTGGCAGAGACAGCTGCCAAATCCTACCCCCCCGCCCCCGGACCTCGTAGTCCAGCACGGGCCTCCTTGGTTCAACTAAATAGCCCCACCGAGGCTCTTCACAAGGTAAGGCAACAATGTTCCCTTGCTTAGAGGAGACCTCCGGCTACCTCCCTGGCCCAACAGGATACAGTGGTAGCTCTTCTGGCGCCGCTGTACCATGGCTTGGCAGCAGTGGTGTCATTCAAATGATTTAGGAACAGGAACTCACTTTTGATTGGCACTTGTTGGGAACCCAGAACCAGCCACGGAGCCCGTTAGGATCCGGAACGCCCGTTCTGGTCCATTCCCCCTGAATGACATCACTGCTTGGCAGCCAAGGATAGGATTGGCCCAATGTTTTAGTGCACACAGATATATTAGAGTGAAATATATCAGAACAAATGGGAACATAGATTTAGGGATAAGGGCAGATTGAGCAATTGTTTTCCCCACCCCATCTTTCAGTAGGTCCACTGAACCAAATAGTTGGGAGTTTCTCTCTGATTAAGGATATTTGATTCTATAATTTGGAGGTTTTTAATGAGAAAATATTTCTTGTTGCTTTCTTCTGTTTTCTGATGTGAAAACCTAAGCTAAAACAGGCTGTTTAAAATGGTTAATTCAACAGAGAAGATCTTCAGTCTTTCATCTGCTTATTTAGAATAGTTTAATTGAAGTACCATTAAAATCTGTGTAATTATTCCAGAATTGCATTTGAAGTGTTTGAACACGCAACCTTTCAGCTTTGTTTTATGCATGAGGTATGTTTCCAAGCCTTTTAATTTATTATTTTATAGTAAAGTTTAGCTAATTTAAAATTTTAAAAAAATCTCAATACAGGGATGCCTGAGTATCCACTGATTCAGTATCCACGGTTTCAGTTATCCACAGATAACATGGATACTTAGTTACCTATTAAAAAGATAGGGGAACATTAAACAAATCTTTTTTTACTTTGTTGCCGCAAACCACTGATGTTCCCCTATCTTTAAAAGGCATGCCTGTATTTAGATTTGCCTTACTCAAGGCAGTACCCATGGTACTACATTTTCACTTACTCAGATGTCTAGTTGAAAATTTACATGAAGCTTTACATCGTTTTGTAAAATTATAAATAAAGCAGAAATAAATCAGAATTGTAACTATGGAGTTGTGTTGCTCCATGCAAATGAATTAATGTATTTAGAGCTAAAAGAAGTTGGTTGCTTGATTTCCTTTTTCCCCTCAGTTATTTAAATTCATATTCCAGGGGTGTCAAACTTATTTCATACAGCAGGCTGAATCGCATTCATGGTGCCTGCTGGTGGCCGGAAGTTATGTAACATGTTTCCACCCAGAGATGCATTTGGGCACCAGGCGCCTATGGAGAGAAATGCCTTTGGAAAAAATCAAAGGTGTTTCCATATACATGAATCAGAGGCAACTCAAACAAGAGGAAATCCACCAGGAGGGATTGTTTTGCTCTTTTCCAGTGCTGTTCATGGTGCTTCTGTATTGCTTCTTATGTAAATCATATTCAGAAGCTGCCTTTGCTTAAGGAAAAAAAAAACCTAACTTTTTCCCCTGAACACTAATATCAGGCCCTTGCAGGATCTTGCAAGAGGGGGCCCTTGGGAGGGGAGTAAGAAAATCGTGCAGAAAAATCCTTTTTGCAATTGAGGTATACGCTAAACCAGCAGCCAAGGGGTTTTGCAGGCTTACTACAGACATAGGACTGAATTTGTTCTCTGTTCTTTCTGGTGGTTTGTTTGTGAACCACTTTTTCCCTATGATTCACAGCTGTTTACAAAGGGTAACTTTGTAACTGAATTTTGAAGTGTAGTCCCTTACCATACAAAATACATTAAAGTTTAGTTTTTACTTACAATAGTTACAGGGGGGATATCTTGCTAAAACGTGCTGCTTGTCTTTTGTTATATCAGAGAATGGTCTGGGGGCTGCATTCATTTCTGAAATTAAGTAGGTGTGATCTGACATTGGAGACAATTTGTGAGTACTTTCACCCTTCTTTAAGGGGACAGGGATGTAGTCCTGGCAGAGTGTAAAGGGGCACAGCCACATCTCTTCTAGCTCAGGGGAGTGATGACATAATCCATTGGAGCTACCAGGGCACCTGGCCATCTTAGTTCCAGGCAATTTTGGCTGAGACTTTTAAAAAAGTGAGCCTGTGATCTCCTTAGCCACACTCAGGCAAGTCCGTAACTGAGCCTGCATTCCTCCAACGTTTCCAGCAGCATCTGCTGCATATAAAGAGCAACTGCTGTCTCTCTATGTCTGGGGTTCAAGACTATCTGAAGGAAGCTGGAGGTTTGAAGAGCAGCTGTCCCATGCTTTGGTGCTCCTTGTGTCCCCATTCCTACTGGGTATGCAGCTGCATCCTGCTTTTTCTTTAAAAAAAAAAAATCAACTTTTTTTAAAAAGATGAGAAACTTCAGAAATTGGGGCAACTGCAGCAGGAGCCAGTAGGCATCTAATGGGCATGAGAAGAAGAGCCAGCAATTCCACAGGCAAGTTAGAAGCTTATTTCGTGACTCTTCAGCTGGATTCAACTTACCTATAGCAGGTGTGGCAGCGTTCAGGCTAGGTCATTTGCAAAGTTACTCTCTGCATTATCCCAATCTACATGGCGCCAGTTATGTACAAATTGATCTTACCTGACCCTGCCCATCATGCAATACTTGGGGACATGGCCAGAAGGAAGATTAGTTGTATAGGCAGGGGGCATAGCTTAGCCAGTCTTGAGCCAGTGCAGTGGGGGCTCCAAGACAATTCATATCCTGTGTACTTCTTTTTTGCTCATCCTTGACGGAAACGTAGCTTTCAATCGGGGAATGTCCATCCTGCTGTCTCCCCTAACGTCAGTTACTCGCTCTGCAGGTTTTTCCCATCTTTGTGTAACCATATGCAAAATAAAGTCACCCGTTTCTCCAAATCTTTGTCTTTTGAAGGTGCATCAGCATGGGTGGGGTGGGGTGCACAGGCAATATTATATTACAACTATTGTAACATCAGTAAAAGGTTGCTAACCTGTGGTTCCTTGTGGAAGATGCTTATTAAATTATGCTAACTGTGAGCCCTTCCTTGGATGTAAGCCCCATTGAATCTAGTGGGACTGTATCCTCCGCTGTGGAAAGTCGACAATAGGAGACACCGAGAGAAAAATAAAAGTATTCTTGTTTATGTGATTACTGGCAGTTCTGTATTATAATCAATATTAAGGCACCATGTAAAACATATCCAATGAACTGTGTTTTTGAGCAAGTACAGAGTATATTTTATGTAATATTGATTAAGTTATTGCAATTCTTGTTGTGAGCGATTTGTTCTGGCTGGGCCCCGGACCAAACATCCATCTGGTCCATCATCCTGTTTCCTACAGTGGCTAACCAGATGCACCTTAGAAGCTCACCAGCAGTTTGAAGGCAACAATCCTTTCCTCCCACTATTGTTGTCCAGCATCTTGTATCTAGAGGCATACTGCCTTTTTGAAAGTGAAGTGCCTGGTTTTGTCTCCCCACCCCCACCCTAGCCTGACACCCCTTGTTGCCCAGCTATGTTCCCCAAAAAAGTCCCCTTTTTTGCTGCAGGGAGGGAGAAACGCTTGATACAGCTTAGTACACTCTAAGGACGTGGCTTTGGAGGTATGGGTATAGGGATTGTCCAGAAGAGCTATTGGATTTCAATATTTCCCAGTACTTTACAGAATAGAAATAGCAGCATTTTCTCAGAGCTGATAATTGTGTTTTGCAACAGCGTTTTAAAACCCCAGGTTTCTTATACGCTTTATTTTGCTGGAGAAGCTACTGCTGCAAAGGGTTTGAAAAAGAACTGCTGTTTGCCACCTGTAGTTGCACCATCCAAGCAAGAATTATCCTTATGTGTTAGGTTTTGCTGTTAGATGTGCTTTATACATTTTCTTTAATACTGAGTATAAAACATATAGAACTGGCAGAAATCACATGAGCAGGAATACATGTATTTTTTTCTTTCATATCATGTACACACGTACACCATCCTTCAGAACAACCTGTGTATGCTTTCAACTTGTCAGTCAGCACGCAAACCTAATGAGGAAGTTTCCACACCCAGATTTCAATGTGTAATGCACAGAAGAATATGTACATTCCTAGGATGCTGCACGAACATTGCAGAATAAAAAGAGATTTGTTATTTTGGCTAATGTGCATTTATTTTTATTTTTTTTAATACCTGTATCGACTGAGTACAAATTGTATTTTCCACTATCAGAGGATTTACCTGAGACAATACTGTTCTTCTTGTGCTTTATAATGGGGGATAACTGCAGTACTTACAACATTGGATTAATGTTTTACCAATTCTTAATTGACCTAGGACACTCACAGGACAGTGACAAACATGTCTGATGATGTTTCAAGTGAGGAGGGGCCAGAAACCGGATATCCGTTGCGCCGCAATGCTGACCGTGCTTCCAGTGATTGCACATTTCGAAACAGAAAAGCCCATCATTATAAGAAACATTATCCTGTGGAGGTATGCCCTTGCAATGATGCCAGCAACAGTATATATATTCAGAGATATGACTGCCTTCTCTTGTATGTGCATGCCTATTTACTGAGATGGTCTTCAGGGGTTTTTTTTCCTAATCTGGGAACAAAATAAGTAGGTGTCTTCCGGGAACAGGGCTTTCTTGAACTCCCCTTTCATTTCAGCATGAATGTATACATTCAAATAAAAGTCAAAAAGCTTGATGGTCGTGTAGCTGGTGTTGTTATTGCTATTTTGCATCTGCCAGTAAGGAACAAGTGTTCCTTACCTTGAGAAGGCCTCCAAAGCGCAAAACTCCCCTTCCCAGGATGCAGTGGATGTCATGGTGGCGCTTCCACATTTTGCTGCATAGGGAGTTGCAGTGGATTGGGTCGTAAATAAGTTTAGGACCCATTATCATCCCAGGCAGGATCTATGTGTACAGGAGACCTGTATATTTTACTATGTAAACTGCTTGTGAATTACTCTGGTTGAAAGGTAGTATACAAATATGCTTAATCATAATATTGCAAAAACCCTGGAATGGGGTAAGTGTTGGTGATTGTCCAGCCACTTCTAGTAAGAGATGATGGGCAGGCGTTACCTTTGCCCTCATATTGTTCCCATGTGCAAAACATTGTAAATGTAGTAAAACCAGCTATTCATCTATATGGGAGAAAGTAAATGTGATCAGAAAGTATATTACAGGTGTGCGTAGTGACCTGACTGATCAAATATACAGTGTGACACCGTTATCTGTGGATCTGACATCTGTAGATTTGACTTACCATGGATGCCAGCAGATATCAGGGTCCCAGTGTAAATGTGTTTAAAAAACAGAAAGTACCAAAATCAGCATTTCTACCTTGGTGCAGCAAAACCATGCAGTTTCCAACGCACTCGTGGCTAAAAATAGCTCTAAAGACCCACTTCCAGGTTGCGCAGAGGTTCCTCTTTCCTCCCAGCATCACCGGAATCCATCCGTATCAATGCTATACCACATTCAGTCACTAGATGGGGCTGACGAGTGAAATTTGTGGGAGATACATTCTATAAATAAATATCTCAGTAATCTCAGTACTACCACTAGTGAATTTTCTTTTTATGCTATGAAAGCCTTTAATGAAAGAGCTTCTAAAAGCCTTTAAAATAATTTTTAAAACTGACTGGAATTCAATATTAAATGAATTTGTATTGCATCTCTTTCAGGATGTCCCTAAATCAGGTACTAGTTGCAGTTCTCGATGTTCAAGTTCCAGGCAAGATTCTGAGAGCACAAGACCAGAATCTGAGACAGAAGATATATTGTGGGAGGACCTTTTGCATTGTGCAGAATGCCGTTCATCCTGTACTAGTGAAACAGATGTGGAAAACTCTCAAGTTAATTCATGTATGAAAAAGGAGTATAGAGATGACCCATTTCATCAGGTTGGTGCAACGAAAACACATTATCTACTGAACATCCTGCCCAATTTAGCAGTTAGAACTGATTACATGTTTTGATAATTGTGAATTAGTTCTCGGCACACAAAACTCACTATATTCGGAATGCCATTGTCTTTTTGCAGAGTCATTTGCCCTGGTTCTATAGTTCTAATCCTGGGCTGGAAAAAGTGAGTGCAATTGTCTGGGAAGGCAATGACTGCAAAAAAGCTGACATGTCGGTGCTTGAAATCAGTGGCATGATAATGAACAGAGTGAGTATCTCCTTTTATTTTTATTTGCATCTGTAACATCTTTTATCTCAAGTGAACTTCTTGAGATAAAGACGTTCTTTAGTTTAGGAATATAGTAGTTTATATATTCCTACTATATAGGAATAAATAGTAATTTATATTCTACTACTATAGAAGTAGAATAGTATATTCTTTAGTATGGGACGTCAAGGGTACTTTGAGAAGAACCACTTCATAGAACAGTACTAATCAGGATTTGTTTTTAACTTATATTAACATTAGCTTTTTATTTTTCCCCCCTCTTTAGGTGAATAGCTATATACCAGGAATAGGATATCAGATTTTTGGAAATGTTGTCTCTCTAATCTTGGGTCTAACACCATTTGTATTTCGACTTTCTCAAGCTAAGGATCTGGAGCACCTAGCTACACATTCTGCTACTGAACTTTATACTATTGCATTTGGGTCAAATGGAGACATAATGGTTCTTTCCATGGTTATAATATGCCTTATTGTTCGTGTTTCCCTTGTTTGGATTTTCTTTTTCCTATTATGTGTGGCTGAGAGAACTTACAAACAGGTAGGCATACTCAGTTATATGAGAAAGGAACTACAATAAAATGACTTTGATTGGAATATAAATAAATTGGAATATTATATAATATATGGGATATAATATAAATTGGTATACCGACAAGCCCTGGTATGTGCTGGGGTTCTGTTCCAGACCTCACCGTGGATACCTGAAACAGTGGATACTGGGGACACCATTTTAAAGATAGGGGAACAGCAGTGGTTTTTCTGCAACAATGTAAAAAAAAGGAGATTTTAAACAAATCTCCCAGTATCCATAGTATCTGTGGATAACTGAAACCATGGATACTGAATCAGTGGATACCAAGGCACGTCTGTACAATTAAAAATTATGTTTACATTTTTGAAAGACCATGCAAGTGCATTGGGATGACCCCAAAGGTTCCCTTCCTCTGATGGAAGGGACTTTCTCAGGAGAAAGAAGTTCTTCCTCTGGAGGGATGGCACCTCCTGTTTCTAGCGCATCCTAGTTTTGTTGGTGGTATTTATAATGTATTTTCAATTTTGCCCTTCTTTCAAAGAGCTCAGAGTGGTAGATTCCCTTCCCCACCCACCACCTTAAAATAGTACAGGATAACTTCATCTTAGATGCTGTTTTGTGTAATGCATTTTTTAAAAAAATATGTTTTGCAGAGATTACTTTTTGCCAAACTCTTTGGCCATTTAACATCTGCAAGAAGGGCACGAAAGTCAGAGGTCCCTCACTTTCGATTAAAAAAAGTCCAAAATATTAAAATGTGGCTATCCCTCCGCTCCTACCTTAAGGTTTGTTGATGAAAATTTCTCTTTTTATGTTTGATGTTTACATTAGTAATATAAATCCATGTTATTAATTTCATATTATATAAATATATCAGTTTGTATTATAGAATACACATTGTTTATTTTTGCTTTCCTTGATCTGATCCCCTAGTTAGTAATTCTGACTAATAGGACTATATTTCACAGTGAAAACTGAGAAATCAGCAGTTCCAGCATTCCGGACTTGGATCTGAAGGGACCTTAGCCATGAGTAAAGGCACTTTGAATTGCGCAAGTGGGAAGATGACCACAATTTCTGCCAGTACCATAATGCGCCTAATTCTTGAGTCCTTTATTGGTTTTTTGGGTGATAAAGGAGAGGGCAATAAAGTTCCATTTTGTGAATGGAACCCCACTTACCATTGCTAGAATCTAGTCTTCTGTCAGTTAAAGTTTTAGTAGTTCACTCTTTAGACTTGCACAATTTTCATTGCTTCTGGTAGTGCAGAGTAGATACTGGAGAAAGCCCCATAAGTCCTGAAAGTGACTTCTTAAGAATTATCTACACCCTTGTGTACTTTCTCCAACCCTCAGATTGCCATTGCAGGCCCTGCTGTCAGTCCCACGGCCTCTGCAAATTTGGTTGGTGAGAACTGAAAGCTGGACCTTCTTTGTAGTGGCACTAACTGTGAAATGCACTACTAGAGACGCCAGCCCTACTTTTTAACAGGCCTTGAAAATATTTATTTCCTGCCGGGCTCCTGGTGTAATTTTGTCATTGCTGTTTATGGTTTTAATTTGGTTCCACTGGGGTCTTTGTCCCACTGCTTTGCAACCTTTTTCCTTTACTGTTATGTTTTATTCCTGTTACCAGCTTTATGTACATGTATTTATTATGGTGGAATATAAGTAAAAACTGTTGCCCTCAATAGTGGTTGAGTGAAAAAGGAAGGTTGCTGTCTTGCACATTCCATCCAGGAGCGGAAAGGCAACAAGTACATCTTACATTATGATATATCTTTATTATTTAAGGAGCTAATTAAAAAAAACAGAGCAGAATATTTTGGAATATGTCACGTATTTTTTTCGTCTAATTCAGTTGACATCTTTTTTTCTAGACTGAAGAGCCCCAAACCCTTCTATTCTCTTCATAAGGGAGATGCCCCAGCCCAGTAATCATTTTCATCACTCTCTTTTGCGCCTTTTCCACTGTGTCCTTTTTGAGATGTGGCAACCAGAACTGTACACAGTACTCTAGATGTGACCTTCCCATTGCTTTGTACAATGTTATAATAGTATTGGCAGTTTTATTCTCAACACTTTTTTTTAATTACCCCAAGCATCCAGCAGAGATCTTCTTATGTTAACCTTCCCTTCAGGATAAGTAATCCATAAAGGTAAAGGTTTCCCCACGACTGAATGGTCTAGTCGTGACTGATGGTAGGCGGCGGTGCTCATCTCCGTTTCTAAGCCAAAGAGCCAGTGTTTGTCCTAGGACAAGCTTCTGTGGTCATGGAATCCATAGCCTGTTCCAAATTATATATAGTGGCAAGACTGCTACAGCCATGAGGGAAAAGCTGATGATTATTAGAGGTTTTACTAACAGATGTTTCTGGAAAATTACAGCTTTTGGACTTCTAAGTATCACCTCAAAACGTAGGAAGTTATGAACTACTTTTTATTGAAAAGCGGTATACAGGCAGGCCTGGGTTATATGTAATGTGGGGATTCCATTCCAGGAACCCCTGTGGATAAGGAAACTTGTGGTTAATTAATCCTCCGAACCTGACTAGAGCTCAGCTCCAGTTGAGCCACCCTAGAGGATGTTCTGAGGCCAGGAGAGGCTGCTGGCAAATGTCCACAGCCTCTGTTGGCCTCACTGCTTTTTTGCCCTAAGGAAGTATGAATGCCTTATAAGTGCAAAAAGTGTCACAGGTATCCCGGACCCGCTGTATAAATATTAATAACTGTGTTAGTATCACAGCATATCTCTTGGATGGTGTTGGATACAAATCCTCTTGCGCTGTTTTGAACTTGCTCTCCCACCTTCTACTTTTCCTCAGTGTTCTTTTCTTTAGTTTTTGAGGGGTCTTCAGAAGTGTCTGACACTGGAGCTTGATTTCTTACAATGGATTGTTTTACACATTTCCCACTGTTGACAGTGCTGTCCTTTGGTTTCAAGATCAGCACTCCCCCCCCCCCATTCCGTAATGTTTAGTGGAAATACTGGTTCACATGGCCAGTTCTAGCCATCTGCAGATGTGGTGTTGTGGAAAGAGAGTCTCCCTTCTGGATGAGCTTTAATATAGGAAGTCTGTTATGAATATACTATAAGTAACCCTTTTAAAAAAAATTTTCCCAGTTAGATATTTTTCTTTAATACTTGTACAGCCTTCCTGTTTCAAAATTTGAAAATTCCTGCCTTTAAAATTCACTGCGCCAAATATTTTCTTCTTATTGTGAGCATTAGTATCATTTCTATACTGAAGCAGTGAAACATCCACTGAAGAGGATGTTTGACATTCAACTGTACATTTTTCTTTCATGACGGCCAGTCATACAGATGTTCTAGGACATCTGGTCTTCTCTTGATTCCTTATCAAGAAAAGGTAGTTGCATAGGTGTAGACTCTGAATTCAACAACGGTATTTGTCCTGTTTGTTCAGGCTAGTACTTTGGATTATCTGTATTTCAAATGGATTTTTTCATAGCAGCATTGATGCACCTCTTGATCCTGGTGGGAAATTCAAGACATTTTGTTTAATTTAGTTGCCTTATGGTCCAGCAGAGGGAGCTCATGTTTCAAATAATAAACCCACTGCAATTAGTGAGTTGATCTTCACTGACAACAGCACAATTTAAATTTATGAAACCTTCAATTCCCACAATAGCCTCTGTCTTGCATATATTTCCTCACTATAGCCTCCTTCAATGCAAATTTCAGAATGTTTATCAAACTGATTTGTGATTCAGTGGCCTCTCGTTTAGGAACAGTTGCAAATTTTAGGTTTTTTTTTTTCCATTCAGGTGATATCATTCTAGGCATTTGGTTGTTCATGCACCAACATGCCATGCACAAGGCAAAAATGCTTAGGATAAGCTATATATTCTGTAGCTCACCTGCTCTCCATTTAGGAATTCCTTTTTTTGCTGTAGTCAGACAAACATTGTACAAGAATAATTATATATGTGGTATATATATCATAGCATCTTTCGTTAGTTTAGATCAGAGATCTTTCTATTTTTCTCTTTTTTTACAGCTTCCTTTCTAGTGGGAAGTGAATTGTGTACCCTGCTTGGAGACGGGCCTTTCAGGAAAAGGCAGCATAGCTGAAATTCAGAATGTAATTTTGTATTGCGCGAGATAGAAATATCCTATCTATGATAAGACTGTTCTTTTGAGTCATCATTTCTTTCTTGTAATTGTCTGTAAAGCATTCTTAGGAACCAACTAAATTTCATGTTTCCTTTTTCAGCGGCGGGGTCCTCAACGGTCAGTTGACGTAATAGTCTCATCTGCTTTCTTGTTGACTATTTCGGTTGTATTTATCTGCTGTGCACAGGTAAGGGAAATCTGACAAGTACTGATTTGCTTCAGAGTCTTTAAAATTCTTGAGTGTAGGTAAAATTCTTTGAACTGCACGTACACCCAATTCTATGTGGCCAACAAAGTCTAGAAGTCCTGCAGTAACCATGGCAGCAGATGCCAAAAAGTGTGCTCAACTACTGGATATTTTACCTTTGCCACCAGCCCAGTCTTGTCCAGGACTGGGCTGGCATGAGAAGGGGTTTACAACGGCAGATCACAGTTCCATTGTTGTAAAATGGTTCCAGTGTTGTGTGCAGTGCACCACTAAGTGCCATTTTAGGCATGCTGCTGCAATTGGTGGCAGTAAGTGAGGACCACCACCAGATCCAGGAAGATGCTAGGGGTGGGCAAAATGAGGAGGAGATGGGGCGGATTGAGTTCAGGAAAGGGATGGTTTTGGCAGTGGCAGCACCACCTATCCGCCTTCCTGGGTCCACTTAGACGTGCAACTTATGGGAATGAAAAGGGTTGAAGACCACTAGATTAGAACACAGCCAGGTAAAGGTGGGAGGCATCTGGTGTACCTCTTCAGGTACAAGGGGATTGTGTTCCAGTCCTGCTCAGGTTCATAGCAATTGTGCTAAAATAGCTTTCAATGGTGCCAGGCTTCATGGTAACATTTTCTTCTCTCTTTAATAAGAATATTTTGTTACAGTGAACAGTGCTGGGAGGGCATTACGGGAGCAGGGAGTAGGTGGTGAAGAAGGCAAGGGTGGGCAAATAGGGTCCCGGGAGGGTCGATAGTAGGCCCCCAATCTCATAATTTATATATTTATTGAGATCGTGGCATGAAAAAGGTTCTTTCCACATATATCTATGTTACATTTGGTGAACTATTCACCAAATAAATCTGAACCATACATTGAAATGAGAGTTTCCCAACAGTAGGGCTGTAAACTTGCACAATTCCATTAATTTGTGTAGGGTATGTATAGGATAAATCTTGTATTTCCTTAATCTTTGACTCCTTAGATAAACTGTAAAATGTCTACATCTAATGGTAACTTAGGCCTCTGCTCTGTGATGTAGCAGTAACCTATGTGCTAGAGTATTAACTCTTCGGGCTTTTTCTTTTTTCCTTTTTAGCTTCTTCATGTACATGAGATTTTTCTTGATTGCCACTATAACTGGGAACTAGTGATTTGGTGCATTTCATTAACTCTATTTCTTCTAAGATTTGTTACACTTGGATCTGAAACAAGTAAAAAGTACAGCAATACCTCAATATTACTTACTGAACAGGTGAGAATTCTCCTGGTAGGAGTGATGACTGTCTCCCAATTTTAAATTATATCTGGCATTTTGTCTTGCTTCTGGTCAAGGATGGTGAGCAAAAGCATATCTTGGTCAAGAATCAAGGTCAAAGTTGGTGAGCAAAAGCAAATCTTGTTAATTTAGAGAATAAATACAAGAGATTTTAGATTACCAACTGTCATTTGATAATGCAATAAACTAACCTTTTTAGGTCTACAATATATTAATCTCAATCTACACAAACCATAAACATGTATGTATTGCATAAACATATTTTTGCAACATGGAAAACTTTAAGATTACTAACAAAATGTACATATGTAGTCAGTGAAAAACTTACTCTTATAGAAAATAGAGAGGAAATGATAGCATATGTAGAATGCTAGAATATTTTCCAAATAAAATTTGTATTGAGCATCTTTAAACTAGTGCGCTCTAGGGAATAAAATGGCTTTATTTTATGAAGAATGGCTCCATTCTTAAAGCAGAATAAAAAACTCACCTAAGCACTTAGTCGGGGTGGTAGAGGAGGATGTAGATGATATCGGCATCTCTGTAATAGTGTAAATTAAATATTTAACATTTTAACTGCCTTTAGACTAGGGTTACCTGATGAGACTTTGTTCTCTTATGGGCGCAATCCTAACCTAGAGTTAGGCCAGTACAGCAAAGTTTTGCTGGCTCAAGGGCCATCGTAAAGTGTATTTGGACTACTCTCGGAGTCAGGAAGGATAGCGCACATCTATGTGCTGGCATCTCTGACTCTGAGAGTGCTCCAAACATACGTTAACGGTGTCCCTTATGCCA
The DNA here is from genome assembly GCA_029204185.1 of Lerista edwardsae. NCBI lineage: Eukaryota > Metazoa > Chordata > Lepidosauria > Squamata > Scincidae > Lerista > Lerista edwardsae. The sequence continues at coordinate 9,546,035 of JAJKFI010000010.1, forward strand.
ACCAAACTTTGCTGGCCTAACTGTGCCGGCCTAACTCCAGATTAGAATTGCGCACTAAAATGGAGAAAGAAGAACGCATTTTTGTTAACCCTTTTTGGGGGTCTGTGTGTAGAGTCAATTGATGTATCTGCCATGGGACAGAAAAGCATCATTGGATGTGATAGCAGCATGCCAGTGAGAAGAATTGCATCTGCCATTGAATCCTTATAAAGCCACAGGATGCTGGGAGCTATTTACAGGATGGATAGGAGGGAGAGCTGAATCCTGAAAGTGCATCTTTGTGCCCACTTTCCCCCAATGAATTTTTAGGACCAGAGGGGGGAAAAGCAATAAAATACTAATATCACATACCAATATAAATAAAAATCAATATCACAGTTTCAAGTGATAACATGCTGACAAAGGGCAGGTTTAGGCCTAAACCAAAATGCAGAAACCAACATAGCAAAAAGGCATTTCTCACAGAATAAGCAACATTCGTTTGGCTTTCCTTATCCTGTAGGTTTCGTGCCAGACTATCCAAGTACCACTTTCTCACTTTTCACCCTCATAATCAATGAGTTTGCAGCCTTCCATGTGGGTTTTTAAATAGACGGTCACAAAACCTATGTGGATATCTGTGAGTTTGACAGAGGAGATAGCATACCTTGACCTTGGAAAAAAGCCCTAGATTGTAGTGAATTCGTTGTCACAAATCGCATCTGAGTTGAAACTCATGGTTGTGACTGATGGATAGTTTTTTTCACTGAATACGTCCACATTTGGTTTGGGTTTTAATTTCCTCCTCATACCCAGTCATATTGTACTTTATCTTCCCCACTTTATATTGAATTGCCACCATGTCTAGTTGTGCTCATGGGGATGGTACACCCATGTGTAAAAGGCAGAACATTGTACTGTTTTTTATTGCTAGATAAATCTGTATTTGAAAATGGAAAAGAAACCGAACAAGAAGGAAGAACTAACATTAGTAAACAATGTTTTGAAACTGGCTACAAAATTACTCAAGGTAAGGAAAACATTGAATACGGTATTAGCATGCTTATTTTTAAAGAGATCTTATTCAAGTGAAGTACTTGTTGACCTATTTTGGTTGGGGTCTGTCTCCAGTGTTCTGCCAGTTCCAATTATTCATTTATTAAAGGATTATACCTTATCTCTTCTGTTCTAAAATGTTTCTCAGATCATTTGCAATAAAATAAAATAAAATACATCGACAGCTATTGAAAATAATAATGCAAATTGTACAATAAAAACGTCTAGAATTAAATTAGTGTCCATTACCCCAACAGCTCTCTGGAAAAGAATAATATTTGTTTCCAAATATATTAAATTTTATTAAAACCACAAGTAAATGTCACATAATAACTGGAAATTAAAAGAATAAAGGAACTACTGCCATTTATAAGCTTCACTTTCCATAAAATGAGATAAATATGGAGGTCATATTAGAGTGGATTATCTTCCTTTTCAAAATGTAACTTGCAAGACTGATTCCAGCACATGGTTATTTAAGGAATACTAGTACACACAATTGGCAATTACAATGAAATATGATTCTCAATTTTTTTTACTTTGATTGTGTATATGACTGCCTTTGTCGCCTATTAACCTACTGCAGAGGATAATCTTCTCATTAAGAACTTATCTGTACCCATGTAAAAAAGATCAGTTGTGCATTTTTTTTTGTGATCTTATTTCTGTTAAGAATTCCATCCAACCATTGTTCTTGAATGGTCAGTAGGGGTTAGTTTTCAGTGACCTGGCTACCAAAACGTTTATATATACAGCCCTATAGTATCAACTACCTTGCTATCTTCAGATGTAGGATCTGAGGCTTAACATAAAAGTAATAGTGCCACAGCAGTCAGAAGGCAAGAGAGCAAATGGGAATATAGGAAGCAGTCTGACACTGAGATCCCATTCCTATCCAACTTCCCACTTCTGATGCAACTATGCCAACAGGGTATGTGCTGCATCTTGCGGTGGGGAGACAGCCATGGAGGCATATTCAAAATAAAGGAACACCTGTTCTCTTACATCAGCTGCATTGCAGCTGCATTGGTGCTGGAAAGTTGGATTGGATTGGACCCTGAATCAGATGATTGATTGGTTGACCTAGTTCAGTATTGTCTATTCTGATAGGAGGAGACTCTCTAGGATACCTGACAGGTGTTTTTCTTAGCCCTACCTAATTCCCAGAGATTGGACCTGTTAAATGCGAAACAGACATTTGAACCTTGTTAGTAGAAGACTACTTCTCCTAAGTCCTCACAAACGGGGCTCCCCCAGTCTTGAATCTTCCCCAGATTATATGAAATTCCTTAGATCTCTACTTATGTAAATATGTTTCTCATCAATAGGAGCTAGACAGTCCCTTCAGATTATACGGCTTGACAATGAATCCTCTGCTTTATAACATCACTCAAGTTGTCATTCTGTCAGCTGTTTCTGGTGTTATCAGTGATTTGCTTGGATTTAATCTAAAGGTATGATCTATGTTTTGCTATTTTGTTTTAATGAATAAATAAACTAGTTTAGTTTATGAAATTACTGTGATTAACTGATGCAGATTATTTAAGTAACTAATTTATTTCTATGAGTAGTACTTGTTTTCTCTTTTCAGTTATCAGGCAAATTTATACCGGTTTCCTTGAACCCCAGCTTTAAATATTTGCAGTAATGTGTTTTCCTGAAAGCTTCAAATAATCCTGGAATATAGTCATAATATCTTGATTTTGGGGTAATATGCCTCTGATTGTTTGCCATACAAATTATAAGCTATTACTTGCTGAGTTTTAAATGACTTGGCCCTGGCAGGATTTCATTATTTTTGGTTTGCCTAGATAATCAGCGGAAATAAGTCAAACAGCAGTCACTTTCTAAAGTCCTGACTGTGGGTCAGGCCCTGCTAGGTGGATCCCCATTCATTTAAATGTATATTTTATTTTTAATTGTTCCCCAGTCTGTGAGTCAGGACCCAGTAGTGGGTTGCAAAAGGTTTCTGAATTACTTAAAAAAAAAACACAAAAAACTTTGCTAGCACCCTTTGCTCAGTTGGCAGAAGAAATCTGAAGCAGTGGAAATACAGCTGGAGAGAGCACTATCGTGGCTGGAATGCTAACCTGTGGTATGAGGTAATACTCATACCTCCGCATTAAAATGTCACATTTTTCTTATCTCTAATAATTGCCTTGCCAGGGGTTACATGTGAACCTAGTTTCAGCCTTTCCATTTTTCGGAAATCACTTCAGGAAAGTAAAACTACATGTACTTTTTTGGCGGGTGGTGGTGGTGGTGAGATAGAAGGTTGTCTGTGGATAGATACGTTACATATGACATTGTTGTGGTATGCTACCATGTAAGAGAAAGCTATAAGCACAGACCAAAAGCATATGGTGTAAATGGAGTTAATCTGAAAACATTCTTTGCTAACTGCTTTTCAGCTCTGGAAGATTAAATCCTGACACTTTGCAAAAAGGAATTGGACACAATTCTCTGGAGAGGAGAACTGATAGACTAAACTGCCTCAAAAGTGGTCACTGATTCTGTATTTGAGAAGTTACAATCTCTTCAAGGATGTCATTTGAAAAAAATTGAAGTGTTTACACCTGACTGTCTTGTGCAATCTTTATATTTATTTTACCATTTCATGTTTTTGTTAACTTCATTTTAGCTGACATTGTACTTTATTTTAAGACATTAATATGCTTTGGTAATTGAAAGAGTCAAAAAATGAATATCCGGATACTTGAGATCCTGGTAATTGGTCACACTAAATTACGCAAAGAACAAATAAGCTTCATCTGTTGTCAAAGATGAAGCTATAATGCTAAGCTTTTATACTTCAACAATGTCGTGCTGAAGTCACTTTATTGAAAATGTACTATAAAATGTTTAGAACATTTTATTTTGTTCCATCCTTTCAGGGGTAGTTTCAGAGCACCAGCATATTGTTGGTTACAGTAGAAAGTGACATTTATTGTAATGACAATGCAGTAGGCCAGGTAGCTAAATAAAAATGCTAGCGCCAGAAGTGATTCCAGGATCCTAAGTGCACTGGGTGGTAGCCACACCTTTCCTTTGAATCCAGAACTTTTTTCTCCAGAGAACAGGAAACTGGGGGTGCCACCTACTGAACTGAAGTGGAAGCATCATTTACTACAAATAAGGTATTGTATAACAAGTCAACAAGTGCTCTTTGATTACATTTTTATTAGAGCAATAACTGTAAACTGTTACCATGCTGTAAGATATGTTTTGAAAAAAATTAGCTATAGTATTTATTTTGAACCATTGGGCTGTTTGTGCAGCTCTGACTGTGCCGCTCAACATGTGCACTTTTTATTGTTACTTTTAATAATGATCTTTATATATACTAAATAGAATATATTATGGTGGACTGTGGTGCAATAGTATTATATTACAAAATGGTGATTTAGACTTATGGAAGGAGAGAAAGTACATTACATCTGTTCAAGAGAAATGCTCTTCCATAGTACACTGTAGTATATGTTACTTATACCACACATAGAATTTATGAAAAAAAAAAAGAATTATGATATAACTTGAATCAAATTGTAATGGGCAATTTTGAAATTCTGATTTTCAAAGTTCAGTCATAAACCTATTCAGAAGTGTGCTTGTTTCAGTGGAACCTTCTTCAAAGCAGCTGTTCTTGAATGACAAATTTAGGTCATCTTAACCAGCTTTGATAGGACCCGGCTCTTAGACTGTTAAACTTAGTTTGATTTCAGTAGAATGGAAATAAATGATTTTGGAACGGAGGCCAAATTATGACCATGTCACATTTGACAGTAGTTCCATTTAATTTTCAGAAGTCTAAAGATACTACAGGCTTGTACTCTCTTCATCAATGAGAGGCAGCCCAATCCTGAGCTGCCCAGCTCTTACAGGTGCAGTGGTACCAAAATGGCTATGCTGCATTTTGTGGGAGCTGCAGCAGCCATGAGAGTCTCCCGTGGTGTCACAAACATACTTTACAGCACATTCGCAACACTTTTAGCCGGCAGTACAGCTCTTACTAATTTTTAGTTATGTAATGAAGTTCTCAGTCTGAACTTTGGTAATAACTACAGCAGTCACTGTGATCCAATGATACGCTGCTGTGCTAGATCAAATGCACAAATAATTCCCTGATTACTCTAGAATTGTCACATTCACTTCAGTGGAGTAGTCAACTTTACACGTAGAAAGAGGTGTATACACCAAGTTTCTTCTCCATTAAGTGAATGTGATAGTTCTCATTCATAGTTCATCCATGGTTGACATGGACATGAGACTGGATGAAGAGCATCTTTTTGTGTAGGCAGATTTGGGCTTTAGCATTGAGGTATGTGATACTGTTTGAAAAAGTATCATTTTTGTTTGATTATGGCCAAATTGAAAATATTTTACAGCCATCAGTTTGGGTCACAACATAAAATTTTATTCAGAAATTACATTAAAAAGACATTATCATGTTTAGCATCCCTAGAATATTCTGTATTAGTGAATGTGTGTGGTGTGTTTTTTGGATGTAAACAGCAAAAAATGTCACCATTTTTTAAAAATTAACCCACCCACCCTCCACACACACACTCAGAACTCCTTTCAGAATTACTGAAGTATGACTTTTGTGTGGTATAAGGTATTTTTATATATAAAGCAACATAAATGTTTTGTATTTATCTGTTGTACTAATGTTAATAATGACCAAAGTGCATTCTGTTGTTGTCTCCCAAGGAATGTATTACTAGAGCTTTAAGAACATGCTATGTCTAGTTTATCATGTAAAAAAATGGCTCTTTGATCTGTTCTTCTTCCTCTATGTTGTCGAAAGTTGGGGTTGTGTTTAGGGATTAAGAATATTTTATAATTTTTTTTCCAAAATATGATAGACCTTCACAAAACTAAATTTTGCATAGAATATATTTTAAGAAAAAAAAGAACCACAGTTGTGTAGTGGTAAAAGATGAGTCTTCATCCCCATGGCCCGCTTCTGTTCCTTCCTTTTTTAAAAAGGATAAACAGTTGTTTTTCAAAATGGAAATATTTTTTAGATACATAAGCATGGACTGTGATGTTCTTGTTTAAAGAGGAGTAGCAATTTGCGTTGAAGGGAGAAGCTCGATTGTAACTATACTATACCTCAGCAACTAGCAATATAATATGCTGGATTGTTGCACTAACTATGGCAGCATGGGAGTCCTTCAAATGAGGGCTTTCAAGATACGAAGCATACCTCACAATAAAGTTAGGTATGTTTGAATTGTTGCCATTTGTATGTACATTATACAAGTGAGATGCTAAGTGTGTTTTACATCCCTTATCTGAAAAAATAGAGGCAAGCAGAAATTTGGCAGATCTTACATGTTTTTGACTATTTTTGACACATGTTTGTAACAGACAGTGTGACTGGATGTGGAATAAAATATTATGTGGCTGATAATATAAAACAGTTGTGGTTTTTCCTACAACAAAAATAGCAGTGACCTGGTAGGACTTAAGAAAAGTTTCCAGAAAAGTGAATTTGACCCCAGAAGAAGAAATATAGACATTAACAGACCTCATTCTGTTGATTATGAAATACATCTGAACTGATGTCTAACTTTATTACTTGGTGGATCAAATAGTCTAATACAGGGTGGGTCCTTGGTTGGGCTGTCACACGTCCACGCTTGAAGCCCACACTGGGCAGAAGCAGCTGGAAAGAAACTTTATTTCCGGAGTTGTGAAAGAAACTTCTGGTTGCTTCCAGAGGCCTATGGAGGCCCATCGGCAGAGAAGGAGGTGCATCATGGTGCCCTCCACCACAGAACAGGTGGGTTGTGGGGGGGGGGAAGTTTGAGAACCCCTGGTCTAATCTGCTTTATAGGTCCTAATTGAAAGTTGGAATATAAAATATTAAGTAATGTAATAATAATATAATAATACTAATAATATACTATATACTATAATATATTATAAACTAATAATATAATAAATCACTAGTATTTATTAAACAAGATTCTCCTCCTCCTAAGTAATGTAATAATTTCTTAAAGGGATGTGAGCCTTTGGAGGAGGAGGAGGAGAATCTTGTTTAGGCAGGCACACCTCACCACTTGGTTAAAACTGCAAGTTCAAGAACCGTGAAGAGCTTAACTGGAGGGTTTTTTCTTCTGGTAAACTGACTGACTGATTTGCAGAAGGATGACACATGTTGTAGTTCTCATTGCCCTAATCCAACCAAGACACGCAAACAGAGATTGTCGGCACTTGGCCAAAAAGTACTACTCAATAGTACTACCATCCATTGGGAAAGGGAGAGTTGAAATCATTTCTACCAAATTAATGATGTGTTCCATTCATGACAATCTGATCAAGGCTGCGCACCTGAACTTTTCAGCCCTGGGAAAGCTGTCTGAAGTAACTGAGAACACCATTCCTCCTTAATGGACTGGAGCACATGCAGGTTGAGCCTAATTATCTGCGCATTTATATCTTCCAGACCCATGTTGAGCCTGATTAGGCTCAACCTGAAGCCTCAACCTGTGCTCCAGTCACTTCCAGAGGCTCTTCTGAAATCCGATAAGGCTGCATGGATCCTCCTGTGGCCTCAGCAGTTCTCAAAATGGTTGTTTTGGCCAAAAAAAAAGTCCAGCAATATTTTTTTTGACCAAAACGACCATTCCAAGGCTGCAGAAGGCTCCATGTGGCCTCAGTGGGCCTCAAGGTCCTCCAGATCCGACCAGACCAACTCCAGTAGGGTTGGGAGGATGGGGATTGGGCTAAATCCATGGGTTTAATTATCCATGGTTTTTTATCCATGAGCATTCTGGGAATGGAACCCTCGCAGATAAAAATGTCCAACCTGTAAATGCAGTATGTTTCTGCAGAGTTCTGTAGGCTTCAGAGCAGTAGTAGTAAAGCAAGGCTACAGAAACTCGTGCCCAAGCAAAACCATAAGGCTTGGCTCCAAGTCATTCTATCCCATTATGTCACTCAAGCAAAAATTGGACTTTTTCTTTACTAACAGGCACCAAACACTGAATAGTGTTCGTGCTGATGAAGCATCTCTTACTGGACGAATGTTTTACTAACTGTGTTCTGGGAAACCCAAGCCTTCCTTGAATCCTTATTTTCTCAGTTTTCTCAGTGAGAGAATCTGTAAAGTTAAAACAAGCTTGCCCAGTTACTACCAGCTTCCCTTGGAATGCGCAGACATAGCTGAGAGTTTTGGAGATCACTTCCAAGTCACCTTCATCAACAAAACATAACAGCAACAGAGTTTAATTTCAGCCTCAAGTTCTTCCAGTCGCACTAAGGATGCTCCTCGGCAGGAGGGGGGTTGTGGTCTCCTTGTAGTGGGCGATTCTATAGTTAGGAATATAGAGAGGTGGGTCTGTGATGGATGTGAGTACCGCATGGTGACTTGCCTACCTGGTGCGAAGGTTGTCTATCTCGTCTAGATAGGCTTGTAAGGAGTGCTGGGGAGGAGATAGCGGTCATGGTGCATGTTGGCACCAACGACGTGGGGAAATGTAGCTGGGAGGTCCTGGAAGCCAAATTTAGGTTGCTAGGCAGGACGCTGAAGGCCAGGACCCCCAAGGTAGCGTTCTCAGAAGTGCTACCTCTTCCATGCGCAGGGCCAGCTAGGCAGGCGGAGCTCAAGAGTCTCAATGCGTGGATGAGACGATGGTGTCGGGAGGAGGGGTTTAGATTCATTAGGAACTGGGGGAACGTTCCTGGACAAGCCAGGTCTGTACAAGAGGGACAGGCTTCACTTGAACCAGAATGGAACCAGGCTGCTGGCGCTTAACATTAAAAAGGTGGCAGAGCAGCTTTTAAACTGATCTCTGGGGGAAAGCCGACAGGAGCCGAGTGGCATCCGGTTTGGAACTCCTCATCCCTACGGGAAGAGGAGGGTGGAGGAGTATCACAATGGAGGAGTAGGAAATAGAACTTCAAACGTGAGTGTAACAGTTTGTCCAATAGAAAGAGAGGTGGGGAAAAGGGATCAAAAAAGAGTCCCTCTTGGGGAACTGGAATATTTGGTGGCTAAGGAAAACACTGATATAGTAGGCATAATGGAAACCTGGTGGAATGCAGAGAACCAGTGGGATACTGCAATCCCAGGCTATAAACTCTATAGGAGGGACAGGGAAGGGCGTGTTGGCGGTGGGGTGGCCATCTATATCAAAGAAGGGATATAATCCAGCAGAGTAGAAACTGAAAGTGGGCCGGACTCCACCATAGAGTTACTGTGGGGTAAACTACCAGGCCATAAGAGCGATGTAATAGTGGGGGGGGGGTGCTATCTTCCTCCAGGTCAAAAAATTGAAGGTGACCTTGAAATGAGGAAACAAATCAGGGTGTTGACCAAGAGAGACAGGATTGTAATCATGGGGGACTTCAATTATCCTCATATCGACTGGGTCAACTGGTGCTCTGGTCAAGAAAGAGATACTGGATTCCTTGATGTGCTGAATGACTGTGCCTTAGAGCAGTTAGTCATGGAGCCCACCAGAGCACAGGTGACTCTGGATTCAATATTGTGTGGTACTCGGGACCTAGTTAGGGATGTAAGTGTTACTGAGCCATTGGGGAACAGTGACTATGCTGCAATTGGTTTTGCCATGCATGCCCAGGAAAGAATGCAGAGCAAATCTGACACAAGAACCCTTGACTTTCGAAGGGCAGATTTCCCTCAGATGAGGAGGCTAGTTAGAAAGAAATTGAAAGGGAAGTAAAGGTAAAAAGAGTCCAGTCTCTCCAGGCTGCATGGAGGCTGTTTAAAATAACAGTATTAGAGGCTCAGCAGAAGGGTATACCGCAAAGACAGAAGGGCTTGACAAAGTCCAGGAGGGTTCCTGTATGGCTGACGAACAAAGTGAGAGAGGCTCTAAAGAGCAAGGAAGCTTCTTTCTGTAAATGGAAGTCCTGCCCCAGTGAGGAGAATAAAAACCAACATAAACTGGCAAAAGACAAGTAAGAAGGTGATACGGGAGGCCAAGAAAGAGTTTGAGGAACGCATGGCTAGCAACATAAAGGGGAATAAAGCTTCTTCAAATACGTTAGAAGCAGGAAACCTGGCAGAGAGGCGGTTGGCCCGCTGGATGGTGAGGGAGGGAAAGAGGAGATAAAAGGGACTTGGAGATCGCAGAGAAATTAAATGAATTCTTTGTGTCCGTCTTCACGACAGAAGAACTTGGGCAGATACCGCAGCCCGAACAGCCCTTCCTAACTAAGGAATTAAATCAGATAATGGTTAATAAAGATGTTTTAGATCAAATTGATAAATTACATATAAATAAGTCACCAGGCCCAGATGGTATACACCCAAGAGTTATTAAGGAACTAAAGAACGAAGTTGCTGACCTCTTAACTAGAGTATGCAACTTGTCCCTTCAAACAGCTACGATGCCAGAGGATTGGAGGATAGCCAATATCACGCCAATCTTTAAAAAAGGGAGAAGGGGGGACCCTGGGAACTAGAGGCCGGTCAGCCTAACGTCTGTTCCAGGTAAGATGGTGGAAAGCCTCATCAAAGATAAAATCCTAAAACACGTAGAGGAACAGGTATTGCTGAAGGAAAGTCAGCATGGCTTCTGTAAGGGTAAGTCTTGCCTCACGAACCTTTTGGAATTCTTTGAAAAGGTCAACAGGCACGTGGATGTGGGTGAACCTGTGGATATCATATACCTGGATTTTCAGAAGGCATTTGACACAACCCCCCACCAAAGGCTGCTGAAGAAACTTTACATAAGAGGGCAGGTTCCTCTTATGGATTCAGAATGGGTTGAGGGCCAGGAAACAGAGTGGCGGTCAATGGGCAATTTTCACAATGGAGAGTTGAAAAGTGGAGTGCCCCAGGGATCTGTCTTGGGTCCAGTGCTTTTCAACTTGTTCATAAATGACCTGGAGACAGGGATAAACAGCGAGGTGGCCAAGTTTACGGATGACACAAAACTTTTCCGGGTGGTGAAGACCAGAAGGGATTGTGAAGAGCTCCAGAAGGATCTCTCCAAGTTGGGGGAATGAGCAGCAAAATGGCAGATGCGTTTCAACATAGACAAGTGTAAAGTGATGCACATTGGAGCAAAAACCCAAAACTTCACCTATAGGCTTATGGGTTCTGAGCTGTCTGTGACAGCTCAAGAGAGAGATCTTGGGGTGCTGGTGGACAATTCAATGATGGTGTCGACCCAGTGTGCGGCAATTAAGAAGGGCAATTCCATGCTTGGGGTAATTAAAAAAGGGGTTGAGAATAAAAGCCAATATTATCATGCCATTGTACAAATCGATGGTAAGGCCGCACCTGGAATACTGTGTACAGTTCTGGTCACTGCACCTCAAAAAGGACATAGTGGAGCTGGAAAAGGTGCAGAAGAGAGCGATGAAAATGATTATGGGGCTGGGGCACCTCCCTTATGAAGAAAGACTGCAGCGTTTGGGGCTCTTCAGCCTAGAAAAAAGACACCAGGGGACATGATTGAAACATGCAAATTATGCACGGAAGGGATAGAGTCAGTGGTGTCATTCAAATGATTTAGGAACAGGAACTCACTTTTGATTGGCACTTGTCGGGAACCTGGAACCAGCCACGGAGCCCGTTAGGATCCAGAATGCCCGTTCTGGTCCGTTCCCCCTGAATGACATCATTGGATAGAGTCGATAGAGGGATGTTCTTTTCCCTCTCTCAAAATACCAGAACCAGGGGACATCCGCTAAAACTGAGGGTTGGGAGAGTTAAAACTGATAAAAAGGAAGTACTTTTTTACCCAGTGGGTAGTTGGTCTTGGAACTCTTTGCCACAGGAGGTGGTGATGGCATCTGGTCTAGATGCCTTTAAGAGGGGATTGGACAGATTTCTGGAAGAAAAGTCCATTGTGGGCTATAGGCCATGATGGATTGTGCAGCCTCCTTCCATTGGTAGTAGGCTACTTCAGAGTACTGAGTGCAAGGGAGTGGCAACAGGATGCAAGCATCTTGTTGTCTCATGCCTCCCTGGGGCACCTGGTGGGCTGCTGTGCGATGCAGGAAGCTGGACTAGATGGGCCTTTAGCCTGATCCAGCGGGACTCTTCTTATGCTCCAAATGTGAGGTATTAACTAGGTGACAAAAAAGAGCTTTAATGCTATTAAAAGGATTTGCCCTCTGTTTAGATAAAGGAAACTCAGAGCAGTCTTATTTTAAGAGTCTGTTAACAAACAAGGGCTGAAGGGTTCCCTTGCTGCAACTCATTTGACCTAATACAAAATATTTTTCTGAGTAGCAGTACTCTTTTATGCTTGTTCAGACCTTAGGAGTCATTATTTACTAACAACTCCCAAATGAGCCTAAGCTATCTGTTAATGAAAGTTATTTAGGAGGGATTAGGTTGCTTCTTTTCTAACACAATTGCAATCCAAACCCCTGGAGGCTGGCTTGATAGTAAATTCAATGAAGCTCTTGCTTGTTCCTTTTCTGTAAATGCTTCCGAATGGAATGCAAGGAAAAATTCCAGCCCAAATGTTTGGATTCTACAACATCATATGATGACCATGCTACGCTTCAACAGCTTGTGCAGGAAGGATCACTGTAGGCAAGGAAGTCCCTACAGTGTCTTACTACTGAGAAGACGTTTGGTGTAATCATCATCACCAGCATTCAGTTTTCTATAGATGCCTTCTGGGAACTGGAACAATCGACTGTGAAAGGCAAGGAGCAGCACCAGACTCTGAATACTCACGCATGCCTTGAACCTCCCAGCAACCCACAGTGGTTACAATTCTGAGAAAAATGGATTATGTCCTAGGAGTTGATGTCAAGACGCCCAGTTACTCAAGAAAATCTGGTAGGCAGCAAGCGTGCCAGTAGGATAGCCAGAGCTTTTGTTTTCTGTCTTTATGGTCTCCCAAAATTCCATCTCCCAGTTGCATTATCACCAGCTATGGTCATCACCATTACAAGTGGATACTTGGCAAAACTACTGGACTTAGTGATGGACACTGGTGGTCCCTCTGGCCTTTTAAAAGACACATTTTAAGAGCTTATGAAATGAGTGACACATTTCTCATCTCATGCTTACATCACCAATTGCCACAGGTGGTCGGGTACTAGCTAACAGATGTGCAGTGGGCCCAAGGCTTGAGGGCCTCAGAAGATGAGGTGAAGTGACTCTGGTTGCATCCTGGAGGCTTTTGAAGAGGCCGGAGGCTGCACATGACCTCCCCCTCACCCCACAGATTTAATTTTGGTATCTGCCAAGAGTCCTGGAATGGATCCTACACAGATATAGAGGGCCCAGGGTATATGACACTTACCACACAACTGGAGTTGGCATTGAGAATTGTACTTTACGATAGACAGCAGGGTCCTCATATGGACATAATGCCAGCCACTGATGATGACCTAAGACAGGACTATGCAGATATGGAAGGGAACTATACTGGCTCAGTTCTCAGTAACAGCCAGCGACAGTTTCTCATTTCAGATGCTGGGATCACCATGGGAAGGGGCCAGATTAAGCCGCCACGTAGACATCCCTGAGTAAGTATGATCCATTCTCTCCATGTAAGAGAATGGCTGCCATCAAGTGCCTCTGGAAGAAAAGTAAAACATTTCACTAGTGCACAGTGTTGTGGTGAGGGATTTCTGTAGAAGCCCATGACTGAACAGCTTGCAAATGAAAATCAGGCAAGCCCCCTACCCAGACTGAAGGGGAAAATGCCAAACTCCTAGGGGATGCCAGAGAATCAGAAACCTCCAATTCGCTCATTTGATTCATTCTCTTAGGCACAAAGTCAGATCAATAAAGCAGAACTCTTTGAAGTGTGCTTGATGCTCTCTTTTTAATTAAAATGCAACACTCAAGAGCAGTTGAGCAAGATATCCAAATGTTTTCTGCACAGTGGGCTGTTCCTTGCTATGCAAGATTTACAAGATTGCTTAAGTTTACAAAGCAAGATGTCCAGGCAGGAGATATACCCCAACCCTGATAATCCCAATTCAAATATACATCTGCAAGGACGTTTGTCCAGGTGGGAAAGGCAGTCAAAATGCATCTAAAAACCTATTCATTCTGATATGTAAAATAATAGGAAAGCACCACAACTAAATATCAAAATAGATTAAGTTGAGATATTGAGGCCCCATTTCTACTGAGGCCGGATTGTAATAGTTTAAATTGACAACTGCCTTAAGAGAAAATTAGCCAAATGATATTTCTTTTTATTTTCCATATGCCTTATTCTGTACTTATAATTCCTGCTTTCTGTGTTAAACTAGATATTTGATGTAAAGAACTGTTTTGTTTTCTAGCTTTCCAGGTATACTCCATACTTCTGTAATCTGAAAAAGCGGCTGGTCACACACCACTTGGTGCACTAGAGTATATACAGTACCTGCAGTTTACACACCTTCTCTTTAGACATAAGAGCATCAGATGTCTCAGGTAGGGCTTTCTAAACTTTGGAACCAAATCTTTGGCATCCGTTCCCCCGTGTGACCAGTAGGGCCATGTCCCTCTATAGTTTTAGAGTTTAGATGAAAACTTTTTAAGGACATGCATTTGATTTGTGGTAGTGCAACTATGGTAATTTATCCTATGAGACTGGGACAATGAAGAAAAAATTAGGTACCCTGGTGCAGGGCTTTAATTTTCAAAAAGAGGCAAGCCTAAGGGAGAAAAAAATCCATTTAGCCCTAAACACCTGTGGCAGCTTCCATGCTTTTCAATTAAGGTCTGAATGAACACCTAGCAATATAATTGCAAGCCCAGTCATTTTTTTTTCATTCTCTACAGTAGGTTGAAGGCTAGATATAATTTGCCATCGTTGGGGTGAATGACAATAGTTACAATTTCAACATTTGTTAAGAGTCTAAATATGGTCCTATTTCTGAATAAATGCTTCTGAATTTCCTGTTTTGGCCCACGGTAAGAAAGGAGTTTGGCACTCCTGCTCTCTAAACCTATGCAAAGTTCTTCCTCTTTATCACTAGGCTACTGTAGCTGACTAATTTACATCTGAAATTAGGGTGCTTCATAGTCATATCAGAGGGTATGGCTTCTTTTTTTGACAATACGTATCTTGTTTGTCTCCTTGCTCTGATGCTTAACAGAAATAATGCAAGTGAGCTGAAAGCTTGTAAATTTTTCAGTTTTTCTGATGGGTGCACTAAATATTTCACTTCACATATTTTCACATACTCCAATTGCCACTTCCATCTTAATGCCACCAGATGGCTCTATGACCCAACAAAAGTTGGTATCAAGAATAGCTTTCGGCATCAACACCAAAACTTCATTTACAAGCACACCTTTTTTTTTTTTATTAATCTGGAATTAATTCAGCTATCAATTCACTTGTTTTGGCAAAATGTTGTAAACTCAATGCACCTCCTGGTCCTGGTTTCACAACTGCGAAAATGCAGTGGCATTAACACCATGCTTCTTTCGACAAGGGAGATCAGAGCTCAAAAATAGGCTTCTATTTGTGCTGGGAACATGCATGCCATTAAACACAGCAGTGGGCAGTCAGATAAGTTCACAAATGATTTGGGAGGCAGGACCAGTATTTTGAAAACAATATATTGTTTTGGGTTCAGTTTATAGTGGGATCTACATGGAAGTAGTTTAGGGGCAGTCTCTATGTTGTGATTTTGGGTCTATACCAATTCAGCAAGTCTAAACCAGAATGATTGTTGGGTATCTTTTTTTTGTCCTGAATTAGTCATCCTAGATTTAGCTCGATGCTGAACAGGCCTGGCCAACTTGTTGCCCAACAAGCTTAATGCAGCCCAACATGTGGGGTATGAGATGCTGGACAATTCCACCACTATCTTTTTGTACCCTCGACAGCCAGTAAAACAAGATGTGTATCTGCCCTGCTATGCTTAGCTATTGAACTGTACACAGCTAAGCTGGGCACAAATGTGGAATTTAGTTTCTTTGTGAAGGAAGTTCATACAATCAGCTTTTTAAGTGTGTGTGGGGAATCGGCTGTGTTCATAGTGAAACCAGTCATGGCAGAACACCGCAGCTTTTTTTGATGTATTCCACGGTGTATGGGAAAATGCGGAAGATCACCCCGGGGAGGCAGTGGATCGTGCCCTTGGTGCAGGAAAGAGCAGGGAAGTAGCAGAGACTGGGTTGCACAGCTGCAGCCACTTAGGAGCTTGTAGCAGGGATATAAGGAGCACCTGGAGGAAGGAGAAGCTGTGGGTTGTCGTTGTGGAAAGAGTGGCGGAAGGAGTGGCGGTTTTGCTGACATATCTGACTAACTGGACAACGGAGTGGCTTATTGGACTGGTGTAGTAAACTGATATTTGGACTGATACATGGACCGACTTACTGGCTTGACTGATTGACAAAT
This sequence comes from Lerista edwardsae, assembly GCA_029204185.1. Lineage (NCBI taxonomy): Eukaryota > Metazoa > Chordata > Lepidosauria > Squamata > Scincidae > Lerista > Lerista edwardsae. The sequence goes on from JAJKFI010000010.1 coordinate 9,562,375, forward strand.
GACTAAGGATTATTGGACTGAGGCCTGGCGATTATTGAAGGACATCTGCTCTGAAGCTCTAGGAGGAGACCTGTGGCCTACAGGCAAGCGACTGGGTGGGGCAAGCTCTCTGTTGGTGCTGGTCCGGTAGTTTGTAGATATTGCCAGGACTGTCTGTATTTGGGTGACTAAGTAGCCTGTGGGCGTAGCATTTGGGAGGAAAGTTTGGAGCAGGGGCTTTGGCAAGACACAGGGGGCTCCAAACTCCAGCCCACGGGCCAGATCCAGTCCCTTCCTGATCCATCTCCAGTGTCAGCAGCACTTAGCATTCCACTGGGGACACAGTGAACGACCCCAACTACAGGTTCCAGTGGTCGCCGCGGCCAGCAGCTTACGGGATCTGATGCCCCAGCAAGCTGTGCACCTGGCGTTCCATGCATGGGGGCTGGATGCAACAATCCCTGGGAGCTGTAGTTGAGGTTGTTTGTGGCATCCCTGATGGAACACAAAGTGCCATTTGTGCAGGGGATGATGTTCCCTGCCGCAGTTTGGAGACCACTGATGTATTCCATGACACTGGGAACCCATCATCCATGGTATAAACTCCACCTTGCTTCTCTAAATTGTGGTGTGGCTCAATGTTCCTCACCATATGATTGCATGCCCAGTACTGTAAGTTACCGCTTGGCAGATGGGCTATTAATCCTTGTATCACAGCACAGACACATCAGAGAAAAGCTTGCATTTGGCCTTCTTACACTGCAACTAAGGGTACAGTTATGTGAAACAATAGCACTTGGTTATGTGGGGGGGGGAAGGCATGCTATGGTGACAACCATAGAGCTAATTTTCTGCTAATACTGTTGCTCATTCTTTCACTCCTGGAGTAACATGAGAAGTGCCAAGCCACATGGAAGGAGCCCATTTGGTGGCTCCTCTCCATGACCATATGGGGATACATTTTCTTATATTCACAGGGGACAGCTGGGACAAGCCAACACGAAGAGGGAGACCTATAGTCTATGCTCATCACCAATGACCTGGGCCAAGGTATGCAAGTGATGCAAGTGACTGCAGCAGCTTCTTCCCCACCAATGTTCTGTCAATCACCCCTTAGAAGTGTGCCTTACAGCCATCTTCACATCAGAGAAGCAGGAATAAGTGTTTCTCATAATTTAACATGAATAAGACATTCTTGTGGAATATCAATGGTAAAGCTAAAGTAATCAATTTGGGTAGATTTGCAAGAGATCCTTGTGTATCTTCTGCTTCTATTTGATCCCTTCATTTTACGTTTGGTTGAGTAAGAATTTAAAAAAGGCATTCCTTATGCACTGAAATTATAGGGATTTTCTTAGCAATGTGTATGCAATGAATATTTTTTGTGGTAGAGTTCCCCTCCCGCCTTTATAATTAATTACACAGTATAAATGGTTGGGAAAAAAGATTCTTGGATATATATTTTATTTGAGTGGTTTAGAATATCATACAGTAAACAAGATTTCTGTAAAAGTTAATTTATCCATAGTGGTGCATTTCATAAAAATAGTTGCTCACTTACAGCCTTTCTGTGACTATTAATACATGGAATTATATTTATAGCGATAGAGCTGTACAAGGTAAATTCACAGCTAACACTACACAGAAATATTATTTGGAATGGGGTTTAGATGATGTGCTGTCTTCACAGGTTATCCATTTCAGCCGCATAAAGCAATTACTGCACAAGGAGTAGATGGGCACTGTGCAAATTGGAGTTTATGCAAGCATAATCTCAACTGGCTATTTTTTTCCCATTGTTTCTGTTCATTATGTGTAGGAAATTATAGTTGGACATGTATTTCCATTTATATTAGGAAAATACTGTCCAAAAACCAGATTTAATAAATAAACAGCAAATTATGCCAATATCTAGGTTGGGGATAAAGATATATCTATAATCTTTTTTTAATTAAAAACTATATATTTGTAAACAGCTACATATCTTTGTGCTTTCTTAAAAAAATTATAATGGGACTAGTTCTTAAAATAAGCATTTGTTTCGAAGTTCCAAAATCCTTTCTGAACTCTTTTCCAGCTATCTCGGTAGAAAGAGGTTGTCATCTCTCCTGAAGGAAAAATGGAAGTCAGTCGCTCTCTGTAATAAATGGTCTGTGAGAATTAGCAAGCTGATGATCTCTTGCACCAAACACAGTCTGAATGACTCACATCCCCTCACTTCCTTCCCCAACTCAAAACTTCCACTGACCTTATACTAATGCTGAATTTTGCTCAGTCATTGAGCCAATGTACTTCCAGGTCATGAGAAGGTTTGCCAGAGACATGGGCCCAATTATAAACATATTCGTGATTTTCAAAATCTATTCTTGTTGAGTGGGGGGTTATTTTTTTTAGTCTTCTGACGTTGCTGCAAAATTGGCAAACCTCTCAAGGATTACAAATGATGACTGGGGCTCATTGGAGAAGCTGTACTTCATCAGTGTGGCATGAAATGGCACTTAAGAGTTGAACATGAAAAGCAAGAAAGGCATAAATACAAATATGGAAAGAGGAAAAAGAGCGGGATGCCTGATGAATCTAGTACAAAACCCATGAGATGGGCCGTTCATGGAATTCTCAGAGTGTGATGAGAAGACTGGAATTCCAAGACAGTCTTAGTAAATGAAAGCTCGACAAATACTGAGACATAGTTATTAGTTCCTGCAGGAGACAGACAAGAGAACTCTGAAAGGAAACTTTTAATCTTCTCTTCACTGTGGGCTGGTAACTGCATGGCACCAGTCTCCATGTAATTAGTTGAGCTTTAGTTGTGTGGTACCTGGTAATTTCATTGTGTGAATATATGTGTGTGCGTTTGTGGGAGTAACCTGTGGTAAATTGCTTTTGAGGCGAGATTTGCAAATATAATTCCACCCTAACTCTTTCTTCCAACATACAGAAATATGGTTTGTTCACAAAAATGGCAGTAGAAATGGTTGTCGCACCAGCTAATCCCCTCGGATTCCTTACCTTGCATAATGAATTATGCTCACTGGAATCAGGTGGTCTATTCCAAAAAGAATTAACAGTGGAGACATGTAATGAATGTACAATTTCAGATGCTTCAACCCCCGTCTGGATATGGTGAGAACAATTTATTTACAACATTTAACTCAGATAAAAGATTCTATTCCCACGTTCAGCTTGTTCCGTGCAGTTTTATTTAAGGCGATGTTCCAGTTTTGTGATTGCTCTAACTTCTTCCAGTTTCTTGATATAAAGTTTGAATGAAAATCCCAAGTCCTTCATGCAGTGGAAAACAACATACTAAAGCTACACTGCACTGTCCTTGTGGTCAACTGTCCTTCAGATTATTTTGGTTTCTTCCATAGCTGCCAAAGTCTCTGAAATGAAACAGGGGACTTGAGGGCCACATTTAAATACGGTGTGACTATACGTTGATTCAACTTATTAGACACTATGCACGTTGTCATGAAATTACACATTATTGTTTCCGTTTCTCAATGTTTGGAACATGGATGTGTGTGATAGTTAAAATAAATTAAAGTAAATCGAGGCGGGACAGAAGCTATGAAGGATGTTCTGCGTCGTTGTGAAACAGTTAGAGGGCAATGTGGGCACTTGAATTATCTGCTCATGGCAGAAGTGCCAGATTTGAGGACACCGGGTAGCTTGTCAGAACCGGGAATCTTCCACGGTCCTGGCGAGACGGTTGCCTTCCGAGCTGTCGCGTTGGTGCTGTGTGTGTTGATGGAGTGGAGGTGTCCCTTCCGTGGGAGCTCGCTGGGCTTCCTGGCAGGTTCCTTCGGGTCGTGGTCCAGGTCGCTTCCATGAGAGCTGCAGCTATTGCTACTGTACGTCTTTGTAGCACCAATGGAATCAAGCTTGACGTGTTCAGAAGCTGCAGCCAGTTTCTTCTCTGTGGCAACTGCGGTATTTTGATCTTTTGTACTGAGAGACTCTCCTCTTTTGCTTTCCAGCCACTTGGATCTCTCAGCCAGTTCATCATTGGTTCCAGCACACCCATGATCTCGTACTCCAGCCTCGGCCATTGCGTTCAGTCCGACTGCCTTGTTCTCCAGTGCGGGTCTGCGGCTTTCGCCAGTCTTACTCTTGCCTTCCAAGCTTCCTTTCCTGGAGGCCTCTTCGTGCTTTGACCTGTCTACCTTCTTAGGACTTGCAGACCTCTCTCTTTGCTCACCTGATCTTTTCTTTTTGTGGCCATTTGCTGAAAGCTCCTTTGGTTTTCTGATCTCATGTTCCCTCTTGATATCCCATGTTGCTTCTGGGCTTATCTGGTGGGAAGGGTCAGAGGGTTGGGCTAGATGTGATGAAGATAATGGTGAGACAATGTCATCAAGGGAAATAGTTACTTCCGGCAGACCTGGGGAGGTGGCAGAGGGAGAACTCCAGGAGTTTGGTTCGTCTGTTTAAAAAGGGGGAAAAATATTATTGTCTCCACAGGTACTACACAGAGTATACATTAGAATATCTAGTAAATAAAGTGATACTAAATACTGGAGGTATTTTTTGGCTTAAAAAAGTGAAGAAATGAGGCAAATAAAAATAATTTTATCTGAGTATCAATTGTTAAATTTGAAATATTGTAGACAATTTTAAAGGTCATACGCAATTTTAAACTCTTACATGTGAGCTCAGCATTGCTATAAATACAGTATAATATTGTATAATATGCTGCATTCACAATTACACTATGTACTCTGTTGCAATAGGCTGAAGCAGTGATTCTCAAACCTTTTCCCACTGGGACCCAATTTTTAGAAGTCTTCCTGGGACCCACTAGAAGTGACGTCATGGCTGGAAGTGCCCTCATTGTGACCCCAGAGCCTGCTGCTTTCCTGAGAATGCAGCAATAAGTTGGGTTATTTCTCAGCCATTTCCCAATAGCAAAGTAAATCAAAAAGAAAAAAAAGCCTATTTACAATCCTGACACAAGCAAAACAACCACACAGCCCACCCCCTTTCCATCATCCCATATTTTCAATTTGGCCAGGTGCTTTGCGACCCACCTGAAATTGGTTCACAACCCACTGATAGGTCCCGACCCACAGTTTGGGAACCACTGGGCTAAAGTACAGTATTCAGTCCCTTAAAATGACCAGAGCTTCTTGGCCTCCATAACTGTTAGCAATCTGCTGATGTTCTATAATCAAATGTTTGATTTCTTCCTGGACTGTTCCCAGCAAGATGGGGGCAAGCAGCAGTTCAAAGACTGCCATAAAGAAAAGAAATGATGCCATCATTCAGTTTCCTATTCCTTTTCCTTCCTGCATTTGAAAATGGACTTTCATTTTAATTTTGCTTGTACCAGAAAGGTCAATAATACTAACACCACAGTTCTCCGTCATTGGTAGCTCATAAACACCTACTCTCCCAACTTGTCACTAAACCCGCAGGAAGGGGCTACATGTAACCCTCTGCCTTCCAGATATGCTTCAGTTGCCCCATTCTGGTCCCATCTCCCTTCAGGTGGTAGCTTGGGGTGTGTGGGTGGGGGTGTCTTTGTTTAGTCACCCATCTCTCCTGCTCCTCCTCCCTGAATTCAAAAGGAAGAGAATACAGAAGTGTAGCCGGGGGGGGGCGAAGAATGCGCAGTAACACAGCAAGTGCTGCAATGTGCCATATAAGCACCCCCCCCATCTTGTCATTGGTGCCATTCAGGGCAGCAATGGCAATTTGCAGCATTGCTTTAGCTGCCCCAATGGCGCTGATGGCAAGGGGAGGGGCTGCTTACACGGCTCGTTTTGACACCTGCTGTGCTTACCCTGCCAACCCCCTCTCTGGATATGCCTCTGGTAGAACAGAACGGAAGCATAAGTGTGGAGGAGAAGAGAAAGGTGGGCTAGAATTCTGGAGACATTCTAGTCCACCTCTCTTCTCTCCTCCTCTCTTTTTGAATCTAGGGCGTAGCAAAAGTGGAAGCAGCAGTTGTTGCGCCACCAGGTTAAGAGTGGCGGCGGCAGCGTTGGGTCTTCAGTCCACTTTTGAAGTCCTGCCCATACAGGGAAAGGGATCAGGAATGCAGGAAGAGAAATTGCCTGAGTCAACCACAGCTCTAATTACAATCTTTCCTCCCCACCGTCAGAGTTACACAATGTCCAACAGGATAGATAGGAAAGGGGAAAAGAAAACTCTTTAAATGAAACAGGCACCCCTGCGCTGAAAAACACATTCTGTGTCTTAAATTTCTGTGAATGTCATTAAATTACTACTGTTGCAGTGTTTAGCTACCCAGTGGGCAAATAGTAGCACTGGAAACTGAAAAAAAAGGAATATAATTATTCTCTAACATTATGGAAAAACATCAACATTTCTCAAGCATATCATAGGGCATTAAGATCAAATGATTTGCTGTTCAAAAGGAAAACTATCAAACTATAATAGTCTGGGTTTGTTCAGCCATCACTAAGATGATTGTTTTTCTTAGCATATCTAACCATGATGACAAATGCATTGGTTTATTTTTTCGAGCCAATAGATGCATGATTTTTCTCTTTCTGTGATCACAGTAAAATTCTGGAGACATTTGCTGCTGTTGAAGAATGTCTTTCTCGGCACTCTTTAAGAGCTTGTACCAATGAGAACCTGCCCTAATAGGCATCAATATAATTTATTCCTGTCTTTCCCTTTATAGTAACCAAACCCCCAAAGAATATTCTTTAGCTAGAAACTCAGAACCCATAGATTGGGGTCTTGGAATGAATCCTATATATTATTTACTAATGCTTTCATAATTGGGATGAGCATTTTATACTAATATTAATAATGAATAATAAAATAATGTGTATATTGCCCCTGTATACAGGATCTCAGGATGGCATGTTTGTTTCACACAATGTTCTGACATTTCAACGCTGTAATACATAGTTCTCTGGGTGAAATGCCCATTGAACCTCTGTGTATACATGCTTAGGACTGCACTGTAAATTTTTGTTTGCTGCCAAGTCTCTTATAGCACAATCCAATGCACATCTCTTCAAAGTAAGCCCTCTGAATTCAGTGGTACTCACTCCCAAATAAGCATGTATAGAGCGGTTTTTGGCAGCAGAGCACAGTTCTGTTATCCAGAAGCATAGCAACTGCTTCTGCTGTCAAGGGGCAGTGACTTCTGGCATCACTCCCCTGCATATACAGAGGCAGAATGTCATTATATCACTACCAATTACTTCTGGGTTGTGAGCCACTGGCACTCCGAGAAGAATTTTATCAGGGGGTACAAAGTTTCTTTTGGGCCCCTTCCCGGGAGGGGAGGGGAGGGACAAAACAGAGTAGAGAAAGGGTGGCAATGTGGTGGTCAGAACAGGGGTGAAACAGGGCAGGCAAGTATTGTAACAGGTTGCATGTTACCATTTAAACCAGCGGTCTCTAAATTCCAGCCCATGGGCCGGATCTGATGGCCACTGTTTCCGTCTGTTATTGCGGGGCACAGACACAGTCACGCCTACGTGTCTTAAGTGTTGCTGTGGCCAGCTGCGCCTGCCCGGAACACCAGGTGCTCAGCCTGCTGGGGTGACTGAACCCAGAAGCAGCTGACCAAGGTGACACTTGGGGCATGTAGGCGCGGATGTGTCTTTGCTCTGCGGCGGAACAGTAAGCGCAGGTTGCGCCGCGAAGTTTTTTTTAACACTGCAGCAGTCTCCAGTTTGGCGACCGCTGATTTAAACCCTGAAGAGAATACCAGAAAGTGACAAATGTTATTGTCTATAGATGCAGTTAATAAAGGCTTAACAATTTCGTTCAAATGCTGTTGTGCCATAAATATGTATTTAGTTCTTTGTGATGACATTGCAGCACACCCCCAATGGCCAATCCTTTGGCTTCCTGCAATGGGTACAGAGGCTCAGGCCTTCCCTTCTTGCATCTTTAAATCTTTTCTTCTAGGCAGAGAAAGACGTGGGGCCTGGAAGGCTCAAAGGCGGCCCCTGAACCGTCTTTACTCGAAGAAATCATTGATTTCCTTTCTGCAGTCTGGTTTTAGAGATGAGAACTCACATACTGGATCTTCCTGAAAATCATTGACACTTCCTTTACATTGGAAATATTATGGTGGAAGGTACAAGGACTGATGGTAAAATCACAGGGAGGGGAGATAAAAATGTTCCACCCAATAATATCGCAGTGAGGAATGTGAACAAGGCTGTCAGGAGGCCCTGAGCAGGAGAATGAGATGAATATCAATGTCATCAAATGCAAATGCCTAATTTGGAGGGTGGGGTGGAAATCCTTTTCAAGGGGAAAAAATGGCTCTACAGGAATATTCTAAAAAATTTTGAGACTTGGGGTGCAATCCTAACCTGGAGTTAGGTCAGCATGGTTAGGCCAGGAAAGTTTGGCACAAGGGCCACCATAAAGCACGTTTGGACCACTCTCTGAACCAGGGAGGATGGTGCATGCCTGTGTGCTGGTTTCTCTGACTCCAAGAGTGGTCAAAACACACTTTACAGTGTCCTAACTCCAGGTTACGATTATGCCCTTGGTTTCTGCCTTAATTTTTATTGAACGTTTACCCTTACAAGAAGTGATCTGATTATCTTAAGGATGACAATGGATACGATAAAAATAAACACAGCAGTATGAATCTCATTTTATGAAAACAATTTTTAAGCAGAGACCATAACTTTTGCACCTATGTGCATTGCTTAGCGTTATTCACATTATTTTCTAAGTTATAACCCAACAGTGAATATCATTTTCAGCACCATGTCTCCCTCCAGGATCATTTATCCTTTGGCAGTTGTGAGGACCTCCATCATTGACAATTCTGTGTCTCATCTTAATTTGAACTTTAGTTCGCAATTAAAGAAAAACTGAAGATGGAGATGCTACATTTGAGGAGGAAAGCACTAAACCCTAAAGCTATTAAACCCTATAAGCATGAGAGCGAGCAAGAGAGCAGTTCAACATATGGGGAATACATTGAATTTAATGAATTACTGAAATGCACTCGGCTCATTACGGCTTTCTGACACCACAGACCTATTTCTGACACTACTGGTGGCAGCTTGCTCCAAAGTAGCTACACTGAAACCCTAAGGAAAGTGAGTGGAATAAGTGGAGTAGCTAAGGGGCTGCAGTTGCACCAGGCAACAAGCTTTAGGGGGGCAACAAGCTGAGTTGAGCACTAGTGGCCAAAATTGTGAAACCATTGGTCATTACGAATAATACTATCACTGAAAAGGTAATTGAATGCAGAATGCAATGAAACAAACTGAAGTGTAATATTTTTATCAAAAGTTATGGCCAAAATCCAAAACTACATCTGTCATGTAAAAATTGTCGTTTGTTAAAATCTCAGTTTTTAGGAATAATGCCTTCATATATCATTTAATGCGAAATGCTGTGAAATGAATAGGAGAGTATTATCTTCATTTTATCAAAAGTTATGCCCAAAAAAGCCCAGAACTGTGATGTCACTTCCTGTTGTGAGCATCATTTTACCCTCTGCTCTAGGCTCCACTTGCATTAGCTACGTCACTGAGTCCATGCTGCTGGACAGTTGCAAGCATACAGCCCAATCCTAACCTGTATTGGAGAAGGCAGGCCTACTTGAGTGTACTTGAATGGGCATACCTGTGTCAAAGTGCCAGGCTTCTGCACACGGCATAGCCTTACTAGAACACAATTTCTATACTATCCTCAAATAGATACTTCCTTTGGGGTTTTGGCACCCAAATGTTACACATTAATACGTAGGCATTCTCAAAGTTACTAAAAAGGCAACTTTCCCATCAATTTATTTTTCTTCTTCCAATGAGCTCTGTCTGGGGATGAAGAAATCATGCTAGAATATATCATATGTGGAACACATGGGACACGGAAAAGCTATATCGCGCATTGCTGTATAATTGGAAATTATAATAAGTTTTTGATTAGTTTTTCTTAATATAATTAAGATATATTCAGTCATTAAAGGTGTTCCTAAATAAGTAATATGGATTAAATTAATACATTAATAAATTGGACTGTATTTTATATACACTGAATAATTTAGGAGTTGTACTGCACAATTTATTACTCATCATCCTTCATTTAAATATAAATGATATTTACATCATTAAATAGAATGCCTGCCACTGAAACCATCAGATGTAAGTATGTTTAAGTCTGAAGATTTGGATGGCAGACATTTAATTTAATGATTAGGTATATTTATTAACCCAGCCAATAAGTAGCCACTATTTTTAAAACTTCTTAGTTAAAACAGTGCTGAAGTAATTGGTTAAAGGAAAGCTACTTCATTGATGATGATGATGATGATGATAGTATTTATATACTGCCTTTCTTTGGTCATTAGATTGCTCCTCTGACTTTAATTCAAGGCGGTTTACATAGGCAGGCTTTATTTCTCTAAACCCCCAAAGGTTTTTACAAATTACAAAGAAGTTCTGTCTTTCAAGAACTACAACAACATACAGATGGAACTTTCATGGTGTAGTCCTTTCTGGCCGCACGATTGCCTTCCTGCTGGCTGATAAACGGCTTCTCTGCTCCCACCAAAGAAACAGCTGGCCCAGCACAACTCCTCTCGCACAGGCAGCTGGAGACAGCTCAGCTCTTATCAGTCGCAATTCTCAAGGTCTGCCGCTCATGGAAGCTTCTGGTGATCTTGAACTGGCGACCTTCAAATCTTATCTTCAGGCAAACGGAGGCTTTAATCCTCTCGACTAAACCTCCTGCACTTCCTTATTAATAGACTTCCTTATATATCTATATTTGAGCTAACCCTCTGCAGTTTTTTCATTATATCCATGAACGTATTTCAGGTAACGTTTTCCCTCTTACTGCTGTTTGAATTGCACCATTGTTTTAGAGGAGTTTCTGTTTTCTATTTTCACAATTTTCACTAGACATGTGGATATCCACTGGGGTTCTGTCTGGACCCCACTGTGGATACTGGGGCCACCTTTTTAAAGATAGGGGAACATCAGTGGTTTTGCAACAATGTTAAAAAATAGATTTGTTTAATGTTCCCCTATCTTTTTAATAGGTAATGGTGTCCATGGATAACCGAAACTGTGGATACCAAATCAGTGGATACTGAGGCAAGCCTGTATTTTCTTTCTATTTTCACCAGTCTCTCTTATTCTTTCAATGATTTTAAGTGTTGGAGTAAAGTCTGTTGTTCTTCCTTACTCTGGTTTTTCTGATCAGATAGCTCTTCCTATTTCTTTCTCATTCCAACCCGCCTGCCAGATCAAATACACTACTTTCAGTTTTTACTTTCTCCCTGTTTGTTGCGCTGTAAGCAGTACTTAGATGGGCAATCTGTGCTCTTCCCAACAATGATCATAGCCAATGTGGCTTCATGACCACGGGTAGGAGTAATGTGTAAGAATAAGAGTTGGTCACACTATTGATCTTCCAAGTTAGTACTGCAGTTTGTTGAAATTAGTTTATGCAGGCTATTACACCATGTCCAACTACCTCTTATTGGTTGCTGTGCTTAATGTAAAAACCAATTAAAATGATGGATAATTTGAAAACTTGCTTACGATTGCAACTTTGGGCTGGTCCTAATAAAGACAATACCAGATCATGATTTTTGGTTTGTTTTTTTTCCCCTTAAGAACCAACATGACTACCTATATAACTTCACATTGGACTTTAGCATAGCCCTCCCTTCCGCAGCATGTGCTTTGGCCAGTCCATCAAGGCTCCAGTGGGGCCGTTCAGATCAAATTGATTATCTACGTTGCCTTGCCTTAAAATCTGCAGCAGCCCACTTCTCCCTCAGACTTTGTCCACAGACATTTCATAGCAGAAGCAGGAGGGATCTGCAGGAATCTGGATGTCTGGCCTGGATGTCTTTAAAAGGGGATTGGACAGATTTATGGAGGAAAACTCCATCACAGGTTGCAAGCTATGACGGCTCTGTCCAGTCTGAGATTAGCTGGTCGCTCATCATGAGGGCCGGGTAGAAATTTTTTCCTGTCATCCAAATTGGCCATGGACTGCAGTTTTTTTTTGTTTTGCCTACCCCAGACTGGGGAGGGAGGGACAGGTGTTCAGTAGGTTTCATGATTTACACTTGTGTTTAATAAAGTTAAATCCAAACCTCATTCTGTGTTTTCCTTGGGCATGGCGCAAGGGTAACAGGCTTCCTTTGAATGCCAGATGCAGGGGAGTGGCAGCGAGATACAAGTATCTGGTTGTCTTGCATGCTCCCTGAGGCATGGTGGAAGATAACAGGAAGCTGGACTAGATGGGTCCTTGGCCTGATCCAGCTAGGCTTTTCTTATGTTCTTAGACCAATGATTCCCAAACTGTGGGTCATGAGCCAATTACAGGTGGGTTGCAAAGCACTTAAAACAGCAATATTATGGGAAGATGGGATGTGGGAAAGGGGAAGGGCTGTGTGGTTGTTTTGCTTGTGTCAAGATTGTAAATAGGCAGGCTTTTTTCCTTTCTGGTTCACTTTGCTATTGGAAAATGTCTGAAGAAATAGCCCCACTAATTTCTGCATTCTCAGGAGATTGGCAGGCTCAGGTGTCACAGTGATGGCACTTCTGGTCATGACATCATTTCTGGTGGGCCCCAGACAGATTGTCATCAAAAAAGTGGGTTCCAATGCTAAAAAGTTTAAGAACCACTGCTAGACACGCTGAGCTGAAAGGGAACTAAAGCAGTTCTTTGGGAAAAGAATCCATGCCTAATCTATACTGTTTGTATTTCGTGCACTTTTAAACTTTCACTTTGAACACACGCACAGGCAGCCCAATTCAACTAAAATTTGCTAAATTTTAAAACAGGCCAGCAAAAATATCTTTTTTTTGGGTGTGGGGCAGCAAAACAGTGGCACAGGACTGAGAAATAGGGACTCAGGGACCTTTCCCCAGGGCAAATGAGCAAAAGTTCAACCCCCCCCCACCTGAAAGATCTCCAACCACTTCTGCCTTATTGAAGGTGCAGCACATTTAGGGGGGGAGGAGATTTAGGTTGGATTGGGCTGAAAGACTCTCTAGAGATTTCCAGAGGACCACCCAGTGAAGAAAAATACCGGATGCCATTGAGGTGCTTAGCTAAGTACCTACTGTAAGACTCCTCTTGAGAGAGATCCCCCAAAAGATCACCAAAAAATGAAAAAAGAAGATAAAATCTCATTGTCCCAGTAAAATTGTATTGACATACGTAGGACTTCTTATAGAACTTCTTTTCTTAAAAAGAAAAAGATTCTTTCTACGAAGTCACAGCTTGAAGTTTGCCTTTTTTCTCAAGACTTTCATCCTCATACTGCCTTCCTTTCATTCACACTGAGTTTTAAATACTGAATGTACAGGAAATCTGCTGCAAATGCTTATACATGCCATTAACATTTTGTAATTCACACATGTTTTGTGCTCACACTAGCTGTTACCTATTTATTAAATTCTATATTTTCACTCTGAATAGTTCACCCGGGGGTAGAAAACTGCTAGAACCTTTTGGGTCTCCTTTTTGAATCGAAGGCTACAGACCAATGTTATTAACTACTATTTTGATCAGTTTAATTAATCTATTCTTTTCCACACCACGGGTTTCTGAAATTGGTATTGCTGGAAATAAGAATATGCTGGGGACTAAACATTAACATGAATGAATATTTTCAGCTCAGTCAAGGTTGTTGCACACAATGGCGACATTAATGCTTTTTCCGCAAGCAGTGATGGTCAATGAGCTGGTACAGTAGCATAGCTACAGAGGACAGCACGGTAAGGAGTGCAGGTGCCACAATGCCCCATGTAACCAGCTCCTCCTCCTTGCCATTGGAGCCATTCTGGGCAGCAATGGCAATGCTTTGTCGTTGCTGCCCAGAATGGCTCTGACAGCGAGGGGGAGGGGCCAGTTCCACAGCGCATTGCCATGCCGGCAATTTTTACCCTGCCACCCCCATAGCGTCACTACTGAGACGGTGTATTGGGAAGAGGCGCTATGAGGCTGCTGCTGAGGAGCATCTAAGGGAGACCTGGCTCCCTTACTTACAGGTGTGACGCAGTGGTACAGCACTGTACAGCAGCAAAGGTGGACTGGTTTCCCCCCCCCATTGTGGGCTCAGATGCTGGTACTTCTAGCCCGTGAGCATCAATGATGTTTTTAATGCCTAATAAGGCACTGCGAGGCTTGGGAAACCCCGGAGGTCTTGTAGCTGCAATTGGCTCTGAAGGCAAAGGGGAGGAGCTGCTTCACAGGAGGTCAGGCTCCTGAACAATGTACTGTTTTGCCCTCCTCTAGGAATGCCACAATGGTTGCCCTAGAAGTCGCCTATCCAGGAATTGGCCAGGCTCCGATCTACCCAGTTTCTGAGATGAAGCTGTACGAGGGATCTTCGAACAACGGTCGTCATTCTGAGCATGGATTTTTTCACCACTTCCCAGGGCTGTGGTTGCTCACTTCCCTGGTAACATGTTAAAAGCAGCAACACCAGCAGCCCCCTGCAAGTATACTCAGCTAAAGAAAAGTGCTTGTTGGGAGGAAAAAAGCCATTCATTTCTTTACTGTAAACATGTGCATTCCAGTTTCTTGCAAAGGGGGTGCATGACAAAGACAATCACGATCACAGCATTATTAGCTAAAATTAAATGCCATCAAAATAATTAAGAAGCAAACCTTCACCTAACTCCCCATCAGCCACAATGTAGCCCCCCCCAAAAAAAAACAGGCAGAACCACATTTTCCGAAATGCTTGCTCGGGAGGCCAGGCAGCTCAGGATTGCTCATCTCCAGGGGAATTTTTTGACTTTGAAATCCATGGGATTTAAAGCCCACTCCTACCCTGGGCTGGTGGAATGCATGCAGCTGTGCCATGGCAGCCTCCTCTGCATGCTGTGGGTTGGCCAGGGATCAAACAGTGACAGAGAGGTAAGCACAAAACTGTACTCGCCACTGCCTTGTTCCCAGTGGACCTACTCAGATGTGTACCAGTTTTGTGGCTGGCATAAATCTGAGTGGTCCTGGGGGGGGCATGTTGAGCATAGGATATTGGTGACACCTGCTGCCACCAATATGCCACCCCATCCTCAGCACGCCCCCAGCTGCTCCTTATCCTCTCCCTGATCTTCCCTCAGAATGTCCTGCCTGCCTAGTTACCAGCCCCAGGTGCGGCTCTGGGAGTCATTCGCGCATGTCTGGGGCCACAAGCTGGTGGCCCCAACCCACGCCCTGTTGCAGCAGCTGCCGTATCAGCAGCCTGGGTCTTCAGCTGACAGAGCAGAGTTCCTCCAGTGCAAGGCCCAAATAGTATTGGGCTGTTAAGCATTTAGTTTGTTGGCTAGAGCCCACTTACCATTCGTATTATTGATTGATTCATTTGCTGGCAACATCTGACCATATCAGAACTTAAACATGTACTGGATAAAGCACTGGAAAATCTAACTGCCATATAGTGCCCTTTTCTTTAGTGAATTTCTAAAGCTTTGCTGATATTCCAGCTCATCATTTTTTCATACTGATGAGCATGGAAATGAAAAATGGGGTACAGAGAAAGAAAAACTTCGAGATCCATGCAACCTAAACTAGGCACATCCCACCATTGTCTGCATCCGTTATTCAAGAACTGGAAATTTTCATTCTCAACTCCTCTGTGTCTGAAAAAGTCTTCCAGGCAGGAAATGTTTTATTCCGACCACTTCATTAAAGGAGGAAAGTGAGCTTTGCACACACCACTGTCCTCCTCTTGTTGTTGTTCAGTTGCTAAGGCCTGTCCGACTCCTCGCAACCCCATGGACCACAGCACGCCAGGCCTCCCTGTCCTCCACTAGCTTCCGGAGTTTGCCCAATTTCATGGTCCTCCTCTACCCCCTATCAAATTAAACCGCAGATGCACTCTGTAAGCAGAATGCTGCAGGATATGCAAATGAGATTTGTACTTTTAACTGCCACATATTGCATTTTATCAGCGGTCCTGCTTTCAGTGAAGGATTCATGCCTTTTGTTTTATTAAGAGGAAACTCCATAGGCGCACAATCCAGCCAAGGTTAAAAGCACTTGGAGGTTCCTGATTGTTTAATGCTTAACTCACATATAAGTCAATGGGATAAAGAAGTGCTTATCTTTAGCTCTATGTTTTTGTTTCCCGTTGTTGACATGGTGGGCTTCTAGGCTTTCTATCTCAACAGTACTTTGAAGGTGAAAGCTGAACAATGAAAATGGACTTGACCAATAAAAGAAGACAAAGGCTGCATACTTCAACACTTATATGGGAAGAAGTCACAATACGGGCACAATCCTAACCTGAAGTTAGGCTAGCACAGGTAGGTCAGCAAAGTTTGACTGACACGAGGAACACCATAAAGTACGTCTGAACCACTCTCGGAGTCAGAGAGGCCAGCACATAGATGTGTGCAATGGTGTCATTCAAATGATTTAGGAACAGGAACTCACTTTTGATTGGCACTTGTTGGGAACCTGGAACCAGCCACGGAGCCCGTTAGGATCCGGAACGCCCGTTCTGGTCCGTTCCCCCTGAATGACATCACTGGATGTGTGCCATTCTCCCTGACTCTGAGAGCGGTTGAAACACGCTTTACTGTGGCCCTTGTGCTGGCCTAACTGTCCTGGCCTAACTCCAGGTTAGGATTACGCCTTTATAATCCAGTCCTATGTATGTTTATTTGGAAACATTCTCAAATGCAGTGGTGCAAAAGCTATCAAAATAATAGAACTAAAGACCCATCTATGGAATCAAAATATATGACCAAAGGTTTAAAAAAAAATTTCAAGCACTAAGAGGTCTTGGCCTAACCCTGATTTTAACATTCTCTAGTTCATCATTTCAATTGCGAAGCAGACTCTCATATTCAAGGAGGCACGACACAAGTTAAGATGTAAGAACAACTTGGTAATGATTCCATTACAATAGTTCTGTAAAATGAAAGCATATTAGAGAGCAATAAATATACATGCAGAGTTTACACACCGTGTCTTTAGGGTGGCCCAATAAGTAGAAATATGGGGAGCCATGCTTGTCACTTTTCATGCACATGGAGAGGCTGGAAGGTACCATTCCTAAAGGAAGGGGAGGAACAGCCTAGGACCAATCATTAGAATTAACAGAACCAGTGACATTAAGACATATTAATACAGTAGTTATTTATTAATTATTATAGCAGCAAAGAATTCTTAGATTATTAGAATAGCTGAATAGGATGTTTAATAAGTAACAAGCAACTTATTTTTCTAATGCAGGTCAGACAAAGAAGCATGCAGACAGTTTATATTAGTGAGAAAATCAACTACTCTACAGATACCTGAGAAGCAGATACTAGAGACATGTGGGCTCAATCTTGCTTTGAAAAGGTGTCACAGACACTGAAAAGTTACACTATGTTTAAATGTAGATTGTTCAGGTGTAAATATAATTTTTTCTGCCTTTTACACAGACAAAATAAACTGGAGACCCATCTGAATATCAATTCACCTGTTTTGTAGACTGGTTAACATGAGACACAATACCCTCACAGACGGCGCAATCCTAACCAACTTTCCAGCACTGGGGTAAGGGCAATGCAGCTCTGAGGCGAGGGAACAAACACTCCCTTAGCTTGAGAAGGCCTCTATGACTACTAGTACATTGCAGGATGCAGCACATGCCCCATTGGCACAGCTATGTCAGTGCTGGAAAATTGGTTAGGACTGCACCAAGTGTGAAGAGAGGCAATCAATGGGTATAATGGAGCTTGCCTCCTTCCCACTCCTTGTCCAGTTTGCCAACTATTACCTGCAAATAGCTCTCCACGCTTCTCAAGGTCCTAGCTCTCAGATCACTTCTGCTCTGGGCAAGACTAACTTGATAACCAGGGCTGGGGTAAAGACAATCTAACTTCAAAAATGTGAGAGAGATTGCTGTGGATTAAAAATGGCACAAGGAACAGAGGGAAGTCTTAATTTAGGGCTAGTACAAATGAATTGGCCTAAGCAGCCCTAGGATGCAGCGGCAGTGAAACTTTCTGCCCTGCACATATTACAGTGGCACAGCACGGAAGTGACAGGTGGGCATCCTCAATTAGATATGCCTTCCTTTCAACTGCATCCTTTGGACCACCTGGGCTGCCTTGCGTGGAGCACTTTGTAAATATCTGAACCAGCAACAGTGCCCATCTTTAAACAGAAATAGTTTCAAAATCCTTTTCTATTAAAAAAACCCAAGTCTTTAAATATAGGGGTTTCAAAACAAGCATCTATTAAGTGTATAATGGCAATAGTGCAATCATATAGAAATTGTGGGGTCAACTCAATAGTTAATGTATGTTAATTGTTTCTATGACATTTATTTATTTATTTTAAGAATTTATTTCTGCCTTTCCCATGCCAAAGCAAATGCCCAAAAATGGCTTACATGGGCAGGCTAGTCTAAACCACCATTTTTCAATGGGTTTTTTTGTTTTTTGTTTAAACCAATATACAATATTCTGTGATTCACCAAATCCTCAGTTCCAGATGTAGCCTCAACAGTGTGGTTCTCTCCTCTGGCTGTATGCTATTGAGCATCAGCAGGCAATTTTTGTAAGTCAAGCTTGGGCAGGTCCTCAAGGTTGTATTCCATTCTTTTGCCAGCTGACTTTCTCACACATTTCCACACTGGCTAATCAGCTCTACAATGACTCCATTCTGCCACAACAGGTACTGTAGCTTGTCACAGCCTAGCATTCTGTTGCCATCCAAAAATAGACCACAGATTCTCCTGCTGAGCTTTAGACGGTACCGGCAGTTCAACCATTAGCCCACACCTCCTGCCCAATAGTTTATTGGCCATTCAATGACCAATGGGATTGGCTCCACCTTAAGCATTCCTGAGATATGTCTATCTAGCACACCTGTAACCTTCCTAAGCAACTTCCTCTGTCACAGTTTATGCTTTTCTCAGCTTGTTTCAGAACCAAATCACACATTACTTCTTGACATAGAAAATCCACTACCAGGTGACGTTCAAATTTTCAGCCCTGCACGGCAAATATATTTTGGGGATGGACACACATAAAGAAAAGCAGGAGTGTAGCTACAGTGGGGTGGTCTGGTAAGTATTGCAGGCGCTGCAATGCACCATGTAACCAGCCTCTCCCACTCGCCATTGGAGCCATTCTGGGCAGTGATGGCAACACTCAGGCGCATTGCCATCGCTGCCCAGCATGGCTCTGACAGTGAGTGGGGAGATACTGGAAACACGGTACATTGTGGCACCTCCAATACTTACCATGCTGCCCCCTGTAGCTATGCTACTGTGAATGGGAAAGCTGGAATTGACTTCTTAAGTGCAATTCCAGGTTCTTTTCAGGTCTGCTCTCTTGTGGCAATGAGGGTGCTTTAGAAAAGGTCATTCATTAGGTGACGGGAACTGCAGTGAGAGCATTTTTTGCTCTCTCTCTTTTTTATGGCTGGCATTTAGTTAGGAAGCCTTTTTCTGCTCTTTCCTTAACACTTTGAATGTTGACTATGCCCAGATTGCCAATAATCATGCCTTCATTGCATTCTGTGCATCTGAAGCAATGTCTAGCCTGAGGCTGCATGCATCTCTTAGAAACGCTTCTTAGTTTTTCAGCACCAAAGCAAATTATGTTAAGGGCCAAATCCTATCCAACTTTCCAGCATCGATACAGCTAAATGTTCCCTTTTGGGGAGGCCTCCTTGACTGCCCTCCCACCCCAGAATGCATTGCATGCTATTGGCACAGCTACATAAGCACTGGAAAGTTGGACAGGATTAGGCCCTAAATGCAGACTTCAGAGCCAGTTGTTCTTCATCACAGGTTTTTAGCACTTATGTATTCATAACAGTAGAGACGTGGTGGTGCAGCGGGTTAATTCGCTGTTGCTGGGCTTTCCGACCAGAAGGTTGGGAATTCAAGACTGCGCGACGGAGTGAGCTCCCATTGCTTGTCCCAGCTCCTGCCAACCTAGCAGTTTGAAAGCACCTAAAATGCAAGTAGATAAATAGGGACCACTTCTGTGAGAAGGTAACGGCGTTCCGTGCGCTACGGCATAGAGTCATGCCGGCCACATGATCATGGAAGCTTGTCCTTGGACAAAACGCCGGCTCTACAGGCTTTGAAATGGAGATGAGCACCGCCCCCTACAGTCGGTCACAACTAGACCATTCGGTCGTGGGGAAACCTTTAACTTATTCCTAACAGTGCTGAAGTGGAAACAGTCTAGAAAAAACACGTTATTTTGCAGGATACTGGAAATTAGTATTTGGGGGAGAGGAGGGGTTGGCTTAACCAAAAAAGGCAAACATATTTTTTAGCCTAGATCTAATTCCTGATCAAGCCCAAACCCTTTAATTGAGGCCTTTTGCACAGTAGTGCATCTCTTAAGTCTCCACTTTAGCTGAAAAATTGAACTACCTTCTGAAAAACAAGATAAACAAGGACTCTAGCTCAGAGAGCATTTCAGGAGTCAGAAGTTGTACCTTCAACATGCCACGCTGAATTCTGAGCCTGTTTATGCAGTCTAGGACCGAGCCATGTCAAAGTTAAACAAGTTTCAGCCCAATCCTAACTACTAGCTATGACAGCAGAATAGGGATTCTGCGGTTGTAAATGGTGGTGTGCAGCGCATGCCACTGATAGCCATTTTGGAGCTGCTGCCACAAACTGTGGCCGTGTTGGCATTCCACTGCCACTACTAGCTAGCCATGGATGTGCAGATGACCTGGTGTGGGAGGCAGGTGGTGGGAGGAACAGGGTGGAGCCTGGTGACGGACAGTATCTTGCGTGAGGACCCTATCCTCATTCTCCCTTACTGTCCTTGGACTTACAGCAGCAAAACAGCTGGTCTGAAGAGATCTCTTGGACAAGCAGAGGCTTATCCTGAGGTAAGAGAATGAAGGTTTCCTTAGCTTGAGGAGGCCTCTGTGACTGCCCCTCCAAAGGACCCAGCACTTGTCCTTCTGGCACGCTTGCATTTTTGCTGGGGGAGTTAGGACTGGCAACAATCAATACTTCTCAGGCAACTAACCAATGACTCTGATGATGCTTCTACTGAATGTAAAGCTTATGCTCTCATAAAATGAGACAACCTTTGTAGTTTGTTAGGGGGTACATTTTATTTTTAGGATTGGTTCACACACCAATCTAAGGATCCTTTATGCGCTATCAACATCTCATGATTATCTCCCACCAGGTGTATGATACTTGCGATGTGGACAGTTACAGTACCTGTGTAAATCTGATGCACTTTCACTCAATTTGCCAAAACTTCCCACAGCTTTCAAAGAGGGAAGAATTACATGAATTGAGGAGACAGGTGTACACAGTGAGACCTAGCACTGCAGTGTTTAAAAGTGCCTTGCTCCTTTTTTTATCTATTTGCTTTGAAGTAATTTGCCATAATGCTGATGTTCTTTTTGCCCAGAGGAGAGTGTTCATTCTAGCCATTCTTATCCTCAACAAATGGGTTTTGTGATTGGTGTGGATATGCAACATCCATTTCCCCTAAGTTATTAGCTGATACATCCTTCTGTGAAAGCAGCTCCCTTCTCAGAGCATTAATCAGATTTTTTTCTTTATTCATATCCATGAATGATAGTGGAAATTCAGGCTGAGTTTAAGGGTTTTCTCTCTCTCTCTCTCTCTCTCTCTCTCTCTCTCTTTTTTTTTTTGTCTCTCTCTCTCTCTTGATTAGTAACAGAATCTTCTATTTCTGCAAACACAGATTCTGCATTCCTACAGATAATTCATGTAATGAATTGCTGCCAAGCTGCTGCTGCCGGCTGCTACTGCCTGCCCTCCAGAACCCTCCCGAGGGGCAGGCAGGCAGAATGTCCTCTGAAGGCATTCTGCAGCCTCTGGAGGGCCGTTAAACAGTGCTTCCAGTTTTTGTAGGAAAAACCAGAAATATTCTTCTGAACACTGCAGAACACTTGCGGGGGGGGGGGGGAGATGACAATGCCCCAAGGCTCTAGAGGCTCCAGGTGGGTCACAGCCTCTGGGGGGGGCACTGTGGTCCTAGCCTCGGGCAGCTTGACTGGTGGCTCCCTTGACCTACTGGGCCATTGGCCGTAGCTCCCCATTAGAGCTACAATCCTATACATTGTATAGAGTGGCAGTTTCTCCGTGAGGATTCCACAGCTTCCCTAGCTAGTTTCTGCTGCTTCCCAGGGAGCCACAGCTCACACTTTGGGAACAACTGTGCAAAGGGATACATGTGAAAAACTGCAGTAAAGTGAATGGAGACACTTAGAAACATGGAAGTGCTATATGTGCACTTACTGTCCTACAGAATTATGAATTGGTGTGATTATTCTGAAATCCACAGATAACGTAAGAACTGTGCTTCCAAGTGAGTATTTTTGCCTTCACAGTATTTTATACTGTTTAAAATGACATAATAACTAAAATGATATTTATGTTGGGGGGAAACACATGTAACCCACATTCATTTTTATGAAATTGAATCCCTCTTCTCCACCCATGAGATGGACAAGTCAAATACATTTTTGTTCAAAACTGCAATAAATTATTAAAACAACAAAGATAAAATCAGTCACAATAAAACCCAATTAAAACCAGCAAGTAATTCAAAATCAGCTTCTGCTGAATAAACAAAATCTGGTTGTCTCTTTTTAGAAATATTATTCGATGGGAGAATTATTTTATTAGCAATTAAATTGCACACTTTCCCCTATATGCTTCCAAAGCTGTGCAAAGTAACATGAAAAATAAGCCTTCAGTAAATGTCCCTTATAGCACTGCCCCACCCCAAGTCACACATCTTAAGTATTGTATCTGATGAGACATTGGGGAACCAGTAGAGTTGTATGTAATACAATGATACCTGTATTACAGTTAAGCATATAATAGATACCCGCCTATAAGACAAGAAGACCTCCCCGTCTTATCTCAAGGTCAGTCAGGGGTCAGGACAGTTCAGGGGTTTCTTTGCAGACAGCCTGTTGATTGTCTGCAAAGTGTCTGCAGACCATCTTTTATGCTTGCAGAGAATTTCCAAGCTTTGCAGAGAGCTGTCCTTTGATCTTTGTTTCATTGTTTATATTGGTCAGAGCTTGGCAGCTAGCTTTTCTGAGCATGCTGTTAACTTCTAACCCTTTCTGAAGTTTCTAGGCTGTGGTGTTTTAAAATTTATGGTTTTTTCCCCTACAGTTTGAATCTGTTTTCTTTTCACATCAATTCAATGCTATCTGTCTTGTGTCATTATTTAGGGGGTGTTTTATGCTCCTCTTCACAAGCACCATTTCCCTAACTCTCCCCTCACTGCAGTGATTGGCTCCTGAGCATGGGAGAAATGGAGGGTAAAATCAGACAAAATTATAGTCGGGCACCCCTGTAAATTTTACCACTGACTTATCTGAGGCTCAAAGAAAATGCCATGGTTTTTTGCTCAAAACCTGCCTTTGACTTATCTGTGAGACTGACTTATACTTGAGTATCTATGTTAATTAGCAGCCCAATCCAATGTAAATCCTTGTGTGGTGATGCAGCAGTGCCAGTTCAAGCTTCGCTGCATCCTGCGGGAGATTTTTGGCTGCTGGAGGTCTCCTTACGGTAAGAGGATATTTGTCCAGCAGCTGCAACAGGCCAACTTCGACCTGTACCAAGGATATCGCTGGTGCAAATTTGCATTGATTCATGCAGGCACTTCAGGCCTGGGAAGGGGTTTTTCATACAGCACATGCCAGTGCCACTGACCCCCCACTCCTGGGTCTGATCTGCCCAGCCCTGCTGCAATCATCACCCCGTTCCGTCCTCCTTGCCCCACTCAACCTTCTCTCTGCCTTCCCCACCCCTGCACTAGACACACCTGCTGCAGTAGGCTTCCTAACTACTGCTGGTACCAGCAGGAAGGCTCCAGCCTTCCCACCAGCACTCCTGGGCCTTGCACTGTCACAAGTGCTTTATGGCACTTTTATGACAGTATATTCAAGTGGCATGCACATTCTGCCAGCACAAGGCCCTGTAAGTGGCATATAATGGTTTAAGTAAACTTTATAAGGCACACACTGTAATACTGGGATAGAGGTATGGCACAGATCTGAGACATTTAGCAAGTGATGCACAACAAAGAATAAATGCAATCTCAACATACAGAATCACAATCAACGATGAAAAAGTGAAAACCCACCATATTCTGGGACCTGGCCAGTTCCACGCTTCAATAGCAACCGCACTCTCCTGCCACCGGATTTGATTAGTTCTATTGCTCTGGCATGCGTCATGTCCCTTGTGCTATCCCCGTTAATTTCAATTATTTGATCCCCCACCTGCAGGGTAAAAAAAATACAAGTAAGTAAAAAAAATCAATGGAGCATTTAATTTTACACACCTGTACACAGCACAGAGGTATATTAAAACATTTGTTTCAATAGAGCAGGAATGCCTGGATACAATCTAA
Organism: Lerista edwardsae; assembly: GCA_029204185.1. Lineage (NCBI taxonomy): Eukaryota > Metazoa > Chordata > Lepidosauria > Squamata > Scincidae > Lerista > Lerista edwardsae. The sequence continues at coordinate 9,586,695 of JAJKFI010000010.1, forward strand.
AATTTTCTCCTACCTGGACATTATTGAATTAAAGCTCAGAGGAATACGCCTCTAAATCATATCCTAGTGTCCTACCCATCTCTCCCTAGCCCTTAAACCACATTTTTAGCACAGGCACACATAGCACAATCCTAAACCCCACACAGCATCTGTGCAACAGGGTTGCGCGGATGCTGCGCCCTTAGTGCCAACTCGGAAGCGCCGACTGGCACCCTCGCATTGGCGCTAAGGCAACAGGACAGGCGCTGCAGGCAGTGTGGCCCTGCTGCGCCCGCTCTGAGCCTCTCTTGCGCCAACCGAAGCTCCGTGCCGAGGCGGCATGGGGATTGAAGGGAGGAAGGGAGGTGGGGGTGGGACTTGGGCGTGATGTGGGCAGGCTTGGGAGGTGGCCATACGGCCACATCCTAATCCTGTCAGGAAGGCCGTGCAACCCCAATTTGGGCTGTGCGGTCTCCTCGGAACTCCTCTTTAGCGGTTACAGATCCAAGGAGCACATAGGGGAGGCTGGAGGCATGGTAAGGAAGCACACGTTCCCTTGCCACAGGGAGGCTCCAGCCTCCATCTACCCAGCACTGGATAGGGCACTGGCTGGCCAGCACTCCTACCCCAGCGCCAGGTAGGATTGCACCCACAAGATATCACAGGGAACAGAGCTGATCTGTTTTGGATACTGAAAATATCTGCAAGGCAGGAGGTGTGGTCTGGAGGTTGGGCTCTGTTGGCTTGACTGAAGATGCTAAGCAGGATCAGCCATGGATTGGCCTTGGACGAGAAACCGGCAGTCACTGATCGAGCTCGCGGAAGAATGTGTGGAGTGTGTAGGAGTCAGCCGACTAGAAACAAATAAAATCTTGAGAACTGGCCAAGGTTTCGTCTGCGACTGCCTGTGAAGGCTCTGAAGGTGTAAAAGTGCAGCCAGGATAATCACCACCCATCGAAAGGAAAATATCTGGAGAAATGGAGGGTTCTGTGAATTGTACATAGAACAATAGTTGTAAAAAACCCATTTAAAAAAAATGGGGTTTATGAACAGCCTGCCAAAGTAAACTGCCTTGTGTCGAGAAATCTTGAGAAAGGCGGTATAAAAAAACCTCAAATAAATAAACAACTTCAAAGGTAATTGATGCATGGAACAAGACAGAAGTATCCGCAAACAATTTTACTATGGGCCCAGTCCTCTCCAACTTTCCAGCACAGATGCAGCTGCAATGCAGCAACAAGGCAAGAGAACAAGTGTTCCCTTACCTTGAGGAGGCCTCCATGAATTCCCCACCACCACAGAATGCAGCACACACTCCATTGGGATGGCTACATCGGGGCTGGAAAATTGGATAGAACTCAGCCCTACAATAGTGGGCTGGTTTGCAAAGGTCCAACTCTATTCAATGATTAATTCAGCCCTAATCTGAGGGTTATTAGTGGCAGATTGTTTTAATGCCTTTATAGCCCAATCCAACAAAGGCCTGTGTTGCCCACAAGGACAGCGGAACACAGTTCTGCTGTTATAAAAAAGCTTTTGGCAGTGCAGACAGTGCACCACTGGCAGGCATTTTAGAACTGCTCCCACAATCATCTGCAATGCCGGAGGCTTCCTCTGGACTCAGCTACCAAGATAAGCTGATAGGCAGGGTGGGCAGAACAGGGTGGGAATCTCAGCCTCTGAGGGTAGGCAGAGGACAGATATCTGCTGCTCCAGCCAAGGGGTGGCCATTCTTATTATCTAGATAGGGCAGCGAGTGAATCCAGGGGGCGGGGTTAGCGGTGACGTAAATATACCCAAAACAATGCTGATTCCAATTATTTCCAATGGGTTTTCGCATGATGTTTAGGGCTTATTTGTGTACTCCAGAAGTAAAAACTTACCAAAACAACAACGTGTGATTGTGGAGAAACATCAGTGGTAACCATATTATGAGTTAATATGCAATTCCAAGGTTTAATTCCGCGTAATTATATTACTGAACATACCGGACGAAATGCCCCTTGCTGCCTATGTAAACTCGGATTGCACTGCTTTGACAGGCTTATTTTTTGAAATCTACACAACCAAAAATAAAGTGTGAATGGGAAGGAAAGAAAAAAAGGGGAGGGTGGGCAAAAATTAGATAAATATGTAGGAAAATTACATTAAAATCTCTCAATGTATAACACAAGCAGTTGTCAATAGGAGAGTAGTTCTTTTTCACTTCTAGGCTATTAAGAGTATTTTTTTAAACTTCTACACTCACCCCCCCCCCAAAACAAACCCTATTAATGTTCGGAATTTCGAAAATATTACAGTAGAAAAAGGAAGGCGGGAAAAAAAAGTGTAAACGGGAAGGGGGGGAAAGGGGTGGGGTTATACCCGGAAGCTTCAAGTATGTGACGTCATGCCCTCTCTATGTATAATAACTCTATGGCTCCAGCATGGCCTTGACCTGTGCCGGCCAAAGAGCTGCACACAGCTGAGTAGAACCGTAGGGGATCATGCTGTGGCAAAGCAATACAAGGTAAGTGAACCTGCATAGGCCTGCAGGATGCAGAAGATCCTGGGCTGACACTGCTGTGCCCTGCAGGCAGGCAGCAGTTAGAACTGGGCTGCTGTTTAATGAATACACACATTTTTTGATCTTCACATTTCCCTTTATATGATGAAATAATTAGGGCAAATTCTAGCCTAAGTTACCATATTTAAGTCCCATTGATTTCCAAATCAATAGGCTAAACTTTCTTCCCTTGACAGCAGTCGCGTTGACAGCTTCTTCCCTTGCAATCGATGAGCATTTCATTTTAGTTGAATTAAACAGGGATCACACTTGAAAAACAGCAGTTCCTCGCAGGTGTATGTGAGTGATTGCTTTCAGCCCAATTCTAAGCTGCCCGGCCCCCGTGATGCCAAAACAGCTGCATTTGTCCCCTCCCCCCCACCCGGGTAAAGGCACTGCCCCTGCAATGGGCCTCCTCAACTCTGTGCTGGATATTTTGCCAGTGCAGACTCCGTGTTAACCTCAGTGATAACCTCCATGTTGGGCTGAGGACATGGAGGCCACAGCTGGTCCCACCCCCACTGAATTTAAACACATAACACCGCAATTCGCTGTTTTAATCAAGAAATTTTGGAAAAAATATCACCAAAAAAACATCTTTTGGTTTTATATGGGAGTAAATAAAAAAGGAGCACTGCTGGGTACATCTGCGTGCTCAATCCTCCACCCTGTCTGTTACCAACAGGATTTAGTTTATGTTTATAAAGAAAAAGACATCTAAATTCCTTCAAAGAGGGTTTGATTCCTCTTAACTGTGCCACAGATTGTAGCCACTTTATTTTTCCCAAAGGAACTAAAGAGGCCGCAGTCACTCTGTTTAGGAGAACTGATCCAGGCCCATCTGTTCATCAGTAGAACCTCAGCTCATTTTCTTGGGGCAGTGGGACTCAGGAAATTAGAAATATCCATATTTAGAGATATACAGATCCTTCATCTAATGAAGAAGGTGCCATTGACCTGGACTTCTCAGGAGAACCTTCTCTCTCTTTTGACTGCAATAGTCAACTCTAGAAAGTAAACAAAATGTTTCTCTTATGCTATAAGTAGGGGTGGTTTTGTTGTTGTTGAAAACCGCTTTTTGGTGATTAAACACATAACACTGCAATTTGTTATTTTAATCAGGAAATTTTGGGGAAAATAACACCAAAACCAAAACCAAACCAGACCCCTAGTTATAAGGGCACCCTTTATTCCTGATTGTAGCTTCTAGGTTTGTCTGTCTTGACAAACATGTAGAAGCAACTCCCCAAGAATGAATATCATTTGTCCAACTAGTTGTACAGTTAAGCAGAACCGTAACTAATGAAAAATGCGCCTGGAGCAAGAAATTATTTTGCGCCCCCCTTTTCCCAAACTCACCACCAGCACATTCTTAAGCAATCCGGGAGTAGTGATGATGTCACGTCACCTCCCACTTCCTTATTTGGAGGCTCTCCAACAAAGAGTTTAATAAACAAGGCATTTAATTCACCCTCATTTCCAGTTCCTCCAGCTGTCATAAGGAGCCATTTGAGTGGAAACGAGGGTGGAAACAACAGGAAAATCAGGTCGAAAGAAGTCATACAGGGGGGACGAGGGGCGCAATTTTCAAAATACCTTAGTTCTTTGCTTTTTGATGCTGCAAAAATTGTGCCCCCCTTTGAACTCCGCCCGGAGCGGTTGGTCCTCGGGCTCCACCCACGTTACAGCACTGCTGTTAGCATAGGCAATGCAACGTCACAGCTTCCTAAATCCATAGCTATCAATTTTCCAGTCTATGGATGTACTAGCGATTGTCACCCACATATGCAGCTGTGGGCACAATCCTAACCTGGAGTTAGGCCGGCACAGTTAGGCCAGGAAAATTTGGCCAGCACAAGGGCCACCGTAAAGCACGTTTGGACCACTCCTGGAGTCAAGGAGGATGGCGCACGTCTATGTGCTGGCTTCTCTCTCCAAGCGTAGTCCAAACATACTTTACGGTATCCCTTGTGCCAGCCAAACGATGTTGGTCTAACCGTGCTGGCCTAACTCCAGGTTAGGATTGCGGCCTGTATGTGGATTCACGCAATATCAGCAAAATAACCACCCGCTACCCAATATTTTTCAGCTAAAGTAAACCTCAGTTAAATCTGCCGGGGCATTTGATTATTGTAGCGCAGAATGACGTTTTAACTATGGTGGGATTGTATAAGCAACATCCAGCTGTTGGAAAGCAGGCCTCATGGCTGAGCGGGTTAAATAAACACATTTATCGACACTCGAGCACGACACCTGCTCTGCAACGACTCAGCATGGGGAGAGTCTCCCTGCTAGCACCAAGAGAATTCTCACCACGGGAGGTACCTGAATACTATAGATACTTATGTTTGTGTGCACACAATTTGATAGAAAGGATGTGAAGCCAATTATAGGAAGGAGCAATGAAGGAAAAAGTTTATGACAGAAGAAAGCCGCATGAAAGCTTTGTTGCCATACCCTCATGTCTTCCCATTTATCGTCTTTGAAAAGCCACTGCTTTCATGCAGCCGGAAAGAAAGAATACTTCCACACGCAGGCCAGCAAACATTGCTTCTGTGGGGTGGTGTGCCATGCCGAGATTGTACCCTTTGCCCACTGTGCTCCATGTGCTTTGTCCTAATCCACAAACAAAGCTGTGAGCCTTGCTGCAAACTTAATGAAACTCTGATTCAGCACCACTTTATAAAAAGCGTATGAGTACAGAGGAAGAAGCCTTTCTGAAACTTCTCCCGCTCATCATAATAGTCATCTACAGCCGAATCATGTTGGGCCAGTAGAATGCATGTTCTGCTGGTGGCGACTGCTGCAAAATGGCCATGAATCACTCTGGCAGTGCCCCAAGTAGCTTCTGGGAAGGCCAGAGTCTTCCCACAAACTCCAGCAGATCCCCAGCCACCTGCTGACGATGGAAAATGGCAGGGGAGACGGGAGGGGGTTGAACTGGGTGGGGAACAAGGAGGATCAGGAATGGGGAGGCTGAAGGAGGCTGTGGATCAAGTGGCAGTGGTGTGCAGTGGATCCTGAACCCCTTTTCTATAGACTCCCTGCCTCCTTTCTCTCCTCAGACTTCTGCTAAAAAAATCACGAGCTCAGGCCCTAGGAGACCCATTGCAAAGCAGGAGGCTTACAAAGGTGTAAGGGGATTTAAATCCCCTTTAATCTCTGACTCCTCCCAATCTCTCTTTCTCACACACACACATGCACGCACGCACACGCACACTGGTTGGATATAGCAAACCCATAGAAAGTTGACAATGCTGTCATTGGGAGCCCTTCTGGAAATTGCTATAAAGATGGAACTGCCTGGAGGAACCATTCTCTTCCCCCCATCTCCACCCATTTTTACTACCTTCCCCTGTCACTGTTAACAGCCACTGGCTTGCTTGTTACTTCCTTCTCCTGTGCTTGTTAGTTAAAAATATAGTTTCTACAGTTGGATATGTGTGTGCGTGTGCATTGTTGGTGGTTGTTGTTGTAGTATTATCTGCATAATATTGAAACTCTAATAAACAGATGTTAAAAATATCATTTCTACTACAGAGACACAACGTATGTTTAAGTACGTACAACCTTTTCACTTATAAGTTATTATATTAGTTCATGTATAAGGGTGGGTTATTTTTTTTATTGAAAACCGCTTTTTGGGCATTAACAACCACCTTTTGGGGGTTAAAATATCTGAATAAAAACACAAAACACTGCATTTGGGTGTTAAAGGTATTTTCCAGAAATTAAAATAGACTACTTTTCCAATTAGAAATAATACTGTGGCTGCATCTGCTGACACTGTCACCTGTATCATCTGCCTGGTACACTTTCAAAGCATTTAAAATTAATAAAAATGAGAACTTGAATTGAGAATGTAGAATAAAAACACTTAACACCGCAATTTGCTGTTTTAATCAAGAAATTCTGGAAAAAACTATCACCAAAACCACACACCCCTATTCATGTACAGCCTAACTACAGAGTGGGAAGGAGCCACCACAGAGCGCTGAAGATCTGCATTGCTTCTATGAGAGATGTGCTAGTTCAATATGGTTACAAGGAAAATCTTGCGCAGGGCTGGCTGTGGCTGTGTCAAAATTGGGGAAACATGAGGTTTGGGTAGCAAGATGGCTGAGGGCCGAAGCCTACTCAGTATATTTAGGTGGCTTCAGCATCGTGGCCAGAGGGGGTAGTGCAGTAAATTCGGCAGATGCCCGAACGAGCTGTGTAAGCGGCCGCTCCTTTTTGCTGTCGGAGCCATTTGGCAGCAGCGATGGCATTGTACAGGCATAGCTGCCCTGAAGGGAGGGGGAGAAGCTGCTTATGTGGCGCCTGCTGTACGTACTGTGCCCCCCTTGGCAAGCCTTCTGGGTGGCTTGAACTTTACATGGATGCAGAAGAAGAGAAAGAACCCGAGTCATGCTTTCTGTTTTTTTTGTTTTTGTTTTTTGCAGCTACTCTAAACGGCGGAAGAGAACAGGTTTGGAAGAGATGCACAGGCTGTTCCCACTGAATAATGTGCAAAGTCACTCAATTTCAAAAGCAAATAAATAGAATCTCAGGTTTCTGCGGAAAGTATGACAGGAGTGTCATACAGACCAATAAATAACTTACATTTTTACCCCTATGCAGTTGCCAGTTACACCTTAATTACTCCTTCCTTACACTTATGAAAGCAGCAGAGTGCGTCGCTTAAAAGAAAGAGTCATTTCAGTTTTGATTAATTCAGATTCTCCAGCCATGTACTAGAACAAGTGAGCTATGAAATTGGGCAGCCTGTTTTGTGACAATAATGAGAAGATAATATTCCTCGGGAACATTTAAGTGACATTATTATTGATAGGTTAATTACAAATAAAAGTGTGATGTTAAAAAAAACATTAAAATAAAGTTAGATGTATGCAACATTAATACACACTTTTTTTTTAATCACTTCTATTTAGCAGGAAAATAATTCCCAATGAGATCAGGGTCTATTGATTTTCTTGGACATATCACTCTTCCCATTCAAGTATGTTTAAATTGATTCTATAGATCTCTAGACCAGTGACTCTTAAACGTTTTAGACTAGGACCAGGCACTGGTATCAGGATCCAGTGGAAGTGACATCATCAAGCAGGAAGTGCCGTCCTGTGTGATTGTGACATAATCAAATGACAGTCCTGGAATACAAATTGGCATTCTTGGACAGCAGCAATTGCACAACCATGAAACATCCCTGACAAAAAGCAAGAGTAGGACAAAATATTATGTAAACTTACTGAAATAATTTTTTTAAAACCCACTTGAAAATTTAAACTGCCAACATTCACAATATAGCAAGAGTAAAGGGTGCAGCTTCTCCCAGCTTTCTGTGACCCACCAGACAAATGGGTCCCTCCCAACCCATAGCTTGAGAAACACTGCTCTAGACTGCTGGTTGCCCTTAAGTCACATCTATAGTTCTGGTTAGTTCATGGTTCTGGTTCAGCACTGAAGCCCTATATGAGAAAACAGGAGGAATTTTCTTTTTCTTTTTTAAAGGTACAATGCAGCATAGAAGGATCTACACTCTCATTGTAGACCTGATGACACAGCCTGCATAGTTTATGGTGGCTCCTTGATTGCTTCTGACTTATACTGAATTCTGGCAGATGCTATGGTGTTGCACATCCTGTAGTCTGAAAAGCCCTTCCAACCTATATGCAGAAGTGCTCTCCCTAAATGAATTTCTTGAGTTACAGGAACAGAGTAGAATCCCAATAGAGTAGAATCTTGAGTAGAATCCCAAGTATCTCATCATAGATGCAACCAACATATACAAAACACAGAGCGTGAAAAAGCTACATTGATCCTTAAGCGAATCTGTGTACATAGCCTATTGACAGAGCAATCCTAACTGGATGAAAGAGTCATGAGCGCCATAAAGTGAGTTTACGCCAGGCTTAGGAGAGGCAGGCCAGTGCACGGATGGGCCTGGAGGCCTGAAGATCAGGGGGCCTTCTTAGGCTGGCACAGGGATTCCGGGTGGGCAATAGGAGGCGGAACAGGGTGGGGCAGGGAATGGGCGAACCTGTGTATGGCCTGGACAGGGGAGGGGGGAGTAGCCAGGATCCGGCCTAACTCCTGTCCCTGGTTCAGGTGGCCCTGATTCAGCCGCTCAAAGTTGCACTGCTGCCGGCACAGCTTCAAGTTGCCCCAATCAGGCCACTGTGCATTACCCGGGGGAAAGGGAATATTTTCCCCTTCCCCCAGGTAACACGGCAGCAGCTCTGAGCCCTGAGCTAGATATGGGGCAGGCATGTTGGTTTTTCTATTCCAGCCCGGGGTTAGAATTGCGCCCTGAGTCACAAGCTGTCAGTACATACAAGTGATCATCCATATGTAGGTTTCACATTTTTCCCCACACAGACGTAATACTTTTGGAGTAGAGTAGAAAAAGTGTAAAAACTGAAGGAGACCTAAGAAAACTGATTAAAACATAATTAAGATCTATGATGGTGCAGATGGTGACTGCAGCCATGAAATTAAAAGACGTTTACTTCTTGGGAGGAAAGCTATGGTGAACCTAGACAACTTAATAAAAAGCCAAGACATCACCCTGCCAACAAAGGTTCGCATAGTCAAAGCTATGGTTTTCCCAGTAGCAATGTATGGCTGTGAGAGCTGGACCATAAAAAAGGCAGAGCGCCGAAGAATAGATGCTTTTGAATTATGGTGTTGGAGAAGACTCTTGCGAGTCCCCTGGACTGCAAGGAGATCCAATCGGTCAATCCTCCAGGAAGTCAAGCCTGATTGCTCCCTGGAAGGACAAATCCTGAAGGTGAAGCTCCAATACTTTGAAAAGACCCTCATGCAGGGAAAGATGGAAGGCAAAAGGAGAAGGGGGCGGCAGAGGATGAGATGGTTAGAGAGTGTCACCAAAGCAATGAACATGAAATTGGGTGAACTCAGGAAGCTAGTGGAGGACAGGGAGGCCTGGCGTGCTCTGGTCCATGGGGTCACGAAGAGTTGGTCACGACTTAGCGACTGAACAACAACAACAAAGATCTATGAACTGAAATTGAAGGAAGTGTCAGGAATACAGAGAAAGGGATGGAGTTGGAACTGTGATGGGGTCAACAGGAAAGACAGATGTTAACTGGCGCATGTGATGCTTGTGCTAAATGTAGGTTACAAGATGTGCTTACTGGGTTAGTAAATATTTTCGGCCTATGTGCATGGTTGGTTTATGAGGTTTCAAAGCAATTACAGTTGCCTAAGCTAAAGCAAGTCGCCCGCTGTGCCATTCTTGAATAAGCATGTCTCTGCCAACAAAAAACTCATTACAGGTGTGCTGCCTCCCCGCTGCACCATAAATGAATGTAATTGCTTGCACAGGCTTTCAACCTATGTTAAGTGGGGAACTTTAATGGTAAAAACAGCCCAATGATTGTGCACAAAGGGCACTGCTGTCTGTCATCTTCTTAATGCATTTTATAATTAAACCTCTTGAAAGAGACTAATTACCCTATGGAAAGTGACATCTCATGTTTATACGTGCATTGTAGTTTCCAAATTAAATGTTCAATATCTTATTCCCCCCCCCCCATCCTTCCTGCTGACAGAAAGCGACAGCTTGGGGAGGTGCTGCATTGTGAACGTTTCCTCGCAGCTTCAAGCCTCCTCTTCCCCTGACTTATAGCTCCCACCTTGGTGAAACTTGACTAATTATAGCAGCTCTCGTAAGAGCAAAGCAGACTCAGAGCTCAGGCTGCTGTCAGATGTGTGACATGGCTGTGAATGGGGAAGTCGTTGGCTTAAATCTCACCTCAACTAGGAGTTTACTAAGTGACCTTTAGTAAGTCACCATTCGTCGGTCTGAGTTGCATTTCTGTGATACAGAGACAATGACTCTGATTACAGGGCTGGTGTAAAAGTACATGAAACACTCTAAGTATATATCCAAGTTACTGACTGAATAAATTGGGAGCTAAGTCCTAACCTGGAGTTAGGCCGGCACGGTTAGGCCAGTAAAGTTTGGGCTGCACAAGGGACACTGTAAAGTATGTTTGGACCACTCTTGGAGTCAGAGAGGACAGCACACAGATGTGCACCATCCTCCCTGACTCCGAGAGTGGTCCAAACACGCTTTACGGTGGTCCTTGTGCTGGCCAAACATTGCTGGCCTAACTATGCCGGCCTAACTCCAGGTTAGGATTACACTCTTAGAATGATACTTCAAAAGCACCACCACATACAGCCTTTACACAAGGAACGTGCAGTCAGGGGAGGGAGCCTCACCTGAACTCATGGACTGCAGTCCCTGAAGCTATTGGTGATGTTCTCTGGCCATGTCAAGAGCATTTCTGAGGCTCGTGGAGAATATGCATGTCTTCTGTGAGACTTAGAACCCCACATAGAGGAGTTTAAACAATACGTTCCGGTCTTACGGTTGAAATACCTCCACGAGCCTCAAAAATGCTCTGGGCACGACTGGAATGAGATTCCGGTTGTGTTCAGAGGCCCTGAATGACCAGGAACTGATGTAACACTTCCAGGTCACTGGGATCTGTGGCACACAGTAGTGCGCACATATCCTTCAGTGGCACACAGTACCACCACATGTCCCTACTTTACATAAGGCTTCTCTATGGCTGCTCTTAGATGAAGTGGACAAGTCATGTCTGACAAATAGCTTGGGCAGTGCAGATGCACAGTTGTGCATCTCTCCCATATAAGCACTCCTGAAAGAAAAAAAACCATGGAAGCTCAAAATGAGGAAGCACAAATTCATTGGTCTTGGTGTCAGTGCTCCTGAGTTCCTGTTGAAAGCTATTTGCAGTCAGCTGTGTAAGAAGGGCAGGCAACAGAGTGGGGACTTCTGCATCCATGCTCTCCTCATCCTGCCCAAGTATGAATCCTATGGGCAAAGACTTCTACCAGTGGGGACCATTATGCTCCTCATTGTGGTTGGGGTTAATGAAGAGTAGTGGGCTAACTCGATTCTCCCACAGCCACAATCCATACAACACTCATGATGGCAACACAATCCTTAACTAGGATTGTCAGATAGCATTTCCCCCCCACACTCAAATATTTATCTGAAAGAAAATTGTCCATCATCAACAATTAATGGGTCTTTTTTGCACTTAAAAACAATCACCTGAAAACACCTTTAAAACAAAATTTCTTTTCCCCATTGATAGGTCGAAAGTCTCTGAAGGAAAGGACGAAGCCAGTGGCGTTATTCACCCGGTACGCTGGGCGGAACGCGGGGTGACGCAACGGGCGGACTGCCACTCAAAGGTAAGTCCCGCCCAGCGTACCGGGTGAATAATGCCACTGGACGAAGCCTCTGGGGAGATGAAAAATGGCATGTTAACTATCATGCTTTACAAATTGTTATTGGTTATTGGGTGGCCATGGCCAGTCAGCCTCCCTAACCTGGGTGTTGTGAGAATTTCAGAGGCAATCATGTGTGCCACTCCAACCTTTTTGGAGACGTGCAGGATAATAATCAGTTAGAATGAAAGATCTGCTAATGCATCAGCTGAAATGTTGGAAGAGGTAGGCAACTACAGAGTGCCTGTACATACATGCCTTGGAGTTCGTCCCGTTGCACATAATAGGACTTGCTTTTGAGTAGACTTGCATAGGCTTGCTCTATAAAGCAGGTATTGGGACAAACTGTGGTGTGGAAGTTGTGTTAGCTTGTTGCCAAAAACTTTAGAGCGCCTTGTAGCCCTTTCAAGATTAACAAATGTTTTGCAGCATAAGCTTTTGTGGTCTACATGACACTTTATCAGATGCTACCACCTCTAATATATTTGCAGGTCTGTCATATCTCCTCTCAACTATTTTTGCAAAACAGTTCATTGCAAAATAGAATCAAGTATCAGAGTACTCACACACACACACACACACACACACACACACACACACACACACACAC
>JAJKFI010000010.1:9599130-9666972 GCA_029204185.1 Lerista edwardsae
CACACACACACACACACACACACACACACACACACACACACACACACAAATCTACAATCTGAACAGTGATGCTCATTTTTCCCCAAACACATCTAGAGAATTCCACTGCAAAAATGGATTTTCCATCATGAAAGCTGCCCATTACACAACACAGGCTTTCATAGTCAGATCATAACTTGCCTTCCTGTTCTGGAGAGTAATCATTTTCTGCCAGAATGAGGCATCTTAAGCCTCTGCTTCCTGACAGACTGTTAACGATAGCATTGGCCTTGTTCTGAAAACACAAAGAAACTAGGATAAAATTATAGCTTATGGCTAAAGTCAGGGGATATGTCTTGAATGGAGTGCTGGTGCCAGATTTCCTGGAGGAAAGCCCCCATAGCACCTACTGCCCACCCACTGATGCTACATTGGGAGTTACAACTGAGGGTTCAAGGGTCATCCCAGCCAGAAGTACCCTTGCTTGCATATATATGAATGAGTTATCACACACAAAAGATCACAAATACTTCAACCTCTCCCTCTGAAATCAACAGGATCCAAATATACATTTGACTGGCTCTTGTCTAGAATAGTGGTTCTCAAACTTTTTGCACTGGGACATGCTTTTTAGAATGACAATCTGTCCAGGACCCAAAGGAAGTGATGTCATGGCCGAACGTGCCATCATTGTAACACCAGAGCCTGCTGCTTTCCTGAGAATGCTGCAAAAAGTTGGGTGATTTCTCAGCCATTTCCCAATAGCAAAGTGAATCAGAAAGGGGGAAAAAAAGCCTATTTACAACCTTGACACCAGCAGAACAACCACACGGCCGTCCCCCCTTCTAGCATCCCATGTTCCCATATTTTCAATATGGCTGCTCTAGGTGCTTCGCAGCCCACCTGAAATTGGTTCAAGACCCACAAGTGGGTTCCGACCCACAGTTTGGGAACCACTGGTCTAGAATATTTCTCCATGGGAATCAGTTCATACATTCAGCTTTAAGTCATCACATGTTGAAGAACCACAATAAATCAAAAAAATGTACAATGTGGCCTTTGGTTTTGGTTCCTGATGATACAAATGCTTAACATTTTTCTGATGATCTAATATTAAATAGTACATATAGGGCGTAACTTAAAAAGTGCAGGGTGGTGCAATTGCACTGGGCAACAAGCTGAGTTTGACACTAACGGCCAAAACGGTGAAAACCTTGGTATACTGTATATGAATAATACATTCATGTTATGTATCATTGGAAAGGTAATTTAATGCAGAATGCAATGAAACCAACCAAAGTGTAATACCTTTACTCTATCAAAAGTTGTGGCCAAAAAACTAGAAAGCAAAAAAATACAACTATCATGTAAAAATTGCAATTTGCTAAAATAGTGGTTTTAGGAGTAATACTGTCATGTTCTATATCATTCAAATGAAATTTCATGCAGAATGCAATGAAACAAACTGGAGTATAAGATCTTCATTCTTTCAAAAGTTATGGCCAAAAAACCTGAAAACTAAAATACAACTGTCAATTAAAAATCGCTGGCTTGGATAACTTTTAAAGTAGACAAAGGAAAGAGGAACCATGCATACCCTGAACTCCTGGGAAGAAGGATAGTATAAAAATGTGAAAAAATATGAATGAATAATTTTGTCATGGGGGGATGTTAAAAATTTATGGGCCCCGAGTGTCAAATGATTTAGCTATACCAATGTTGGGGGGGGCATAATTGCAGGCCTGGGGTCAGCAGGAGGGGGTACACTGCTGGGGGAAGGATGCAGGTTCCCCTCCATTTTTCACCTTGTTTTTAAGACCAGGCACGCTGTCACTTCCTGTTGTGACATCACATCCTGTTGTGACATCACTTCTGGGGCATCATTTTGCCCTTGGCACTGGGCTACACTTTTATGAGCTATGCCACTGAATACATGGAATTTGATTTAAAGGTATTTATCACAGAATGTGTTCGGTCTAATACATGCACAGGCATTACAGCACCACTCCAACCTTTTTGGAGGAAGTATAGGATAATAATCAGAATGACAGGTTCGCTAATGCATCTGCTGAAATATTGCAGATATTACAGCTTAAGCCTGTATTCTATTGGCTATGGATTTGTATAAAAATTAATTTCCTACAAACAGAGAAGTGCATTTAAGATATTGGGAAAGGAGTGCTACAACGTATTATATGAACAAAATAAAGAAACAGGGAATCGGGTCACAATCAGGACCACGCTGATTGGCAAATACACATTTTAACAGTCTATATCTCTACATCGTCTTTGACTGCCCCAGTGCATTTTTTTTTAGTCGATGAAGACAAAGGAGTAATAAACTGTCAGGTCTCAAAAGCCATCCAATATGTTCCTGCCTATTGCATTTAACTCCTCAGTGAATCAGTCAATGTCATTTCTGGGCAACCAATGGTAAACACAACATGCATTTTCACAGAATTTCTGATTTTGATCAGATTGTCAGGCACTGAAGAAATACATTACTTTGGGGAAAGTGAGAAGAAACAAAGCACACAACAGATTCAAATTGCGTTTGTGCCAAACGAGACAAAACTCCAGAGAAGCTCCTGTATATAAAGGTTTTGGGCTGCTTTGTGAAGAGTAAGGTCTGCCGCTTCCAAGATGGCTGATTCCAGCTTTCCATGATGCTCCTAAAAAATACTTCGGGAATTACAATTGAAACTATGAACAAGGCTTCTGCCAAGGGCTCTTGTTTGACTTTTTTTAAATGAAAGCTATAATTTTATTTGAGGAAAAAAATTCTAGAAACCAAATGCATAATTTACCAGTGGCAATGCTAATTCACGTCACAGAGTCAAAAACATGCACACACTTACTGATAATGGAGGCTTAAAAACAATACAGCTCGGCATTTCAATGTCCTTCCTTTTTTAAAAGTTACATTAAACCTTATTCAACAGAGATTACTAGCTCAACTTTCTTTTAACAGAGATGATTAAAGATTTTCCATGAGCTATGGAATTATAAAGACATCTAAAATGAGGAAAGCTGAGAAGATGTTTTGGAGAATCAAGTTAAGCGTACCTGTAAAAGAGAAGCCTTTTCTTTCTTTTTATCTTTACTTGAATTAATTCTATAGACTTGCTCTCACTTCTGGTAAAGATACTATATAATGGATCCCACATTTGCTCCTGATTTATGATGGCATCGACTGCATAGCTGCAATACATTTAGCATTCATTTTGTATTCCTTTGCCACATATACAGTAAATCTGGCCAGTTTATGTCCATTTGGCACTACAAGCCTCCTTGGGACCTGCTGTTTGAGGGAAACTAGTGAATGCTGGTGTTACCCTGATTTAGAATGCTATGTAACAAAAGCATTCATACTTGGTTTAGTTCCAAGAACTATCAGTTCCATCAGAAACCAATGCCATTAACTACTAAACCTAGGTCATGATGAATGCTACAAAGAACTGAGGACGCAATCCTACGGTTCAGTTGATGCTAGCAGCTAGGGTTGGCTGAACAGCAGCAGTGCTGGCGCAAGAGCGCCGACTGGCACCCTTGCGTCAGTGCTGGTGCCGTTGGGCCAACGCTATCAGCAGCGTGGGCCCAAAGCTGCTGGCCCAAGGCTGCTCTGTGCCGCTCCTGCACCAGCTGAGTTCAGCTGGCACAAGAGCGGTTCTGGGTGGGGAGGGAGGGAGGAACTGGGTGGGGGGTCTGGCCATTAGGCTGTATCCAAGTCTCCATCCCCAGGCCGCGTGAATGTGCCTGTGCCCCACGGAGGCTCCAGTGGCCTCCTAACTTGTGCTGGATACGGCGCAGGCCTGTCCTCTTAACCCTTTGAGATCCAGTGCTTCAGAAAGTACAGTTAAGCACATTGCTAAGAGTTTGACGGCTTAACCTGAAAGTAGCTTTCAGGGAAGAACCTTCTTCACCGTAGGCAGTTCCCACAATATTGCTGATGTACTGATACATTGCATTTGCAAACCACCCTTCCTCCAAACTGCTCCAAGTGGCATACAAATAGTTGCCTCGCTTTATCCTCACAACATCCATGCAGGTTAAGCTGAGAGTTGCGAGTGACTTGCCCAAGGACACCCAGTGTGTGGTTGAGGATGTATTCAGACTTGGGTCTTGAACTTCCCAATCCCAAGTCTAACAGTTTTGGCCCAATGACACGCATGATGCAGGGTCACTGCTATGTCCTCTACATTGATCAGGGACTAGCTTGGCTGGGAGAGGTAAGTAATTAAAAAAAAAACTTTACTTCTGCCCCGGCTGCGGTCTGGTTCCCCTTGGGACTCCTCAGATCTATAGCTCTTTTGCTGACACAGGTCTGAAGTCCCTCAGGGGGCATGTTAGGCCCAGGTCAGAGGTTTGGGATGTGGCAGGTGCTGATGCCACCATGATCCACCTCCGTTCTGCCCCCACTACTAGCAGAGACCTGCTGGGGCCTGGTTTAAAGGGCGCTGCTGGTGATGCGCAGCCTTCCAGTCTTTGCACCTGCACAGTAGCTGCCGCAACAGCACACCTTCCAAGTATGTTAGTTACCTAACTTACCATAGACATGGAGTCTGCTTTACCCACTATTATTGCAAATTGTCTCTGTACTTCATGCCAGAATGACCACTGATTACCCATCTTTCCACCCATTGTCCTTTTGACCCACCTTTTACCATTATTTCTTTGCTTCCCATGTGCAAACTTGCCAAGTAAGGATCACACTTCATGCATCTGATGAAAGCTTATGCTGAAATAAATTTGTTAGGTACTACAAGACTCTTTAATGTCCTCTTGAGCATCTCCATACCAGCGAACCATCAAGGCAAAGAGCTCTCCCCAGGGCAATCAGAAAGTGAAGGTCTATTGTACTTCAATTCCGTGCCCACAAGGAGCTTTGATCTATTGCACTTTTGAATTCAGAAGCATTCTGTTTCCTTCCTTTCCAGCCAGCACTTTGAATTGTGGTGGGTTTTTTTTGTTTGTTTCTTTGATGTTTCTAGTGATTCCTCTATAAATGAATACATGTCCTCTAATCTCTGATGAGTTCAGTTCCATCAGCCTTGTATTCCCATCATTTCTAGATCATGTATTTGTACTGAGGTTAGTGACCCATCCTGTGAACCTTGCCGGAGAGGCTCTCGCACATCCTGTTAAATACAGTATTGCTTTTTCACTTTCTTTGCCCGCTTGATATCTCTCACATGAATTTGCTGTTGAATTGGCTTCAGTACCCCAGCTACTACGGTAGAGCTTTTTTAAAAAAATGTTTTTCAAGCTCTGCAAGCCTTTTCCTTTTCTGACTCATTTCATTTATATTTTGGCTCAATGCTTTGTACCTTTTTCTGGTTTGATCAGAATTTGTAAGACCAAGAGCAGATACATCTTGTGCAGAAGCATTATACCTTTGACATTAAAACACAGGGGGGGGGAAAGCCCATTATGGCACAATATGGAACAGTGTGTGTGCTGGCATAGCGTGTGCTGCACTGGTGCGTGTCACTGAAAAATGCCGTAGAGCACTTTGCGATGGCACAGCAGTTGTCAGCATTGGTGCTAAGGCCTGTGCGGGCACTCACGCACCAGCGCAAGGAGCAGCATGCACCAAGGAAGATAAGTATTGTGCTGAGCAGCATGGAGGTGTAATTGGGGTCCAATCCACCGACAAATGGCAACATAGGCTTGTGCAAGTTATGTAGCTCTTGTGGGTCCAGGTTGCCCCATTGGGACTGCTGGGGCTTACCACGGAGACCTCAAGTACGCAAAATTCCTGCACAGGATGCAGAGTAGCTTGCACCAGTGCCACTGCATCGCTGCATGGGGATTTGCGCTGGATTGGATACCAAGAAGAGAAAAAGATCTTTTGTGGGGATATATGAATCCTCAGCGTACTAAAGGCCCTGATGGGCACGACAGGTTTTCAATTGTTCATCAATGACATCATCAAACTCGCACAGCGTGCAAAACAAAACACTATCCAAAATAAGCCATTTAAAATGAAACATTCTAATATCAGAGTTTGCTTCTCAACACCACAAGACCACCTACATTATAAAAGAAATGGCCATTTCTGGTCTCTATTGATGGTTGCAAGAGGATCTAAAAGTTCCCTATGATGCAACACCCATGATTCAGTTAACCTTCTGCAGGTCCAGAACACTCAAGGCTGAATCAGGCATCCCACCGCCTACCACATGGAAATAATTTTCAGTGGCAACTATTGTGATGGCTAGAAGGTCCCCCAAGTTATTGGTTTCCCAAAGGATGGAGAGTGCATCTAAGCAGGCTACGTGAAAGAACGAAGAAGTTTCCTGTATCCTGTTTCAATGCAATGAATGAAATTTTGTGAAAATCCCATGGGTGTCTCTTACAGGATGCTTGTGTATTGCCCGAAAGACAAGGAGAAATTTAGCATACATCCAGAGTGATCACTATGCAAAGGCATAACCAAAGTCCATACTGTGATCGGGCAGATTTGTGTCCTGCACAATTTTACTGACTGTAACTGATCGTATTGTTACGGAGATGTTTGATCTCCATTCTTTGACTTCCTTCTGATCACACACACAAAACATGCAACACATGTAGGTTTTCTACTGGCAATAAAACAATCTCAAAAATAATGCTGGAGGTTGATGGCTTGGTATTTATACTCTACTACTCTAGAGTCCATTCATGCAATCTCATGATCGTTTTAGCATCAGGACCTACTGTTGGAACCAACCGAGCTTTAAGAGATTTAAAAATAAAGTTTATACTAGTTGCTCAAGCCTTTTTACTATGGGGAGGAGACTACCTTCTGGGGCATTTGTTAAATTCTACATTCCTTGGATTGGGACCACTCTGGTGGCCTTGCATGCCCTTTCAATAAGAGCTGAGGCTTGTTCATCTACTTTTGAGTAAACATGAGAGCATGTGTGGTTCAGTTTGCTTTCAATAGGACTCAAGACGTTTTCCTTGTAAACATGGAAGGGGAGACTTCCTTCTCAAAGAGTTTGCTGGGGCTTGTGTTCATCAGATCAGGACCATTCTGGTGATATTTCATTCCCCTTGGTCTGCCTTCAAAGGGGACCAAGTTACAGTTGCCTACTCAGTAAACATGCATGTGCTACTCTGTTTCATACTGCAATCCTAACCTGGAGTTAGGCTGGTACAAATTAGGCCAGCAACATTTGGCTGGCACAAGGAAAACCGTAAAGTATGTTTGGACCACTCTCAGAGTCAGAGAGGCCAGCAAACAGAGGTGCGCCATCCTCCCCGAATCCGAGAGTGGTCCAAACGCACTTTACAGTGGACCCTTGTGTCAACCAAACTTTGCAGGCCTAACTTGTGCAGGACTAACTCCAGGTTAGGATTGTGCTCTCAGTTTGTCAACTGTCAGTTTGCCAGTTGCGTGACCCACAAAAAATGTTGTTGTGTCCCAATGCTGGCTCATGACCCACAGTTTGGAAACTACTGTGCTATCTAATATCTTAGTTTCCCATGACAACCTTTTGCTGTGGCGAGATTACTGCAAAATTATGGTGCTTGTGCGCCGTATAATTTTACACTGAAAGAAGCTATTTTCTCCATCAAGAAAACTGGGGCAGGCGCTGAACATTTGGGTGAGTTCACCAGACAATTATGCATGAGCGACTAGGTGCAAGATTGCATCTGTTTCATTTTCTTAAACTGCAATTCTGCCGTATTGCTTTGCAAGTCCAACTCACTCGAGTGGAAGATGTTTATGAGAAAAGGTTGTAGGATAGCAGTCACACAGTCCAGTTCTTTGTACATTTACACAGAATACAGTCCCATTGAAATGTTCAAATAAGGGTCAAAACAAACATGACATTAAATGTGTTCTTGCTTCCTACCTTTCTCTTTTTAACCCTGCAAACCTTTCAATTTCCTAAGAGGGTCAAAAGGGCAAATGGTGCCAAGGCAGGGAGGGTTGGCAGTCCCCCCGCCCTCAATCACACACCCCATCACCACTGTGCTCTGTGGGCTGCCCTCCTCCTCCTCACCCCCCCCTTTTTTTAAGTGGAGGGGAGGAGGGTGGCCCTTGGAGGGTCTTCTGAGAGATAGGGAAGCTGTGTGCAACCTCCCTGGTCTTGAGAAGGCCTTCTTGGAGGCCGAAAACATTACTTTTGGCTTTCAACCTAAAACCGGAAATGCTGTTTTCAACCACCCAAAAGGCCTTAGAAGGCCTTCCAAGGGCTGAGGAGGCTACACGTGACTTTCCTGACCCTCAGAAGGCCTTCTGAGGGCTGGGGAGTTTGTGCACGGCTTCTCTGGTGCCTCAGAACACCTGACATTGGGGGTGGCACCCTAGAGGTGTGCCCCCAGGCACCCCCCCCCCCCAGGAATGCCACTGTTTGATTCCATGATCAGATGCAAGACATCTCAGTCACACTGCATCAGCTAAATCATGAATTGGCTACCAGTTACATTGACATTTAACCACAGCGACTATTGAAATGCATTTAGAAATGCTCAAGAATGTAATGACTGTGGCAGAGGCAAAGGTAGAAAGGTGGGATTGTTTTCGATAAGCTGGGACACAGAAAGGGACAGAACACATATGATATTAAAGCAAGCTAGATGCACTCATGACAAAAGAACCAGACCGTTGTTCACTCAAGCAGAGAGTGTAATAAGAGATGTAATAGAGATGTAGTAAACGTCATGCCTGTTTTGGCCGCAACAAGATTGCAGCTTTAGCATAGCAGCAGCTTACCCTCATTCTTCCATTTCTTATTGCTGGCCCATCTTCTGCCAACCTCAACACATAAAGGTCCATTTTATATTCTCTTCCTCCTCGGATACTGAATCCAAATCCTTTGGCTCCCTTCTCCAAATCAACAGTAAAATAATCAAAATCCTGCATGGTCAAAGAAATGGGAAAAAGAAATTACTGTGATCAGCTGCAGTGTTTTCCTTCACTGAGGCTAAAATTTCCAATCCACAGCCCAGTTCAGCGAAAAACCAATTTACTGCTTAATACTATGGCCCAGTTCATATGCTTACTGACAGCGACAATCTTCATGTGCCGGAGAATATAAAATGATGTATAACCCTCCATATGGACAATCATGCATGCCAAAGTCTGATCCCAAGATTTTTTGTACTTCTTTCCTACACCTTTTTGCAGGGCAAGAATAAAACAACTCTGTCTATAATGTACTTAGGCTTCTGTGGATATGCCTGTGGGCGCATTTCGAACCTGGAGTTAGGCCGGCACAGTTAGGCCAGCAAGGTTTGGCAGGCACAAGGGACACCACAAAGTATATTTGGACCACGCTCGGAGTCAGAGAGGCCAGAACACAGACGTGCGCCATCCTCCCTGACTCCAAAAGTGGTCCAAATGTGCTTTATGGTGACCCTGGAGCCAGCCAAACTTTGCTGGCTTAATTGTCCCGGCCTAACTCCAGATTAGGATTGCACCCTGAGTCACGTATTACTTTAGGTGTATGGGAAAAAGCTTGTTCTTTTAGCTACGTGCAAACTATTGCTGTCTTGTGTCTGAACTGAGCTTGAGAGTCACAATATCAGAATGTACAGTCAGTGTTGTTAGGATGGGGTACACCAGTGTTAAGAACAAGTCTCAAAATTCGAGTCAATTCAGGAGTCTCCCCCACCCCCGCGCGACTTTACTCGTGCACGAACCATAATGCGTGCCTGTGGTGGTTTGACTCCTGATTATTTGAATCTGTTTTTGACTCATGTCTTTTGGAACTTTTTTAATTCACCAAAGCCAATTCACCGAGGGGAGGATTCAAACTTGCAATGTTTGTTATTTAAGTCCAGCATGCTAACCACTACACCATGCTGGCTTTCTAACATCTGATGCAAAGGAAGTGGAGAATCTATTCCAAAGTATTTGTGTGTTGAGGAACATTCAGACATACACCTTCCCTCTCCCTCCTGCTGCAGGTAGAAGAGGTACAATTTAGGGAAAGCTTTTCTCCTTAACTCTGCTGTTGTATAAAGTGGCCTTATAGATGTACCTGTTCTTCAGAGATCTTTGCTCTTCATCAAACTCCCTGGAACTAAGCAGGTTTAAATGCTTTGTTAATTCCAACCTCAGCTGGCATTAACCAGCTGAGCATGTCCTTTCTGTAATAATAATTCCTGTAAAAAGTGCTGTTCACGTGAATGCACATAATTTCCTTCACATAAACTCTGGTCTACTGGATCAGCCTGTTGCCCCATTTTCAGTATGTATATACTGATGCAGTGTGCCTTAGGATGGGGTCACTAGACTTGTGAGAATGAAAAGGTCAAGATCTGGAGGCTCTGTGAAGAGAGGCACCTGTTCAATTTATGTTCAGAACATCTCTGCTTGCATGAGTCATATCACAATGCAAGTACATGCACAGATTTGACCTTCTTAGCTTCCCTTGAGTACATTTGCAAGGAGTTTTATAGTTTCCTAATTACAAGCAGTCTTCATCTACTGCAGTGATAGGAGATCTGCTTTGTACTGAGGCAATCCTTGGAGTGGAGTTACTTTATTACTCATATTTAGAGCGTAATCCTAACCTGGCACAAATTAGGCCAGCAAAGTTTGGCCGGCACAAGAGCCACCGTAAAGCACATTTGGACCACTCTCGGAGTCAAGAGGATGGCTCACGTCTGTGTGCTGGCCACTCTGACTCTGAGAGTGGTCCAAACATGCTTTACAGTGTCCCTTGTGCCAGTCAAACTTTGCTGGCTTAATTTGTGCCGGCCTAACTCCAGGTTAGGCTTGCACTCTTGGTAGCATAATAAAAGTTGCACATTTGGGGTTTTTAAAAAACAAATAGCCATCGACTCAATCCTACTTTAATGCTACCACAGGCACAACAGATTACATGTCTACAGTGCATCTTTTTTTTTCTAAATTTCACCTCCCAGAGCTATGCTAGTCTGGAAATTGTTTTTTTCTTTAAGCATAGAGAAGTGTACATCACATTTTTACAACGGAGAAGCGATGCAAGTTTCCTTCACATAAGATCAAACTGAGCATGACTTTAAACACATGAATGAAGCTTCTATTTGGGGGCGTTATGTTAAATAAATTGTGCAAGGGGGGGGAGAGGAATTGAGGCATGAAAGCTTGGGAAGGCAGAGGATTATTATTTTTTTGTATTTTGTTCCCACCACAGTTCTAATCTCAAGCGTGCTCCTCCATGGGCTATTTTTAATGCTAAAAAGGCTTCAGCTGAAAGCATTTCTATTCTACCAAAATTGGACAAGGGAAGAGGTACAATTGAGATTGGAGCTGCAATAGAAGCAAAGTACTAAAGCCGTCCTCCAAAGTTTCAGGCCATTTTGACCCCACTCTGGGCACTATTATGATTTTAAATAAAAGTATAACCAGACATTTCAGTTCCATGCTTAGGATCATATCCAGTTTGATCCACATAAAAAAAAAATTAAACTGTATGCATCACACTGTATTGTCACACTCCCCTAAATTAATTTCCATTTTGGCTCAAAATATTCTCTTATATCATTACAAACATTTATAAATACATGAATGCATGAAATTAATTTCAGAGACAAATGTTTAGAGCACAGTCCTAACCAGGAGTGAGGCTGGCACTGTTAGGCCAGCAAAGTTGGGCCGGCAGAAGGTTACCATAAAGCACTTTTGGACCACTCTCGGAGTCAGGGAGGATGGCACACATCTGTGTGCTGGCCTCTCTGACTCCAAGAGTGGTCCAAACAGACTTTACAGTGGCCCTTGTGCCGGCCAAACTTTGCTGGTCTAACTCTGCTGGCCTAACTCCAGGTTAAGATTGTTCCCTTAGTAATGCTATGCCTGGGTTTTCCCATATAATATTAGGAGAAATAAGTATTAACTTTATTGTGAACAGGTGCTTCCGTAGCCCATATACCACTACAAAAATATACACATATTTGTACACATATATGCAAATACCTGGGGTTGTCTGTAATCTGATAGGGGGTATTGCCTGGTGTCCGGAGAATGTTGCCTGTAGTCTATCAAAGGGGGCTGCCTGTAGTCCAGAGGTGGAGGCTGCTGGTAATCCAATACTGGAGGGTGCCTGTAATCTAACGGAGGCTGTCTATAATCTGTCGAAGGCTGCCTATAGTCCGTAAACGGAGGTTGCCGGATGTCGGGTTTCACATCCTGCCTTGCTTTTACCTCTGACCTATAGCTAAGTAATAAAGAATAATTATATTGGAACCTTAAGCAAGAGATGCTACAGTAGCTACTCAAGACATTCCATGAAATGCACAGCATGCTACTGGACAGTACAATTAAGTAACATGAGGCTTAGCCAAGGAATAAGTGCTTGCACTGATTTTGTTTACTCTTTACTTAAGAACATAAGAACATAACAAAAGCCCTGCTGGATCAGGCCAAAGGCCCATCTAGTCCAGCTTCCTGTATCTCACAGTGGCCCACCAGGTGCCCCAGGGAGGTATGAGACAACAAGATGCTTGCATCCTGTTGCCACTCTCTTGCACCCGGTACCAGTAGCCCACCACCTTTGTAAGGAGGTTGCACAATCCATCATTGCCTATAGCCCACGATGGACCTTTCCTCCAGAAATCCATCCAATCCCCTCTTAAAGGCATCTAGACCAGATGCCATCACCACCTCCTGTGGCAAAGAGTTCCACAGATTAACTACCCGCTGGGTAAAAAAGTACTTCCTTTTATCTGTTTTAAATCTCCCAAACCTCAGTTTTAGCGGATGCCCCCTGGTTCTGGTGTTCTGAGAGAGGGAAAAGAACATAACATCCCTTGTTACTTGTTTACTCTTTAGGAGAAAACTGGACATGATGCTTAAAGGACTCCTTCTGAAAATGGGTATGGGTGGTTGGCATTTTTATTGGCAGAGAACATCTCCTGCTGCTGCTGTGGGATAAACGGGGGCAGGAGAGGGGGGCAGGCCCTTACCAGCCACTGTTGTGAAGCGGCAGTGATGGCCAGCACAGGGAAGCACAATTAGCATTGTGGAAGTATCTTCTATTCGGACGTTGTAAGTTGTGCCCTGTGGGGGGCAGGGATTGGGGCTGGGAAGGGTGTCCCCTTGCCCGCACTGAACTGCTGCTGCCTCCTAACCTGGTTAGGATGCAGCGCAGGTGAGCTGGCCTGCCTATTCCAGAGCAGTTAGGATTGCGCTGTGAGATGCATAATGTGGGGGTGCTTATAGCCAAGCTGAAGATCAGATAGGAAGATCCTGAAGCTGGATTGAGTCCTCAGAGCTCCTTCTTTACTCAATGGCAAGGATTCAGAGAACAGGGGGAAGCCTGGACTTGTGTTAGTGAAACAGGAGCCCTTCATATCCCATGGCCATCTGCTATTATCCTGCTTTCCTTCCGTCACGAAGCTTAATGCAGCTTGCACGGAGTTCCTCTGCTGTCTCCCATCTGGGCACTGGCCAGACCCAGTTCCATTTAGCTTCTGCCAGGTTATTGTATCATGTGCTTCAGACCACATCCTGGAATCTTTTGAAACTGAAAAGCATTTGTATATCAGTTTGTCATAACTAGGGTTGGGTTTTGTTGTTGTTGAAAACCGCTTTTTTGGCGTTAACAACCGCCTTTTGGCGGTTCAAGTATCTGAATAAAAACACGAAACACCGCATTTTGGTGTTTAAGATATTTTCCAGAAATTAAAATAGACTACTTTTCCAATTAGAAATAATACTGTGGCTGCATCTGCTGACACTATGTCACCTGTATCATCTGCCTAGTCCACTTTCAAAGCATTTAAAATTAATAAAAACGAGAACTTGGAATGAAAATGGAGAATAAAAACACATTAAAACATTAAAATGGAGAATAAAAACACTGCAATTTGCTATTTTAATCAAGAAATTTTGGAAAAAATATCACCAAAAAACCCACACGCCTAGCCTTAAGACATGGAGCTTTGCTCGCTGTGAAATATAACAAATTATACATTTAAAAAGAAGCCTTTTGGAAATGCCTAATGTAGTTCTTTGGAGCCTGTTCTTGTAAAAGCTTTGGATAACTAGGACCCCAATCTCCAGAAAATAACATGAAATAAGCCCCAATGATTTCAGTAGAATGTACTTCCAGGCAAGTGTGTTTAGGATTGCAATCCAAATTAGGTAGGAGTGTTAAATGAAGATGACATACAGGGCATTGCACATGAACCACAATTAATTAGTCCTTTTTATAATGGTGTAGAAACTTTGAAACTGTCATTTACTGTTGGGCCAAGGTCTGGATGAGGTACATTGGTAAATCAATGATGTGAAGTGAGGATAATGAGGATAAGTGAGGATAAATGTATTTGGTCACATTTTATAAGACAAAAGTTAATCCAAGGACAAAATATAACTGTCGGGAAATCACAAAATGTCCACAGAACTTTGAACCGGCTAATTTCTTTTCAGGCAATGCCTAGTTACTTATGCCTAAGGAACAAAAAAGGTATACTAGCAACTAGGATGGAGAAATGATCCAAAGTACAGTGATCTGCTGGAAACAAAGAAAGAGTACAGTGATCTGCTGGAAATCTGCCCAGTCCCCTTTTAAAGGCACCTAGGCCAGATGCCATCACCATCTCCTGTGGCAAGGAGTTCCACAGATTAATTACCCACTGGGTAAAAAAGAATTTTCTTTTATCTGTTCTCACTCTCCCAACACTCAATTTCGGTGGATGTCCCCTAGTTCTGGTGTTGTGTGAGAGGGAAAAGAACATCCCTATATCCACTCTATTCATCCCATGCATAATTATATACATCTCAATCAGGTGCCTCTTTTGTAGGCTGAAGAGCCCCAAACGCTGCAGCCTTTTCTCATAAGGGAGGTGCCCCAGCCCAGTAATCAGGGGCGTTTTTAGGGTGTGGCAGGGGGTGGCACGAGCCATGGGTGCCATCTTGCAGGGGGCGCCGTTTGCATGGCGCCCACGGCCCGCCCGCTCCCGCCCAGGCCCTGCGCCACATTCTCCTCGCTCCGGCTGGCCTTAAAGAGCCAGCTGGAGCAAGGAGAATGCACTGCCACCTGGCGCCCCCTCCTGCTTCTCAAGGGGGCGGGGCGCTGGGCGCCGCCGCGTTCTGTTTGCTCCCGCCGGCCCTTTAAGGCCGGCACGAGCGAACAGAAAGAACGTGGCTGGGGTGCCGCGTTCTGTTCGCTGCCGTTGGCCTTAAAGGGCCGGCGGCAGAGAACAGAACGCGACGCCCCAGCCGCGTTCTGTTTGCTCCTGCCGGCTCTTTAAGGCCAGCACGAGTGAACAGAAAGAACGCGGCCAGGGCGCCACATTCTGTTCACTGCCGTTGGCCTTAAAGGGCCGGCGGCAGTGAACAGAACGCGGCGCCCCAGCCACGTTCTGTTTGCTCCTGCCGGCTCTTTAAGGCCGGCACGAGCAAACAGAAAGAACGCGGCCAGCGCGCCACATTCTGTTGCGCCCCAGATGTGTTCTTTCTGTTCGCTCGTGCCGGCCTTAAAGAGCCAACACAGTTGTGACACTGTGCAGAAGAATGGTTCCCAAACATTGTAGCACCACCTAAAAAAAGTCTCACTTTACCAGCCGCTCAAGCCTCTGTGGCTATAATGGAGATTGGATAGCACTGCTCCCCCCAAGTAGCAAGTTGTTTAAACCCTTGATGCGCATAGCCTCATATATCCTGTCAGTTTTGCAAACCACCCAAAATTGGGTTGTGACCAGTGATGGGATTTGGTAATGAAGATCCAGAATGCTGGGCGGGACTTACGTGTGAGTGGCAGCCCGTCCGTTCCGCTGCCTGCCCACCCGCCGCGTGGGCTGCCTCCGGTTGGCGCGCCCCACTGCGGCGCCCCCCGTCCCCCCGGCAAGCAGGCGCCCCCTCCGGGGCCAGGGCAGCCTGCGCAGTGGGCGGGCAGGCGGCAGAACGGAACGGACTGGCTGCCACTCACACGTTAAGTCCCGCTCAGCGTTCCGGATCTTCACTACCAGATCCCATCGCTGGTTGTGACCTACTGGTGGGCCACTGACTCATAGTTGGAGCACCGCTGCTTTAGAGGGAAGATTGCCACTCACCCAGCATCTGTACATCACACCGATGTGCTGATCAAATCATTTTCTGCTGCTCACATTTAGGGATCTTTAACATACAAGTGCAATTTTAACTTGCTTGGAAACCCAAGTTTTGGCACCTTCACAAGGACCCCCAAATACCGAGTCCTCCCATTCGATTCTTGACCTATAACTCTATCACCATCAAAATGGCGACTCAAGCATCACTTTATGTACTGTTTCACGGACGTGCTGAATACAGTGGGCTCCCTGACAAGGTCCCCAAATCTTGCATTTCACCCAGCCCAAGGAGGCAGGACGCTCTTCTTTCCTTACCTGTTTTCGTGTCCTTGAGACTGGAGCGGCTGTGGAGGTGCTGGCTGTGCTACGGGACTCTGCTGTGCTACAGGGCTCTGCTGTGACAGTGGACTTTGCTGAGCCATTGGGCTGTGCTGCTGGGCCATTGGGCTCTGCTTCTCTGAGCTGGGTGCGGAAGCTGGGCTGTTCAGCTCTGCATCACAGGAGACCAGAAAGGCGAGGGGGAGCTCAGCATGGCATTTCGAAAAGGGCAACGGGAGGCAATAACCACCGTGTCAACACTCTGCCTCAGATCATTTCTGTTTTGTTGCTTTTATTATCTTGGCTTGCAACTCGGTTTTAAGACACACAAACCTGGTAGGCTGTCATTACATTCTGTGTGCTTTGAATCTCAAACAATTCCGGTTGAGGCAGGTGTTGTTTAAAGCAACCAAAATCAACAAATGGCGTCCATTTCCCATTGTTTCTTTTAGAAGAGGAAGGAATTTATTATGAACAGCGGCGTCATGCTGCCGGTACGCTGGGCGGGAGGAACGGGTGAGCGGCAGCCCACCCGTTGCGTATTGCTCCGTTTCACCGTTCCTCCCCCATTCCTCCCGCCCAGCGTGAGGCAGCTGATTATGAATATTTGGAAAGTTTCAAGTTTTGAGAACATGTGAGAATTTTCACATTTTCGGTACAGTTATGAGGTGGGACACAAACCTTAACCGGCTTGCGGCACGATACTCGGCAGTGCAGTGTTTGCTGCACCAGTGCTAGCTGTCACAAAAGTGCTGTAAAGCACTATGTGATGGCATAGAAATTGCTGGCAACAGCCCATGCTGGCCCATGCACCCTGGCAGAAGGAGCGGTGTACGCTGGAGGAAGTAAGATCCACACTGAGCAGTACAGAGGCAGAACAGGATGGGCGGAGGGTGGGGGAGAGTGGCAACAGGGTGGGTGAATCGGGCCTGGGACGGGGTGAGATTGGCAGCAGTCACATATGCTACATTCTATCCCCATCCATCTACTGGTGGGGTTCTGCTGGCAGAGGGGGCAAATTAGGGCAGGGACAGAGGCAGGTCTCAGTGGCAGCTGTGTCTGCTGTACCCCAAACTTCTGACTGGCCTCATATCAGTCCACCCTCTGCAGGCTCCCGAGAGATATGCATGCAAAAGAGTTTGTGCAGATCTGAGGAATCCCATTGAGGAACTTTCTGCAGCTGACACAAAGGTACAGTAAATGTTTTCTGTTTTTCTCAACTGGCTGGTGTGCAACATTCAGTGGACACCGCAGCAGTGACCCTGCATCATGCGTGGCAGACCACCGATACAATTGGGCTGTAGATTCTGATAATTTGCCATTCTTCTGCTGAACTTGAAAATTGGCCATTTAAGTAGGGTCACCTTTCCTCGCTTAATAGTTAGGGTCAGCTCCATTATCATTATTCGTATGCTGATAATTGGATAATGGAACAGTCCAGAATTTTAAAATGTCTATGACAGCCCAATCCAATGCATGTCTACGTAGAAGTAACTCCCATTTTGTGCAATGGGGCTTCCTCCCAGGAATGTGTGCATAGAGATTGCAGCCTTAATCTTTTAAAAAATGACACGGAGAAAATCTGCAACTGGCTTTACTTTGAATTGAAGAATAAATGCCCTTTCAGGCTTCCCCAACCTTAAGACAATTTAACAAAATTAAGACTAAACACCATCAAATGAGAATTCTCTCTTCACAACAGGGGCGAAATGCTTACAACCAGGCTGAGCACAAGCAGAGGCGGATCTACAGGGAGGGCAAAGCTCTTAAGTGTTGCAAGGAGCCTCACCCTGTCATGTAAGTCCCTCCTCTCCCTTGCTGCTGTAGCCAGTAAGCAACGCCAAGATGTTGCTTTTCCCTGTGAGGATTGGCTAAAACGGTGCAGGGGAGGAGTGATTTCCACTGCAAGGCTTCTTGCAAAACTTAGAGCTTTGCCCTCCCTTAGATCTGCCTCTGAGCACAAGAAAAAAGGAGTACAGAAGTTATGTAGTCATTGTAGCAGCAAGTTCCTAATGTTTACGCGTCATTCTCTTAGAACTCCTGGAGTTGGAGTCTGTTCTCAGTTGCACAAAATGGGAGGTGGGGGAGAGACACCCAAGTAAATTATCTGACATCAGTGGAATTTCAATTATGTAAAATGGGAGCAGGGACTGGTTGTGATGTCTTCCAAAGGCTGTATAATGCTCATTCTCCCAAGAGGCAAAGGAACAGACCCTTCCGTGCTTCACCAAGGCATCTCCTGGTGGCTCAAATATTCTTTTACCATCTGAACTGTTTTTGAAGGGCTCAGATTCTGTTCTAGCAAGGTCCACGGGGATCCAGCAATAACATTTATATAATGCCACACATTGGCTGCGCATGTAAAAAAAAAACTGCCTAACTTTCCCAGGGGTGCAGTTCAGATTAATTGGTTGCTACTTCCATTTTCCTCCTGGGTTTTAAGGGTCAATTACTTACCCTCCTGAGGAATGATGCGAAGAGTTACAGTAAGACCAGCATCTTTAATTAGCTTCACAATATCTGCATGAGGCATGTTAATAATAGACTGGCTGTTCACAGCTAAGATCCGGTCTCCAACTTTTAGCTTTGCACAGCGATCGGCAGGACTGCCATCAATTATCCGGCCTATTTTGTGTGGCACAGCTGGAACAGAAGAGAGAGAGAGAGAGAGAGAGAGAGAGAGAGAGAGAGAGAGAGAGAGGGAGAGAGGGAGAGAGAGAGAGGTATATGTATAATTAACACAAGTCTACTGTTAACGTGATGTGGTAAGTACAAGCATGCAAAATAAATGTTTGCACACAAGCCAAATGGCTTCCAGTGGGAACTGCTTTTTAAATGGTCTCAGCATACAGCATTGCATCATATGCTGACCTACTCTATGTCCAGCGTGTTTGGCTTTCTGAACAAAATCTAGGCGGCTAAATCAGTGTTATTGGAACTCACACTGATAACCAAGGGTGCAATCCTAACCTACTTTCCAGCACCCACCTAGCTGTGCCAATGGGGCATGTGCTGCATCCTGCAGTGGAGTAGTTGTAGCAAAGGCCTCCTCAAGGTAAGGGAATGTTTGTTCCCTTACCTTGGAGCTGCAACCCTTATCCTAGTGCTGGATATTGGTGTAGGATTGCACCCTAAGTAAAGCATCAACAGTCACTTTGGAAGCCATCGTGTTCATTATTGATTAATCTTTTTTTGAAAATTAACCTGGAAAAAAAATGTCCTCCTTGTTCTACACTCATAGAACAAATGAAATTGCAGTTCATTTAGCTGACTGATTTGGGAGCACCCTGATTCAAACAGCTTTTGACTACTCCCTGTGACACCCAGTTGGACAGTGAAAAACTGTGCAAGTCAGTGGTGTAGCTAATGAAAGTATAGCCTGCTGTAGAGGGCAAAATGTTGCCCCCAAAATGACATCACAGCAGGAAGTGACATCACAGTTGTATTTTCATTTTCTGGGGTTTTTGGCCATAACTTCTGAGACAGAATTAAGATATTACACTCCGATTTCCTTCATTGCATTCTGCATTAAATGACCTTTCCAATGATTTATAACATGATGGTATTATTCATACATATCAAGGTTTTTCACCATTTTGGCTACTAGTGTCAAGCTCAGCTTGTTGTCTAAAGCTTGTTGCCTGGTTCAATTGCACCCCCCTGCACTTCTTTAGCTATGCCTCTGGTACAAGTGCTCCAGTTATGGGGGAAAGGTAGGGAGCACTTAATAAAATCCATAACCCCCCATCTTCACGGTCCCATTTTGAGCCAAATCATGTCACACCGTAGCTTTCTAAAAAGAGTAGTTATGGCACTGTCGCCCCTCCACAGCTTGAACATTGAAAATGTCTATGCTGTTACTTAACAGTAACATACTTAGAAAGTAGCTCATCGGATCAGTTAAAATAAATTTAAACTTTATTCCATTAAACTGTTGACACAAAATGTTAGTTTACAACAGAAGTATCGAACGGAAGCATACTTTTTGCCATCATTTTTTCTCCTCCCAAAATGTTCCCTGAACGAGTATCAAATACGATGCCTTGAATGTGCTGACAAACGACAGTTTTGCAAAGGAAAAGTGCTTTAGTGGTGCTTTCTTCCAAAAACAGGATAAGGTTGCAGGCTTTTAGCACAGAAACTCCTCATTAATTTCTAGTGCTGTACTATTAAACCCATTTTTAATTAAGCAAATTGTAATTTGATTTAATGCTCCAGTTTCTTGTAAGTCATTTTACTGTGCAGTGACTAACACCAGACACATTTAAGGAACTGCAAGGCAGTGGACATTTTCATATTATTAGATCTAAAGCGGGGAGAGCAGGGAATGATAAGCTTGAGTCATTCCAGATTCTGAGCTAGAACAGATGTCCTGGGTATGTGAAGTGGCCTAGAGAGCTTAGTCAAATGGCCTTTTGCACCTGTGTGTTAGGCAGTCACAGTTTTTGGTCACCCTGCACTGTTGTGGGCTCAAAAGGTTGTGTAAAGCCTCCTCACTATAGATGTGCCTGCACTAAGAGCAGCTCAAACTAGCCATTTGAATTTGAACTGCAGTGGTGATCTTAGAAAGGGCTAAGTTTTTTTCAGGCTCCTGAATGTTTGTGTAAAGCGACCTCTCTCCCTCGCCTTCAGAACCATTCATGGCTGTGAAAGAAAGCTCCACTTTGCTTTCACAGCTGCGAATGGCTCATACAGCGAGGAGGCGGGGCTGCTTTACACGGGTGATCAGGCACCTGAAAAACTTAGCGTTTTGCCCCTCTTTAGGAACACCACTGATTGACCGTAACTACTCCTAAAATCTCCAACAGCAATCAGGCACAGACAGTGTTTATTCCAGAGTTCTAGCACAAACCTACAGAGGCTGATGCATCAAGAAAGATAAGGGGTGTATGGGGGGCTGTTTTGTGCAGTACATGGCTTATTACATCCAGGAGGTGACTGTGAGTGCATCGCTGTGATGAATTTGCTAGGCACCTCACGGATAAAATTGCTCAAATCCATCTTGACTTGGACTCCACTGATGTCCATCAGGGACTCCTAGGCATCTGTTTTCCCAATTATTTGTATTTCTTTTCAGCTCAGTACCTGAGGAGGTGGACAGGAGGAGTCCTTGGAGTGTGAGGCCAGCTGCTTGCCTGCTTGATCCTTGCCCAGAATGGCTTAGAAGATCTGTGACGGGACAGTTGCTTTAGTAGTTGCACCAGCTGCCAATTCAATTCCAGGCCCCACTCAAGATACTGTACCCTTTAATATAAAGCCCTTTGCAGCCTGGGACCAGGTTACCTTAGGCACTGCCTGCTTCTGTACATTCTGGATCATTCCTTGAGGTAATCTAAGGAGGGGCCTGGTCTGTGTACTGCCCCAACACAAATTAAGGAAGTTGTGGCAAGGAGCAGGTCCTTTTATGTGGTGCCGCCATGATGATCGAACTCCCTCCTTCATGAGTTAAGAGCAGTCCCTTCACTGGAGGAACAGTGGTAGGGGTAAAGACTTGTAAACTTTAATTGGCTTTTTAGGGTGGTAGGAGGCAAACTGTTTTATGACTATACAAGCATCCCCCATATCTGCGGTTTCACTTATCTGTGGTCCTTTGTGCCTGTGCAGTTATTACTTATTTGTCTTCCTTTGCAGTGCTTCCTGTTTGCTTCCTTTCCTGTTACAGGAAACTAGAGGAGGAATGAGACTGGAAGGCATCTGGGAGGTCCTCGGAACCCCTCCAGCTGTGGGCTCGGCATTCACGGATATTCAAATCCACAGTTGCCAAGCCTGCAGATAAGAAGGGGCCACTGCACATACAAAAAAAGATTCAGGAATGTAGAAAACACATGTAGTAGGGAGAAAGCTTCTAGCCTAGCCTTTCTCCTTCCATTTTAGGTTTCCACACAGGTAGCTGTTAATGTTATGGACCCTTCATGGTGAACCTCACATACATTCTGGGTTGGTCTAACTTGTTGGGTGGATCGACCAGGTTTCTCCCCGTGCATTTGGAATGGGCCCAACTCTGAGATCAGCTGGCATACTGAGCACAAATTACTATCCATCTATTAATGGTCCCTCAGTGCACAAGTAATGAATACAAGCTGATGATACTTTCTTCTGTATTAGTCAGATGTCCTATATAGTCCTACACAGTAGATCGTTCCACACCATATTAGATCTTTGATTGCCAATTATCCCAGCTGTCAACTGCAGGTATGGACAGCAATACACAGAGAAGAGTGCAGTAATTTCTGAGGCCCCATGGAACTTGCATCCCTTTATTCCCTGACAGCACACGCACTCCCTTCCCCACTGTATCCCAAGGAGCTTCAAAAGCAATTTTTCATGCATGTGTAGCATGTTTCTAGGAAAAAAAGCCCTACTTGATATAGCCATGCCCTTCTAAAGACAAAGGGCCTCTAAGCAAAGACTAGAGCAAAAGATCATGTGGAAAACCCTGTGACGTTAATGTATTAATCTGCGTAATTTTTTTGATAACAGAAAAAGTGAAATATTCCATTTTATGTGATAGGTAACCTACTGCACTACATTAATGATAGAAGCCAGGCATATACAGAAAGACAGGCTCGTTAACCCAACAGTCTCTTGTGGGCATTAAAGCTTCTATGTGCTGATAGAGTCGGTCCAGCCTTTTGCAGCCCGAGGCAAAGGATGAGATTATGCCTCCCATTAGCCAACCATTAAAAACACATACACAACTTGTTTACTCCTTGTTTTCTTCCCAGTTCAGAAGCACGAAGTCACATTGCCAACGTTTTTTTAAATGCTACAGTCTTAAAAGGTCTATTTCATTTGAAGGAAGAGGTTATGAATAATAGGCTGCAACTGATGAATTGATAGAAGCAACATTACCAATAATGTTATCATTTAAATCAGGGGTCAGGGAACTTTTTTACCTTTTACCCCAAAATATATTTAGATATGCTGACGTTACCCCCCCCCCCGCCAGAACAAAAGAAAAAAAATTACATATTTGAACCCATTGCTTTTTATTTTATTAATTAATGAGCGTAATTAATGCTATGTAAATATGAAGTTGTAAAGGGTTTGGGAGAGTTAGGAAAGTTCTTTACATATTTTTTAATCTTACTCTTAAAGAGCGCAGTTCCCCCTAGCAGGGCAACGGAGGCAGGGGGAAGATATGTGCCCCGGCAGGGCAGCGAGGGTGGGGGAAAGACGCGTGCCTTCCCTCACCTCCGATGCCTGGCCGTCCCTGGCTTGCCTCTTCACTGCTGCTCTGCTCCGCTGCTGCTCAGGTCCAACGCGCCGCCGCTCTGCCGCTCTCCTCACTGTGTCCACGTGCTCTAAACTGCCATGGTGTGAAAAGCAGAGCAGGCGCAGAGCAGTCTGGGGCACGTTTTGCTGGCCAGCAAAAGTGGGCGGAGCAAAACAAAACGGAGCCAGCCAGCCAGTGACGGAACCGGAACAGGGGTAATGGACGGTCGCGCTGCCAAGACACAGCCGGGCATGCATATAGATTCATATGCATGCCCGGCTGTGTCTCGGCAGCACGACCGTCCATTACCCCCAGGAATTTCATTTTTACCCCATTTGGGGTAATTTACCCCTGTTCCCTGACCACTGATTTAAATTCAGTATTCTAGGGAAACACTTCCACAGCCATAAGCATTCGTTTTGTCTTAATTGCATACTGACAAAGTATGAAAGTAAAAACGATATTTTGCAAGTTTCTGTAACTTCTGTAGTTTCTGTAACTACTGTATTGTATTGCTCAATACACAGTGGTGATAGAAAGCCGTTTGTGTCCTTGGCGTTTTTCCTTCCCTCCTACGAATTCCTGAGGTGGGCTTGACTTCGTTCCTGTGCCTGGAAGGGGCCAGCAGTTTCACTATAGCAGGGCACGCTGCTCCTCTGCTGGTAGATGGCTTTTGTTTGTAGCTGCCTTGCTCCTACAATCCCAACTATCGCAACACTCCCTCCCCTTCAGAAAGCAAAAATGGAAGCTATTCATTCAACTTTTGAGTACTTGCTTTGTTTTTTAAGTGGTGGGGATGATTCAGGGCACAATCCTAACCTGGAGTTCTGGTCGCCACACCTCAAAAAGGACATAGTGGAGTTGGAAAAGGTGCAGAAGAGAGCGACAAAAATGATGACGGGGCTGGGGCACCTCCCTTATGAAGAAAGACTGCAGCGTTTGGGGCACTTCAGCCTAGAAAGAAGGCGTGTGGGGGGGGGACATGATTGAGACATACAAAATAATGCACGGAAGGGATAGAGTCGATAGAGGGATGTTCTTTCCCCTCTCTCAAAACACCAGAACCAGGGGGCATCCGCTAAAACTGAGGGTTGGGAGAGTTAAAACAGATAAAAGGAGGTACTTTTTTTACCCAGCGGGTAGGTTAATCTGTGGAACTCTTTGCCACAGGAGGTGGTGGTGGCATCTGGTCTAGATGCCTTTAAGAGGGGATTGGACGGATTTCTGGAAGAAAAGTCCATCATGGGCTATAGGCCATGATGGATTGTGCAACCTCCTTACATTAGTAGTAGGCTACTTCAGAGTACCGGGTGCAAGGGAGTGGCAACAGGATCCAAGCATCTTGTTGTCTCATGCCTCCCTGGGGCACCTGGTGGGGCCGCTGTGAGATAACAGGAAGCTGGACTAGATGGGCCTTTGGCCTGATCCAGCAGGGCTCTTCTTATGTTCTTATGAGTTAGGCCGGCACAGTTAGGCCTCAAAGTTTGGCCGGCACAAGGGACACCGTAAAGTATGTTTGGACCACTCTTGGAGTCAGGCCGGATGGCCAGGTCTGTGTGCTGGCCTCTGATTCCGAGAGTGGTCCCAAAAACTTTACAGCGTCCCTTGTGCCAGCCAAACTTTGCTGGCCCAACTGGGGTGGCCTAACTCCAGGTTAGGAGTGCGCCCTCAGCCTTCTTGTGAAAGAAAAGTTGAATAATTCTCCCTTCCCTCATTAAAAAAGCACATCATCCTCAACCTACCTATGCCCACTTAGCACAGGGTTTGATGTTTGGCTAATCTGGCCTGATGAGCAAGAGAGGTATTAGCCTCTACTGATTCGGGAGAGGGGTGTCATCTGGGGCTTATCTGGCCTGCTGCGTCTCCTCAGGCGGCCATCCGGCATGCAATTGTAGTGCACATTAAATAGCACATTGACAAGCACTCCTCTCATTAAAATAAAAGCAGAGAACTTGAGTTAATAGCGTTTCTATCCCACCAACTTCCCAGCACTGATGTAGCTGCAATGAAGCTCCAAGTTAAGGGAACAAGTGTTCCCTTACCTTGAGGAAGCCTCCGCCACTCCCCCCCGCCCATTGCAGGATGCAGCACATGCCCCAATGGCATGGCATGGCTTGCATCAATACTGGAAAACAGGGTAGGATTGGGCCCTTAGAGTTCCAGTTACAAATAAACTTACTGGCCAATAAGAAGTGAGAATTTACCAACGAAGAAGGGCACCACTCCATGTGACAGTTTTGACTCACACCATCGTAAGTCCAGCCCTGCCCCACTCATTTCAATGAACTGAACTGAATTCACTGCAGCTGAATTCATTTCAATGGATCTCTGCATTCACAATATGTGCACAGAGATGTCCCCTCCACAGTGTAGAGCTCATGCATTACTGCAGAGAAGAATCAGGATGAATTAAAGATAATACCATACCACTCACCTACTGTTTTAATACCATACTACTCCCCTACTACAGGGACGTGGTGGCGCAGCGAGTTAATCCGCTGTTGCTGGGCTTTCGACCGCAAGGTTGGGAGTTCAAGACTGCGCGACGGAGTGAGCTCCTGTTGCTTGTCCCAGCTCCTGCCAACCTAGCAGTTTGAAAGCACCTAAATGCAAGTAGATAAATAGGGACCACTTCCGTGGGAAGGTAACGGCGTTCCGTGTAGAGTCATGCCGGCCACATGACCACAGAAGCTTGTCCTTGGACAAAATGCTGGCTCTACAGGCTTTGAAATGGAGATGAGCACCGCCCCCTACAGTTGGTCACGAATAGACCATTTGGTCGTGGGGAAACCTTTACCTTTACTCCCCTACTGTCAAAGTATTTGCATATGTTAAAGATAATGTATATAACATATATGGGCATATGGATGATTATCAAGATGGCACCCTCTTTTCCTCCAACATGCACATGTACAAAGCGAGAAGAACCACTGTTGTTGTTGTTGTTGTTGAGTCGCTAAGTCATGTCCGACTCTTCGCGACCCCATGGACCACAGCACGCCAGGCCTCCCTGTCCTCCATTAGCTTCCAGAGTTCGCCCAATTTCATGGGTGCTGAGTTAAATATGTTGTTTCTTGCTCTTTTTAAAATAAAAGTTATTCCTCTTGACAGGTAATCGCTGTGCCCATACTGCGCACCAGCTAATATCACAGCATACCCCCTAGAAAAAGCTGATTGTTACAAGCTGGTGTCACTGACAAATAATATCGTTCACTTGTAGAAGTACAGCCGCTTTTCATCTGTCCTGCCTGTATTTCCTTTAACAGTTGAGATTGTATTTTGTAAGAGAATGACTTGTCTGTTTTCTCACATTTCTTCCTGTACAGTAGGTAAATGTCAGAGGTGATCAGATGAAAGGAGAGAAAAATCCAAATCTCTCTTGTATCTTCTATACCCTCTGGCAGATAATAACTTACTGCAATATATTTTTTAATGTAAAAAGAAACCGATACTAAACTAAGCAAACAAACCCTCCTGAGCCAGCTGTCCTTTTCAATATGTTACATAGCCGATCACATGAATATTTATGACGTCCTCAATTCTCCATAGGTGTGAAGGTTTTAATTCAGCTTTAACTCCCAGCATGCCATGATTTAATTGGCAGAACTTGCAATATGTAGAGCCCAGTAGGCTAGCTTGCTCTCTTCAGATGCATTCTTGCCATCCAGTATGTACTACTAATAGCTCCTACAGTCTTATACCAATGTGACTGTACTAAGAAAAGTCCATGATCTCTGGGATAGCCAAAAGAATCAATACACTGTTTTCTTCTGAACATGATGAAAGAAATCACAGACTGATGTAATTTTCGTAGACACCTTATGTTACTTACAACAAATGTTTCATTCCATAGTTCCATTTAGGGTGCAATCCAACGCCCTCTGTTGCACTGACACTACATGTCAGCCCAATGTGACTAGTGCCGACATGGGGGTGCCGACCGGCAGGTGCATATCCAAGGAACCCCAAGGGGCGGCCGGAGCCTCCCCTGGGGTAAGGGGATGAACCTGCCCTTGCCCTGGGGAGGCTCCCCAGCGCAAACTAAAGTGTGCTGGATTTGGCGCCAATCCAGCGCAAGTTAGAATTGCACGGACAATGAGTTATATGACTCATGGATAGGAATAGTGATAAATCCATGATGTTTTAGGATTCATATCATTTGTGGTACCATCACTGTCAACAATATTTGTAATGCTGGATACTCCATTCAGTTGGCAAGCTGTACTTTTGCATGACGTAAGTAACAGAGTGAGGGCAAGACACAAAGATTGCACCCACATATTTCACACACTTCTTCATCTAAAATTTCCTGCAGATTCCATTACCGCCTTAGGGGCAAATCGTATCCAACATTCCAGCACGGATGCAGCTGTGTGGATGGGTTGTGCGCTGTATCCTGTGGTGGGAAAGCAGTCGTGGAGGTCTCCTCAAGATAAGGGAACAATTGTTCTCCGTCAGCACTCTGAAGCCGATGCTGCGAGTAGCATCGGCTTCAGAGATGGAGCGCTGGTACGGGGGTGCTGCTCGGCGCTCCGCCCCTTGTGTTGACGCTATGATGTAGTGTCGACGCAAGGGGCACGCTAGGATTGCGCTGTCCGTCTTGTCTGAAATACAGCAATGCTTAGTGCTTACTGATATTTTTATTATTCAAGAATAGCATAGATCAGTGATTCTCCACGTTTTAGCACCGGGACCCACTTTTTAGAATGACAGCCTGTCCTGGACCCACCAGAAGTGATGTCTCGGCTGGAAGTGCCACCATTGTGACACCAGAGCCTGCTGCTTTCCTGAGAATGCAGCGATCAGTTGGGTTATTTCTCAACCATTTTCCAATAGCAAAGTGAATCAGAAATTTTTTTTAAAAAGCCTATTTACAACCTCGGCACAAGCAAAACAACCACAGAACGCCTTTCCAGTATCCCATCTTCCCATATTTACAATATGGATGCTCTAGGTGCCTTCGGTGCCTTTGGGCAAAAAGGCGGGATAGAAATCTAATAAATAAATAAATAAATAAATAAATAAATAAATAAATAAATAAATAAATAAATAAATAAATAAATAAATAGGTGCTTTGCAACCCACCTGAAATTGACTCACAACCCACTGGTGGGCCCTGACACACAGTCTAGGAACCACTGGCAGAGAGTACAGAGAGGCCATACCCACAGTGCTCTACATCCTGCTTGTTTGGCAGAGAAATAGACAACCAGGTGGAATAAACAATCTCTTGACTCAAGGAATGTATAAGGGATGCAGCTTTATAAATGTCTAACTGTATAGTACAGATAAATGAGAAAATCTGTAAGTGGTGAAGGAAGTTTTGTAGCATTATTGTAAACAACGTGAAAGCACAAGCGGTGCGAAGATTTCACTTACTTATTGTTGATCCTGATTCAGGCCTGTTCAAGGAGCTAATGATAACGAAGCCAAATCCTTCGTTCTCCTTGCGATGGATGACAACGTCGCTGGTTTGCATGCTGTGCGAAGCAAAGCCCTCTGGGGGTGTAGCGTTGCTACTTGATCCTGCATGATTGCTGTTGGCGTATGTGGCGTAGTCACTTCTCGGAGAACTGTGGTGTGTAGATACAGAGCCTGGACTTCTGCCATTCTCTGGACACGGTTCCCCTAAAACAGAAATCAAACAATGATTCAGACTGGCTTAGTTGATGAACTTGGTAACCACACACAAATGTTTGTTTCTAGAGCACAAATTGGGAACACTAAGCTAGCTGTAATTGAAGTTAAATGATCAACTTTCCGGAGTTGATGCAGCCATGCCAATGGGCCATGCACTGCATCCTGCAGTAGGAAGCGGTCACAGGGGACTCTTTAAGGTAAGGGAATGGATGTTCCCTTACCTTGGGGCTGCATTGCAGCTGCACTGGCTGGAAAGTTGGATAGGACTGGGCCCAGAGCATATGAAAGCATTCCTCTTTCGTATCTTTCAAAACGAAACCCTGGCATTCAGAATGGGCTCTTTTCCCTGGGCTATGCCTGCACTGTTCCACTGTCGTAAACCTTTTCACAAACTGAGGCTTGTGAACGTGTCTAAACGTTTCAGTGAGGGGGCCACAAGTACATTTTACACATTTTTGTGGGGCCCCCCAAAAAACATCAGTGTTATGAATGAATGAGATTTAAATGAATGAGGGCCTAACCCTATCCAACTGTCCAGCACTGATACAGCTGTGTCAATGGGACCTGCGCTGCAATCTGCATGGGGGGCAGTCACAGAGCCTCTTCAAGGAAAAGGAATGTTTGTTCCTTTATCTTGGGTCTTTTTTTTGTAATCGGCATGATATGATTAAGAATAAAAGATAAATGTGACCATTATAAAAATAATGCCATGCTTAAACTGAAAAGTGATATATAATGAGTAAAAACGTAAAACATAAGCAAATGCTCCAACAACAACAAAAGTTGCTGCAGGTCAGATAAAATCTTGTAGCGGGCCCAATGCAGCCCCTGGGCTTTAGTTTTCAGACCCCTGCTTTACAGGACTGGGGGCACAATCCTCACCTGGAGTTAGGCTGGCACAGGGAGGCCAGCAAAGTTGGGCTGGCACAAGAGACACCATAAAGTAAGTTTGGACCACTCTCGGAGTTAAAGAGGCCAGCACACAGAGGTGAGCCATCCTCCCTGACGCCGAGAGTGCTCCAAACGTAGTTTACGGTGGCCTTTGTGTCAGCCCAACTTTGCAGGCCTAACTGTGCCAGCTGAACTCCAGGTTAGGATTGCGCTCTGGGTCATTATTCTGTCTATACTTATATGTGTCAATGCAACTAATGGGCTTGCTCATATGTCAGGTTTCTTATGATGTAGACCAATAACAGCAAAACCACAGCTAATATTGGTAAGTAAAAAATATCCTGCCCGTGGAGAGAATATGCAGCTTCTGAAAATGAAACGCAGTGAAAATTAGCTATATACTTTTCTTCCACTGTCTAAAACACAGAGGCTGGGAGGAGATCATTAACTATTACTACCTAGTAATCTACATTTTAAATTTTTTTTAACCCCTGTAAATGAATGGAATGCATTTTTTTTTAAAATGAAGCTGGGCCAAATGGTGTTCTATTGTGGCACTTACTAGAATAGAATCACTTACACTGATCGCATTTAAAATAACACCAAAACAAAATAATGATATAAAAGTACTACATGAAATCAGATTATTATTACTCTAAGGACTCAATCCTAACCAACTTTCCAGCACTGACATAGCTGCACCAATGGGGTATATTCTGCGTTGTCAGGAAGGCCTGATCATAGTAAAGGAATGTTTGTTCCCTTATCTTGGAGCTGCATTGTCCTTACCTCGGT
Organism: Lerista edwardsae; assembly: GCA_029204185.1. Taxonomy (NCBI): domain Eukaryota; kingdom Metazoa; phylum Chordata; class Lepidosauria; order Squamata; family Scincidae; genus Lerista; species Lerista edwardsae. Next base: position 9,629,945 of record JAJKFI010000010.1, read on the forward strand.
GCTGGAAAGTTGGTTAGGATTGCGTCCTAAGGGTTGTGGTGTTTATCTAACCTTCTCTGGGTGATTTGCCACATAACAATGCCTCGTTCAAACTCTAATTCAATATTAAGCTATTTGCCTTCAAACTAAAATAATTTAAGTAGGCAACCAACAGAGTAATTGGGATTAACTGCATGGCTTCCCTTTTAAAAAGAAAGCATCCTATTCAAAAGATGATTGTGGACTGCAGGTTTAATTCAAGGAAGACTAATCCCTAATAATTATTCTGTTGTCAAATTAGACGGCTTGTTTTGAAGAAGAAGAAAAAGGAAGATGTATGTGCCTCCTGAATTAGCATAATTCAATTTATTTACAAGGTGGATCAATTTTTTAATGTATGTGGGATTGGGTGCAAACTCGTGCACAGTCCCATGTTCGGACGGGGGGGGAGGGTGTGCTTTCCCAACCCCCTGTGCCCTCTGGTGAATGGGAACCCTTCACCCTGCTAGAAAGCATCCACATGAGCCTCTGCATTCTGCACTAGATGCAACTACCAGAACATCTTCAAGGGCAGCCCCAAGCAGAGCATGTTACAATAGTCTAATCCAGGGGTGTCAAAACAATTTTTTTTTTAATAAAAGGCTGAATGGTGTTCATGGTGCCTCTTGAGGGCTGGAAGTGACATCATTAAGCAGGAAGTGACATCATTAAGTAGCTGATGGCCAGAAATAAGCACTTTGTTCTCCCATAAAACCGGCAAATGACAGAAGATAATATGTGCAATGAACAAGATTTCAAGATATGAGAGAGCCCAATTATCACGCTGGAAGTGCCCAGTTATAATGAGGGCCGGATTGCTTCCAGAGATTGCATCCCGCCTGTGGGAACCATTGAGTTGGACACAGCACTGCCCAACAAATCTGCTGCCTGATGCCATCCTTAGCACACAGTAGCCACTGCATGTGCCACCCCCACAAAAAACCCAAGAAGAAAAAAATGCAGCCGCTTAGCTCACTCCTTCCACACAACCTTTTTTTTGACAAACACCCAGCTTGCCCCACACTTTGTTTTATTTAAAGGGGCCTCAAGGAAGGAGAGATGTGAGTGGGTAGGGAAGCGGATTGATGAGGGTCTGTCCATGGTGGGCTAGATGAGAGTGGCGGCAGGCTCAGGGCCACGAACCCCCAGATTCTGTGGCTTCCCCCCCGACTTGCTGTTCAGTCTGAGCTCCATCACTGGTGTCATGGATGAGCCAGCTTTGCTTTGGACAAAATCCAAACGAATGATTTCTAAATTAATGGAGTGGCTTATTACGAAATAGTTGATTAGCTTTCTCCTCACGGCATATATAGCAATACACACAGCAACATGTCCATTTCTCTGCATCATGGAGAAGCTGTGATTTTTGAAGACAGGTAAGTATGTCCTTTAGTAGTCCTTGTGCAACTTTTAAAGGAAAGTGATTAGCACGAGGAAGAGGGAAGCAAAACAATCATTTTGCTTCAACATTTGAATTGAAAATTTCCAGAAGTTATTGAACTGGAGCGGCAGCTAAAAGCCATAGTCAGTGACAAGAAAGATCTCATTTTCTGGCTGTCATGTTTTAGAAGGCTGAAAAAACACTTTATGTCGGTGTGGGTGCACCAGGAAGAAAATTATCCCCCCCCCCAGAATTACCAACCACTGCCTCTGCTATAAATGAATGTAACAGATTCCCATTAAGTACAGGAAAGAATGATAAAGTAGGTAGAGCAGATTTTATATTGCTATTGGATTTCTCTCTATTTTGAAAGATTTATTCATCGGGACAAAAACAGTTAAAGCTTGGTTTTGCTCTCTGCAATGAGTAGCATTTTATTCCCCTTGAAATGTCACTTGTTCCTGACGGCTGAGGTTTCAATAGGTGGTGATTCTTTTTTTCACATTCCTTTTTTTCTCAAAAAAAGAAAAAAGTCTTCTTATTCTTTGAATCAAACACCCAGTTCAGACTGGTATTAAGTGCTCTCAAAATGAGCCAGCTCACACATACCTTTTCCTCTGCAGTGCTTTCATGGCCAGGCTTATTAGATTCCTCCCATTCTTGCTTTAGCCCACTGTACCCATTCCTCACCGGGACAAAAACACTTGAGACTTGAGAAAAAGCTCTCAGACAAGCATGCAGTGCAAGCTTCCCCTCCTCTGTCTGTGTTGTTCTCTTGCAAGAGAGGCTCCCTTTTCAGCCCAAGAGCACTGCTCTCAGCCAGAGTGTAGCTCTTTTAGGGGACAGGAGAAAAATGGAGCTTGTGGAGGGCTTGCTTGTTGTTGTGTATCCCCAAGACATCAGAGGGAAAACAAAGCTCTCAGCAATCTCTAGCCTGATAGATGAGGCTATGGAACGGAGCTGCTGGAACTGTACACTAACTATATTAAGTATTCCCCGAGCCCATATTCTGCAAGAAGGCAAGAGCCTTAGAAGATGTCTCCAGGCTAGACCAGTTCCCCCATGAGGTGGGCTGAAGCATCTGCTTCAAGCGGTGGACTGGGGGAGGTGGTGAATTGGCAGGAGGCACCCTACCTATCTGGCCCTTCACTTGCCTGTTATGTGCTTCAGATGGGAGACAGCAGGCTGTTTCATCTCCACAACATAATTACATTTGTATGGTGCTTTGTCAGTGTGCCAACCATGACAAATATGTTTGTCTAGAAGGAATCATTATAACTGCCTTCAAACGTAAGTACAGTAGGTCCTCAATTTCAGTGGGGGATCTGTTCCTGGACCTCCCCTGCAGATACCGATTTCCATGTATAACCAAATTTGCAGGGGGGAGGAGAGGGATGCCGGCAAACTGGAAGTGCCTCTCAGAAGCCTCCGGGAACCCTTCTGCATAAGAACATAAGAAAAGCGTTGCTGGATCAGGCCAAGGGCCCATCTAGTCCAGCTTCTTGTATCTCACAGTGGCCAACCAGGTGCCTCAAGGAGCACACATGACAACCAGATACTTGTATCTCGCTGCCACTCCCCTGCATCTGGCATTCTGAGGTAATCTGTTACCCTTGCGCCACCCCCAAGGAAGACACCAGAATGAGGATGGGGTTTAACGATATTAAACATAAGTGTACCATCATGAACACCAGACCCTCCTTCCCCAGTCTGGTGTAGGCAAAAAAGCAGTGGCCAATTCAGATGACAAAAAAATTCCTGCCTGGCCCTCATGATGAGCAACCAGCTAATCTCAGACTGGACATACCCATCATAGCTTGTAACCTATAATGGAGTTTTCTCCATAAATCTGTCCAATCCCCTTTTAAAGGCATCCAAGCCAGACATCATCACCACATCTTGGGGCAAGGAGTTCCACAGACTAATTACACACTGGATAAAGAAATATTTTCTTTTGTTTGTTCTAATTCTCCTAACACTTAGCTTTAGAGGGTGTCCCCTGGTTCTGGTATTGTGTGAGAGGGGAAAAAGATTCCCTCTATCTATACCTTCTAAGGTGTAAAAAGGCCACATGTTACCTTCCTGCACCTCTGAAGGCCTCCTGGATACTTCTAAGAGTAATACTACTTTTGGTTTGCCAAAAACCTGGGAGTGCGTCTCAGAAGCCTCAGAAGACTTTCTGGATGCGACTTAAAGGCACTTCCAGTCTCGTCCAGGATGTCCTGTGAGGCTCTTCGGGTGTGGGGTTGGAGCCCTGTTGAGTCAAATCCACAGATCCTGAATGTCCTACTGGGAAGGTGAGGCTGCATAGATCCTGATTTTAGTTCTGTATTCATGAAACTTATTTTATTCCAGCTAGACAGAAAAATTTATTTTTGTACCCTTCACAACCTACTGTAATTAATGTTTCATTAGCCTCATTGGACAAATATTGTATCGTGTTTCTCCGGAACAACACGCTTCCTATAAAATTTGACTGCAACTTCAGGTACAAGAGCACACCGAGTATTACTCTTAAACTAGCAAAAATGTCATGGTGCTTTTATTAGATTGATTACAGTTTTAATGGCAGTAGGACTAAGAGATACAGGCACCTGTACCTGTGTATTTCTGCCCAGAAATGCACACTCTCTCTATTCAGACATGCGTTTCAGACAAGCACAGAAAACTCACACATGCTATGAATGCATTTCAGACCAAATGGCCAAGTGTTGCACCCAAAAAATGTTTTCCATACCCTCACAGTCTATATCATTCACCCACGGGCCATCTACACATTCATGTATGCCTTTCTTTCACCCTGTCACAATCATCAGTCCAGCAAGCACAGCTCAACTATCTGTTTGCCAGGATGCCATCTACCCAAGGGTGTAGCTAATGATATTGTAGCCTGGTGCAGAGGGCAAAATGAGGAAGTGACATCACAGTTGTATTTTCATTTTCTTTTCAGATTTTAACAAACAGCAACTTTTACAAGACGATTATATTTTCGTTTTCTGGGTTTTTTTTGCCATGATGTTTGACAGAGTAAATATATTAGACCCTGTTTTATTTCACTGCATACTGCATTAAATTACCTTTCCAAGGATATATAACATAATAATATTACTTGTAATAACCAAGGCTTTCACAATTTGGCTATTAGTGTCAAGCTCAGTTTGTTACCCCCCTAAAAGTTGTTGCCCAGTGCAATTGCACCCCCCCTGCACCACTGTAGCTACGCCCATGCCTCTACCAGCTCCAAACACCCCATTTGGTGGATTCTGGTGAACGGTTTTGCACTGTAATGATACCAGAAGAACTGTGTTTCTGCCACTGGACAGCTGTGCAACAGTAACAGTGACTTGTGTCCTCCAACCTGCCTCCAACTCATGCCTGGATTCAAAAAAGAAGAGGGAAATTGAGCAAAAGAGGAAGTGAAGAGGAGAGGAGAGTGATAGGCTAGAGCACCTTCAACCCTCTATCCCACTTCTTTCTTGTTCTTGACATTTCCTCTCCTACCCCATTCCCCTTTTCCTTTTCAAATCCAGGAAGAGCAACAGAGGTAGTGGCTGGTGCATTGTCTGGTAAGCAGACAGCACTTGGCCTCAAATGCTAGCAAGTCTTGGGCTGGCCCTACTACTGGGGAAGGAACTGCTCAGATCAGAAGCTTAGTGGAGAGGGTTAGGTGGCGCAGTAAGTAAGGCAGTTGCTGCAACCTGCCATGTCAGCAGCCCCTCCCCCTTGCAGGGCAAGGGCAGTGATAGCACCATCTGCACGTTGCTGTTGCTGCCCTGAATGGCTCCAATGGCAAGGGGGAGGGGCATGCTGCAGCACCTGCCATATTACAGTACCGCACGCCCCCCCTCTGGTTACACTACTGGTTCAGAAAGGAACCAAAACAGCACAATAGAGAAACAGATTTGGAATTGGGGACAACACAATACGGGTGGGACCCGTATCCTCAGATCCCATATTCGGATTTCAATTATCCATGGATTAGGGCTACCCTTTACCTTCCTTTATTCCTACTTTGGGTTGCTAAAAAACCTTCTTGCTGCGGGGGGGGGGGCAGGGGAGAACCCTATACTTAACATAGGGTTCCCTCTTATCCATGGTTTCAGGTATCCATGGTGGGGCCAGGAACCCATCCCCTGTAGATACTGGGGCACGTCTGTTAATGCTAATAATGGCACTGTGGGAAATACTGGACATTCTATGGGAATAACACTATGGGAATTGACAGGACTCTCTCTAAATTCTGGTCTGAGCTTCCATGACAAAGGCTGTCACAGATGCGGCTCATCATCTGAATTTTAGTTTGTGACAACGGAATGACTGAGGGCACAATCCTAACCAAATTTCCAGCACCAGAGTGAGGGCAGTGCAGCTCTGGGGTAAGGGAACAAACATTCCCTTACCTTGAGGAGGCCACTGTGACTACTACTCCAATGCAGGATGCAGCACATGCCCCATTGGCACGGCTATGTCAGTGCCGGAAAATTGGTTAGGATTGCGCCTTGAGATTTACAGCAAAGGAGACTCTTCTACTAAATATTCCAGGTAGGAAGAATTAATTACCCACAAGGGCCAGCAACTAATAAAAGCCTATGTGAGGGTTTAGAAGCAAAAGCATAATTAATTTCCTGAGGGAATTAATTATCCGGTACCATGTGTATTACCTTGGTTACTGGCCATTTTCCTAGGGTTTGGGGAGCTGCTTGGGGGCGTTGGACCAGGTTGGAGAGAATTTTTCTGACTCCAGGAGTCTATAGTGGGCAACAGAAGAGTGTCAGACCCCAAAGAGGGAGGACTGTGATGGAGCTGACAACAAGATGTGGGGCTGCATCAAGCTGGAAAGACATCACTGTGAACAATGAGAGGGGGTCTGGAATATGAGGCTTGGGGCCTGGTGAGGTTTGTAGGAAAAGAAGGCAGAGGTAATGAAATAAACACTGACAGGAAACTAGTCCTTAACTGAATGGAAAGGAGTGAAACATAAGGGTTTTGAAGATGTGTCTTTATTCTAATTTGTTCAATAAACGGACAAGTGATAAATGTGATTTATATGAGGCCTCTTCTCACACTACATTTTTAGGCACAGACATAAAAATATAACATGTGATTGTGACAAACAGGTATTTGACACCACATGTAATATCTGTGTCAGAGTCCTAACAGTCTTGATATTTATGTCATTGGCCTGCATTGTGCTGGCTACACCGCAGATGTTAAGGAGACAGTGTGCCTGAGAAACGTCAAGCATGGGGGTTGGCAGCACACAGAACAGTAGAACACGCTACACACACACACAGAGTGACTCATGACCACTACAGTTCTGTGCCAGTTTTATTTTCTGGCACTCTAGATAAGAAGTAAAGTGGTTTAGCATTCATGTCACAAGCACTGAAAGGAAATGCTGAAGCACAAATGTTTTCAATGCTTTCTTTGAAAGCAACAATTTAATATTAGAGTTTTATTTCCCCATCTCAAAACTCTTCGCATATGATTTGTACTTGACTGTGAGCACAATCCTAACCTGGAGTTAGGCCAGCAAAGTTTGAACAGTTGAGCAGTTAGGCCAGCAAAGTTTGGCCGGCACAAAGGCCAGTGTAAAGCACATTTGGACCACTCTCAGAGTCAGAGAGGATGGCGCACGTCTGTGTGCTGGCCTCTCTGACTCCGGGAGTGCTCCAAACATATTTTATGGCGTCCCTTGTGCCAGCCAAACTTTGCTGGCCTCACTGGGCTGGCCTAACTCCAGGTTAGGATTGCGCCCTGTGTCTCATTCCGCAATAAATCATGTTTGGTTTTTGTTTTTTTTAAAAAAACAAGCAAACAAGCATTGATTTGTAATATTGAGTTTTTAAACAACATAGCTATAACAAACAGAAAAATAAAATAATTGCTTCACAGATTATGCAAGGAAATGATGAACATACAATTAAATTGAAATGACAGCATTTGAAACAGAACTCTTGGAGGGGAACACCAAAGGAATGTTTGACAATATCAAATGCTTGAGGAAAACAAATCAAGTCCTTGAGGTGCATGCTGCTAACTGAAATACTCACAGTGAGCACTGAGTTGGGAGAGGAACAATGAGGGCCCAATCCTATCCAACTTCCTGGTGCTGATGCAGCTGCAATGCAGCCCTGAGGTAAGCAAACAAATGTTCCCCTACCTTGAGGAGGCCTCTGTTACTGTTCCCCCACCCCAGAATGCAGCATACACCCCTTTGGGATGGCTACATCAGGTCTGGAAAACTGGATAGGATTTGGCCCTGAATTGATGAGGGGTGCATTGCACCCAGTGTTCTCCCACAACCCTCCTACAGTCCACTGCTCTCTTTTTCACATACCTGTAGGGAGCACCTTTCTTCTCACAGTTAGATTCACTTGCCCATTTCGAGCTGCATTATGCATGAGATCAATCACGTATCGGTGGGTTTTTCCAGCCACTGGAATTCCATCTACATAGACCAACTCATCACCAGGATGTAGACGACCATCCCTGTCCGCTGAGCCCATGGCAATCACTGCACCAATTAGAATCTATGCAAATAAAGCAAAACTAATCTTATAAACAGAAATGCAAATGGAAAACCACCAAAGATATCTCAGGCGCAATCCTAGGGCATCCGTTGGGCCAACGCACCATGCTTGCGCCGGCCCAAAATCACTAGCGCCAATGCGTGAGCGCCGACTGGCACCCCCGTATTGGTGCTAGTGTTATTGCGCTGATGCTAGCAGCAGTGTTGGCCCAAGGACACCAAGCAGGGGCTCTGCAGTGCCACTCCTGAACCAGCTGAACTCGATTCGGGCCGCGTGGACTCCTCAACTCTGCGCCTGCTATTTAGCAGGCGCAGATCCAAAAAGACCAGTGATGTCATGCAGGGGGTACGCGGGGGTACACGAGTACCGGTTTCTAGGATTACAGCTGGCCCCGCCCGTTCGCCCGCCCACTCGTCGACTCCGCCCTCTGCAACGTTTGAATTTCCTGCATGTTTGAGTTGCCTGCATGTTCTCAGAGCCAGGCAGGCAGGCAGGCAGCGAGCGGAGCCTTTCCTTTCCTTGCCACTGAAAAATGAGTTGCTCTGGGGTTTTAACATGATGCCAGGCCTCCTTAACATGTTCTGGGGGTGCTGTGGAATACTGTTGCAACTGTTGGGTCAGTTTAAAATCATCTGAGGCCTCAAAAAGGGCTTTTTTCATGTCACTTCCTGCCACGACATCACTTCTGGCTTATGACGTCACTTCCGGTGGGCGGGTCCCGACACGTGCCAATCAAAAGTGAGTACCTGTTCTTAAATCATTTGGATGACGCCACTGAAAAAGACCATAGGGGAGGTTGGAGCCTCCCCTGGGGCAAGGGCGCGAACGTGCCCTTGCCCTGGGGAGGCTTCCCAGCACACCAAAGCTGCGCTGGATACAGGTCCGCCGGCCTCGCTATTCCAGTGCAGTTTCGGACTGCGCTCTCAATATGTTTCTGGAGATGATTAGGGAGAGGAGGGGGCTTCTTCTTCCACTCTGTATCACAGTTTTTCAGGGTACTAGTCCTAGAATGCCAGTCCTCTGAAAAGCCAGAGAGACAGGCCCATAACCACTTGCAATAACTGTCACAATTTGTACTAATTATAGTTATATAATTTTCCCAAGGAGTAATGAGATTAACAATCGAAACAGCAATGCATATAATAAGAATTACAGTGCTGGCTAAGTTCTTTGTGGGAGGCTTGCTTCCAACATTTAAAAAATGATCATGCTATTAAGACATCTGGAACCATTAAATGAACCGCAGGCACCAGTGTGTTTAGGACAAGGCCACAAATTTGCTTTCAAATGGGATTTAACTACAACATCAAAAGCATGCACCTAAAGGAGCTAAACTACAGTTTAAAAAGAATAAAATGATCCATGTGGAAACTGCAAGATGGACTTTATGATACAATTACAGTGGCCTGATAAGAGTCCATTTTGCACACCACGTGCAGCCTGATGGGTTGGAAGATTTCTTGTTGAACAATGTTAATTAGAGATTTGTGCCATTAAAGAAGTATTTAGCCCCCATAGACATTTATGTTCTGCAACGTCCTTTGGAATCCTCTGGAACCTTTTAGGATTGTATCTAATTTTAGATCACAGAATTCATCCTGCATCATCCTTCTTTTCCCATCTGTTCAGGTAAGTGGTTGACTGAGCTGAGAATTCATATGGAGCTTATGTTGGCACTCGAGTGATTAATCATATGGACTAAATGTAATAGGAGCCTGGTAGTTGCTATGAATTCTTGCTCACACATTGCACTGTTCCTGCGAGTGGTAAATTTATAGTAAGAGAGAGAGAAAAACAACAGTAAAATCAGATCCTTGGTCCATCCACCCATGATTGGAGTGATGCACAAGAGGCTCTTTTTTAAATGAAAGCACCTGGTTTGTGAAGCTTCCTTCATTTGGGAACCAGCTTAAATCGCCTCTGCCAGCATTCTGACAGTCATTAAGACGCATTAATTTTGTTTAGGATTTATCTGCCAATGGGTTTAATTCTTGTTTCTTTGTTACTCTGTGATTGTTCTGTTATGTGGCTTTGCATTTGTGGGTTTTTTGTATTTTGTGGGTTGTTCTTTTAGAACAATCCTAGCCTGGAGTTAGGCTGGCACAGTTAGGCCAACCAAGTTTGGCCAGTGTAAAGTATGTTTACGCCACTCTCGGAGTCAGAGAGACGTGCGCCATCCTCCCTGACTCCGAGAGTGGTCCAAATGTGCTTTATGGTGGTCGTGGTGCCGGCCAAACTTTGCTGGCCTAACTCCAGGTTAGGATTGCACTCTTAGTTTTTGCTGTTTATTATTCCTCCTTCATTTTGATGCAAGTCATTATCTGCTTTGAGTGCCACCTGATTGGGAACAGAAAGAAGGATATAAATATTTACACTCCTCAGTCAGTTGCACAAGTGGACACAGCTTATGTGTGTCTTCATAGAAGGAGAAGGAAGGAGAAATTGTGAGGTCTATTTTGGCAGGATGAAAAACTGCAAAGCACAAAAACCCCAGTTGCTTTGTGTTTCCAACTGGATTCAGTAATGTCCAAAGCCTTATTCTAACTTTTCTTATTCTGTCTTGGGACCTGAAGGCTAAAAATACATGCAGAATGTACCATTGAAAAAAAATGAGTAATATTCTCATTTCCATGTCTGATGCACTGTAGTCATAAGACCTTGAACCTATTGCTCATTCAAGAGAAATAGCAAGGGAATTGATATTTTGATACCATGGATTTTTTTTTTTTGGTATATGACTAATGGAAATCATTGGGCTGTGCATTTCACACGGCAACGTGTATCATTTAAGGATGCGTGCAGAATGTTTTCCAAGAACGAGCGTTATTAAGACTAGCTTCACATTTCAAAGCGATTATACTCCTTCAGCAAAAGCATTTCTCAGGGTGGCCTGGCAGTCATTCCTACAAAATTTGAACACAATTCTTTTTGTGTTCAAGCAAGGCCTTGATCTTCTGCTGAAGCCAATCATGTCCTCCTGCTAGTCAATAATTGAAAGATGCCAAGAAAAACCAAGCCATGTAAAAGGTTGGACAGTACACTCTTGGTAACTTAATACAGACAGATTCACAATGACAGCTTTTAGATCGAGATGCTGATAGCTTGCGAGACCTGTCGTTTTCAGTGCCTGAACAAGAAAAAGTGCCATTCCAATATGACCACAGAAAAGTGATATTTTTCTGACAGTTACAAAGATACTGCAGCTGTAAAGAGGAAAGTCATGAAGCAACAACTCACTGGTTGTCCAGGTTCATCTCCTCCAAGAATTCTGAAGCCAAAGCCAGATTCCATTCTTCGAAGATGAACATCCAATTCCTTGTAATCAGGACCTGGTTTAAAATAAGACCTTATTGAGTGGGTCTTCTTTTTCCCCACAAGAGGCTTCCCAGTGTTTAATTAATTAAATGAGACATGACAGTTCCACCAGAGTCAATGCAAACAAGGAGGAGACACAGTGTGTTGAACACACATAGGCAAAAGACACAAATACTTGAATAAGAAGTTATTTCAGGGGCAGCTCAATCCTAACTTGGAGTTAGGCCAGCACAGTTAGGCCAGCTCAGTTGGGCTGGCACAAGGGGCACCATAAAGTATGTTTGGACCACTCTTGAAGTCAGAAAGGCCAGCACACAGATGCGCACCCTACTTCCTGACTCTGAGAATGGGCGAAATGCACTTTATGGTGGCCCTTGTGCTGGCCAAACTTTGCTGGTCTAACTGCGCCAGCCTAACTATGAATCTATGAAATAAAGCAGTGGTTCCCAAATGTTTTAGCACTGGGACCCACTTTTTAAAATGACACTCTGTTGGGACCTACCTAGCTTTATTAGACCAGAAGAAGTGTTTCACTTTACCAGCTACTCAAGCCTGGCTGGGTGAGGGCCAGACCACCTTTTGGAGCATTGGTTGAGCTCCATGCTCATTGGATTGGGACTATTCTGGTAGCCTCCCTCACCTGGTCTTTATTAATATATTTTTGCCTGTAAACCGCTTTATGAATTTTTTGTGGAAAAGCAGTATATAAATACTGTTCGATTGATTGATAAGAGCTGAAGCACAGAGAGCAGTCCTAACCTGGAGTTAGGCCTGCACAGTTAGGTCACCTAAGCTTAGCCAGCACAAAGAACACCATAAAGTGTGTTTGGACCACTCTTGGGAGTCAGAGAGGTCAGCACATACAGTAGATGTGTACCATCCTCCCCGATGCCGAAAGTGTTCCAAATGTGCTTGACGGTGTTCTTTTTGCCGGCTAAACTTTGCTGGCCTAATCTCCCAATCTGCCACCATAAGTCCCGGCACACTGTTGGAAACACCCTACCACCATCGTGTGCTACAGAATCACATGAACAAACAGCCAGCTCTGTGCGTGCACCAGCAGCTCCTGAACATACTGTCAGAGCAGTTAAGGTGGCAGAGGGGGGGATGATACACATCTGTGTGCCGGCCTCTCTGACTCCAAAAGTGGTCCAAACATACTTTACGGTGTCCCTTGTGCTGGTCAAACGTTGCTGGCTTAATTGTGCCAGCCTAACTCCAAGTTAGGATTGTGCTTTAAGAGTAAAATCAGAGGTGGATAAATCTATGCACTTAAAAACTGGTTCTTCCCTAATCACATATTGAGTGGATGTATGTGTAGATCCGGTTTTAGCAGCAAGAAAGGCACATGGACAGAGGCAGGAAAAACTTCATGCCCACTGCAGCTTATTTCCCAGCAGCCTCTTCCCAAAGCCTTAGTCTGGCTTTGAAAAGTGACTTTGGCTAGGGAAACAGTGCTTGAGCAGACAGCTGCAGGGAAATATGATGCAGACAGGAAGATGGTTTATGCCTTTTGCCCACACACCCCATTTTCAAATTGATTGTGGCAGATCTGGATTTAACCAGGCAGATCTGCTTTTGTGAGTTTAGCCCTGAACTATTATGAAGTTCTTTTAAATGCTCTTGAAGCGCTTTAAAGCATGAACAGTTTTATATGTACAATGAAAATGTCAGACAAGTGATCAGGTCACAGGATATGTGCACTGAATTGCAATGCTGTTGCACCACCTTTATATTTGTTTTAGACACATGGGATGATTTCAGTGACATTGAAGAAAACTTCTAGGAGGAAAAATACTGGGCAGTAGAATATATTTTCAACAGGGGATCATTCTTCAGACCAATCTTAACATTTACTGACCAATACATTCCTATTAATTGTCTCAAACCTCCGCCAGCTAAGCAACTTGTTCAATAATGTGACAATGTGATGTGGTATCCTTGTACTGCATCAGATTGCAAGTGTGAGACTGCATGTTGAAATCTCTCAAAGAAATGTTTTAGCCTAGAGAGTCCAGACCTTTTCCTAAAGTTTTAAATTTCCACATGCAGGAAGCTTTCTTACAGGGAAGGTATTCAAGGATGCGGCAGTCGATTAAAAAACTTCATTGAGAAAAGGTACCATCCAATAATAACTCTTACCATGTGATGCTGAATATGTAGTTTGGGGCCATCAAACTCATGTTTGTGGGAACTACTGGAATTCTGAGGAATGGTGGCCACCACCACAGGGGATGGATGGAGTGGACTGGGCTGGGGGTCAGTCACAAAATGGCCACTGAGAGGCAGGGGTGTTTTTAGGGGGTGGCAGGGGGTGGCACGAGCCATGGGCGCCGTTGCATCTTGCAGGGGGCGCCGTTCGCATGGCGCCCACGGCCCGCCCGCTCCCGCCCAGGCCCTGCGCCGCATTCTCCTCGCTCAGGCTGGCCTTAAAGAGCCAGCCGGAGCGAGGAGAACACACTGCCACCCGGCGCCCCCTCCTGCTTCTCAAGGGGGGGTGGGGTGCTGGGCGCCGCCGCGTTCTGTTCGCTGCTGCTGGCCTTAAAGGGCCGGCGGCAGCAAACAGAACGCGCCTCTTAGAAGGGGCGGGGTGCTATGTCATGACGTCACAATGTGACGTCATGACGTTGTGTGCCCCTAGGGGCGCATTTTCATTGGGCGCCATGGGCGCCCTTTTAAATAGATCCACCCCTGCTGGTGTCACACAAGGCACTGTAAAGTGCCACCAATGCTGGCTGTAGTTATCTCCGGCACTGGGGCAGCGCCATGGCAACACCGGCCATGGGCGCCCTGGAGGAAGCACCACTTGCTGGCAAGCAGTGAATCTGCCGCTTGCCAGTGATACAGCCTTTCCAGGTGGGGCGGGAGGGTATTCCAGGATAGGGGAGGGGCGGAGCAGGGGGCGGGACTGGCGGAGACTCTCGCCGCTGGTTCGCGGCCTTACATCGAGGCCCTTGCTTCTGCATTGGCTAAATAGCTGGTGCAGAAGTGAGTAATTGCTCGCCCACCCTGCACCCTTACTGCAGGGAAGGGGGATGAACATCCTCTTTCCCCGCGGAGCCTCCCATGGCTGCCTGGCTGCTGTGAGATGCAGCAGTAGCCCCTTGACTACCGCTGTGCTCCTGGACTGTCCGGCAACTCTGGATTGGGCTGTTAATTTCTGTAGAAATTTAAGTCAAAATAACGGTTAATACTGCACTAATCCTCTGACATACAGTATATTATTTAAAATTACCAACCTGATGTGAATGAACACAAATAACGGTTAAATGTTTTCACATGTATGTTATTTGAAAGGGTTAAAAACAGGAATGCTCATTCCATCTCACAATGAGTGTATATAAAATGAAAACTCCCTATCTTGTTAAGTACGGAAATAAAAGGCTACATTATGCAGAATGGTGATTGGACACTCATGACTGACCATGCCCCTGAGCCATGATTAAAGAAAGCACAGTCACTAACAGAAAATGGAGAACAGTTATGGCACAGCACAATGAAGGCTGAAGAATACTTGCCGGAGGAATCCATTCGAAAACCAGTCCTGGGCGGCACTTGCTCTGAATAGGAATTAAACGTGGAATTAAAGATGAAAGAATTTTTTTCCCAGGCATTTAAATAAGCTTTCCTTGCTTTGACACAAAATATCAAAAACCTAATTTGTAAGTGTTAATAGTGACATTTCAGTTCACATACAGTTCTTAGGTGTCCTATTTCAGGTAAATACATATTTCTGTTTAGGGAAATTCTTTGAAAACAGATAATGAACTAAGAGGTTGGTTTAATTCAATGATATGGGCAGTTACTGAATCTGCCACTGAGGTTAGTTCAATTTGGTAGCTACTGATAAAAATGACATTTTATTTTCAAATACAGCCTTAAGGGTTAATTAAGTACCTCAGGGAAAAAGAACCTGCTATGCCAATGACCTTCTGCTGGAAGATGAGTCTGATAGGTGCGTGTTACTGAGTGAACCTAGGCTTGTATATATACATGGTGTCCCTGGGGTTGATGTTTCACCCCCAGATAACAGCAGGAGTGGGGAGGGGAACAGGGCAGGGAGGGGTAAATCTGGGCAGGGAGAATGAAGGAACAGGGGGGCAAGGAGGCTGTGGAAGCAGGTGGATTCGGTGGTGATAGTGGACACTGGGTCATCTTGCTCCCTTTTTCTCCTCAGACTTGTGCCAGCTACAGAGCTGGTTCAGGTCTGAGGAGACCCATTGAAAAGTGGGGAGCTTACAGGGTGGGAAGGGATTTAAATCTCCTTTCCCTGCCAAAGTTTCCCGGCCCCCACTCTGCTGGATACGGAGCACTCCTTTTATATGTCAACTCATTCGGTTGTGTGGTGAAAATTTGGTTGTATATGCATCACTTTTCAGATAAAAGTCTTCGAATTTGTAAATGTGAGAAAGAACTTGTGTAAATTTTATTATAAAGTGTGAAGAGTTTAAGAGAAACGGGTTGCTACACCTTTAAAATAGCCATCAGTTGTAGAACTGACACTTTGGATTAACGTAACTCCTCTGGGGACTCCTTGCCAACCAGCAATCAAAACGACTTCTCATCCACAGTCCTGTTTCTAGTGTTGATATTTTCATAGTCTCATCTGAAAATGCTTTTGGATATATTGTCAGTTCCTATCACCAACAAAAATACTTCGTCATGATAACTCTTTCTGCCAAGATGAATGGTGCAGGGAAAAGTTTAGTCTCTTATATTTTCCCCTCCATTTCCTCTTCATTCCTGTGATGCCAGGAGGGTTAATTCTTACTTTGTATTTACAAAATTTATAACTGTCCCATGTCGTTGATTGGAAAGAAAAACTCTACATATGCGGGTTACATGGGGATGGGATGTGACATTTATGCTGTTTTAGGGCGCAATCCTAACCTGGAGTTGGACTGGCCAGCCAAAAGGCTGAAACTGGGCTCATGCACGATCTACCACATTGTTTCTCAAACTGTGGGTTGGAACCCACTAGGTGGCTCATGAGCCAATTTCGGGTGGGTCACGTAGCATCTAGGGCAGCCATTATTGACAATATGGGAAGATGGGTTCACTGGACAGGGGGAGGGCTGTGTGGTTCTTTTGCTTGTGTAAAGGTTGTAAACTTTTCCCTCTTTCTAATTCACTTTGCTATTGGAAAATGGCTGAGAAATAACCCTACTTATTGCTGCATTCTTGGGAAAGCAGCAGGCTCTGGTGTCAACATGATGGCATTTCCTGCCACAACATCTGATGGGTCCTGGACAGATTGTCATTCTAAAGGTGGGTCCTGGTGCTAAAAAGATTGAGAACCACTGTTTTAAGAGTATATTTTATTTTGCTTTCTGACCTCTCTACGGTGCAGACATTTGTATCTCAGTTCTTTGCTCTTGGTTGTTGTTTTTTCATTATACTTGCATACATCCAGAAGCAGCTACCTAGGGCTACTGGACTTCTGAATGTAAGGAACTCCTGATATAACCCAGTGTTGGGTATTCAAACTTCCATTTGTATTTTGAGCAGTAAACCTCTTCTTTTCAACTCTGTTTTTTGCCTCAAGTCTCTTTCTTTTGCACCTTATTAGCTGCAAGTAGCCTGGGTAGAAGAGCAATTTTTTGTTTGTAATTCCTCCGCTGAGTTTAGCCCTACTCCAACATTATGTACGTATATATGTGGGGAAAGGTGTATTAGATTTGTTTCAAATGAATTTGCAGCTTGATTCAGATGGATGTTAAAATTTTGCCATACAAATTCATATAACAAAGTAAGAAAATGTGTTTACCTTGGTGGATTTTAATAACTTCCAGGACTTGAAGAATATTTTTCCATTACTTCCTTTATCAGAGTATTCTAAGTGTTAGCAATAGTAAGCATTTTTGGTTTAGATTTGAGTACATGTTCACTTCTATAAGTTGAATTTGAGTATATCATGGTCTACATTTTTAACTTGAACCAGATATTGCCACTATTTCACTGTGTTCCCGTTTAATGGCATTGATATGCTGCACACCAGCCTTGGATTGTAATACCAGGCCTGTAAGAATAATTTATGTATGTTCTAATCTGCAAGATGAAAAGCTGTATTATGCTGGTCTTATGGTTGGGAAACACAAAAGATGTTCTATTGTATACAATTGAATTTAAAGAGCTGTGCAGATTTCTGACAATGTTATACTTCAGTGCATGATTGATGGCTCAATATAGAAAGCCTCGGGAAAACTCTCACCTTCTGTGTAGCAGCCAGCTTTGAAAGCAGAAAAATAATTGAGGAAAGGTTGAAATAACTAGCAATATCTCACACTCATTTTATGTAAAAGGAAAAAGAATAAAGAACAATGTTACATTTATTTCCAATTCTGTTTTGCTTATTTCATATGACTTCTATGATTTCACATTTCTTTCTTTAGCAAGCAACAGGGCTAAAGAGAAAGGTGCATGATCTGGGGTCAAGGTTTTGGAATCTGTACTGAATGCAGAGCGCAATCTTAACCTGGAGTTAGGCCGACACAGTTAGGCCAGCAAACTTTGGCCAGCCCAAGGGCCACTGTAAAGTATGTTTGGACCACTCTCAGAGTCAGAGAGGCCAGCACACAAATGTACACGATCCTTTCTGACTCCGAGAGTGGTCCAAACACATTTTATGGTGACCCTTGTGCTAGCCAAACTTTGCTGGCATAACTAAGCCAGCCTAACTCCAGGTTAGGATTCTGCTCTCAATGGCATTCCGGGGGGGGGGAAGCACTAAGTTTTTGGGATGAGTGTACCTTTGTTCACTTAACCTGGGGGAAGCCTGGGGGGAGCCTCCATGTGACCCTTGAGGGCTAATGAGAGGGAAGTAAAGGGGGTAATTTGTATTTGGGGCCAGGATTAAAAAGGGGGGCCCATGAGCCAAAGGAAATCTCCTGGGACCTTACATTTTCTTATCTCACCCGGACTCACTGCCTAAGTGGGATGCTGAGGGCATTACTTTGGAGTGTGTTTGGTTTTTTGTATTACTGTATCTAGCTGCCTACAACATGTGGGCAGGTAGACCTTGGCTCCACATTGGGAAGCCTGGTAGACCTAGGCTCCAAAGACTATTCCGACTGTTGCCACCCTTCCCCCTGCATGATTTTGCCCTTGATCCACCTAACCCCATTATATCCTCCCCCACTTTGTTTCATCCCCATCTCTCTTTGGGTAGGGGCCCAAATTACACCTTGTAGCACTGATAAAATTCCTCTCAGAGGCCCTGCCTCAGATCTATGCTTGCTGTTTAGTAGGCATAAGTGTGAGGTGTGCAATGGTAGCGGTAAAGAGAGGGATGCAAATAGGATCTTGGCACATATGAGTGGAACTAATACTGACCTCAGCCCACCTCCCTGCCCACCCTCTGCCCTGACCAAGATCTCTGTCATTTCTCTCCATCCCCATCCTGTTCTGGCCCTGCCACCATCATACCTGTCTTTGCCATTCCGGTGGCGGGTCTCCTACCTGCCACCAGTTATGGCAGCATGCTCAAAATGGTTGCCAGCAGCATCTTGTGCATGCCAGCATTACCTGTTTTACAGTAGCGGAACTCTGTTCCGCTGTTGTAAAAGTCTGCACACACTGGCCCAATCTTGGATATGAAATATACAAAAACTAAATTTGAATCTTATGAACATCTAGTTAATACTAGGAAAACCTTGGGCGGGGTGGGGGGAAGAGAAAACTTCCTTTGTCAGAAGGCTTAACTCAATTCTCTTGCTGATTTATGCCGAAACCAATTCTTGCAGCCATTTTATTTTAAACTGAGGGCACAATCCTAACCTGGAGTTAGGACAGCAAAGTTTGGTTGGCACCAGGTCTACCATTAACTGTGTTTGGACCACTCTCTGAATCTGGGAGGATGGCGCATTACTGTGTGCTGACCTATCTGACTCCAAGAGTGGTCCAAATATACGTTACGTTGTCCCTTGTGCCAGCCAAACTTTGCTGGCCTAACTGTGCTCCAATGCAAACTCTAGGTTAGGATTGTGCTCTGAGAGAAGTTAGTCTGTGTTCTGCACTTTTCTGCTCTGTCTCTACTACTCTGAAGGCTGAGCAACAAGTGCAAGGCTCTGTGAAAATATTTCACTATCGAGTGACTTCCATAGGGGGTAGTACTTATTAGCAAAGGACAGTCCTGTCTTTTGTGTTGAATATCTTTTAAGCAAAGATGCTGAGGTTTAAAAAAAATACTCTTGCTAATTACAGGTTCTCCCTTCACTCTTTCTGACAGCCATTCCCATAGGCAGATCACTGGGGCTTAACTTTGCAGTACTATATCTTTATTCTGCCACTGAAGCAATGGCCATGTGAAGAAAAAAGTGCCAAAAGTCAATCCATGCTTGACTGGTTTTCCAAAAAATGTGTTTGAATCAAGCCATTACTCTTTCCATGTCAAGCCTCAGGGTCTACACTTGTAAACAGTCCACAAGTAAGGTAATTGTTAGGAACACCATAGCAGCAGTCCAGAGCCCTGTGTGCACATTGAGCATTTCCATTACTTATTGCAATGGCAGCTTGAATTCAGTGAGCTTACGGAGCTGTCTTCCCAATGAGGCAATGGTTTGAAAAAAAAAAACACTAAAGGAGAAGAGGCACTTATCATGGACAGGTTTTCCTTACTCAAAAGTAGGGGCAGAATGGTCTGCAAAGCTCTAGGCTTCTGGGGTTGGCTCTGCCAGTAGCCTAGCTAGAGAGAGCGAGCAAAACAGTAAGTATTATAGGTGCTGCAACACACTGTTTAATCGGCTCCTCCTACTTGCTTTCAGAGCCATTCCAGGCAGCGATGGCAGAACCATCACCGGGCAGGAGAGGCTGTTTGGTTTGGCAAGTGCCTGTGTATTGCCATCGCTACCTGAATGCAGAAGCTATGTGAGACATCTGGGGCTTCCCTGGGCCTCATAATGCCTTATAAGGCACTAAAAATGCCACTTCCGGTTTTAGGCAAAACCCAGAAGTTGCCATTTTTGCCTATTTCGGGCATTCTGAGGCCCACAGAGACTGGGGCTTTACTTGGAGTAAGGGAAAATATATCCCCTTTCCCCAAGGTGACCTCCAGCTGCCTCCTAAGCTATTTTGGATATACCAGTACAGGTTAGGATTGAGGTGCCCAGGGGTGGGTGGAGGAGGTTGGGTGGTGGAATTTAGGGAGGTGGTGGACGGGGATAGGTGATAGAATTTGGTACCATCTGAGGAGCTAGATTGGCTTGGGCCACCACTGCTTATACAGTAAATAAAGTTGTTAAAAAAATTCCAGAATGTTTTTAATACTCAGAGCACTTTCAATATATTCCTTGCAGGAATAGGCAAGAAATTGCTAACATTTCTAGGAAGGGGGAGGGGAGTAGAATTGTTCTTTGTTCTTTGAGCCGAGAGTAGGCAAAAACGTCTTGTCAGTTTACTAATCAGTTTACAATGTCTATGCAAGAGCACAGCCAACAAGACAGTGCTTTGCCAAGAATTTAGAAGAAACAAAGAAGCTGGGATTTAATCTGGAAACGTAATGGGAAGGAGGGGGGAGCTGAGCAAATGCAAACCAAGATGAGATTGAACAAGACAGGGTTTGGTGATCTTCTGCAGTGCCAATCCTGGCTTATTAAACAAGTTATGGTTAAGATAAACTGTGATAAGAATATGACATTTGAACCACTTCTTCATAACAATACAATACAAATAAACCTATGGTTTTTATTTTTTAACACAGCATTGTGATATAACCCCTCCCTGCAACGAAGACTATAGTTGCGCATTTTGAATCACTTTGCTAGACAAATGCAAAGACAATTGACCTTTAAAAAAATGGACATAAATGTATTCTGCACTGTGGAGTGGGGACTCAGAGCACTCAAACTGTACCCATTTCTCCTGAAATTAATCAGTAGAAACGTTTGATGGACTTGCATTCTTAAATTTAAGTAAATTTAGAATTCATGTATTGTTTGACACCCCCCCCCCCCAAATATATTTATTTACAGGAATTGGTTTCATTAGTTGATTTACAACCAATATCATCATGCCAGCTTTGGCACACTTGTAGGGACATATTTAATGGTTTCTAGGGCTTGGCAGAGGGGCCACAGTTTTTCACTTACGCCTACTTTCATAAATAGCGCGTGATTTCTCATACAGCTCGTAGGGGTCAGGTTTCCTTGGGTCAAAGGCCTCTGTTGAATCAGGAAAAGAACTCCTGTGAAGGGTAGGTGGAAAGGGAATATTTTGTGGTATAACTGGAGCGGATAAACTTGTCTGAGGACTGCCTTG
The DNA here is from genome assembly GCA_029204185.1 of Lerista edwardsae. Taxonomy (NCBI): domain Eukaryota; kingdom Metazoa; phylum Chordata; class Lepidosauria; order Squamata; family Scincidae; genus Lerista; species Lerista edwardsae. Next base: position 9,651,446 of record JAJKFI010000010.1, read on the forward strand.
ATTCTCCCATCGTTCCATCATCTATAATAAATAACAGAAAACAAGAAAACAAGGTTTAGACTGCAAGCCTCCAGGCATAGTTTGTCATATGTTTACAGTTCTGCAGTGCCTCAATGTTTTTAGGTGGTTGATAAATAATATACATTATTATAGGTGGAGAATATTTTGGTAAACAGTACCAGAGCCATTACAACTTCCTTAAGAACTGAATTTTGGGGTGGGTGGGAGGGCAGGCAACTGTATTGTGTAATGTGAAGATGCCACTGTGGCATATTTTGGAAACACAAAGTTTAAGCAGAAACATTAACTTTGAAACATCTACTGTACCTGACACAACATACCACACATGAAAGGTTATTGTAAGTTCTTTGAGATGTAGGTATGCTTCTTCCAAGTTTGCCATTGCTTTCCTGTGAAAACTTTGGGTGGCTTCATAGACTAAGTGCCAACACGTAAGAGCCAACGTTCTTGTCACATTTCATTTCTTTGAAAGAAATGTCCCCCTTTGTCCTGGTATGCAGCTCCGTACACTTCCCACTCTCAAACTTGCTTGGTTTAAAAGGAAATCATTTCTTTATCAGAAACAAAATACAGAATTTTCTCAGCACACAGCTTCCTCAATCCATTCATGCTGTACTGGGCAGGGGGAAGAAGCCAGGCCCGGTTTGTACTGAAAGGAATTAGCACTTGAAATATAAACCAGGTGTATAAACCACATGTTCCCTTATAAACCAGGTCTTTAGGATTCAGAGGTGCACATTCTCATAAAGGAGAGAGGGAAAAAAGAACAAAAGACTACAACAGCATGAAACTTCTGTTCAGACAAATCACACAGAAGCTTGTACCACTTTAATAAGGTGCTAGAAGGTAAACAACATGAAAAATGGGTAGAATGACAGTCTAGGTAGGCTTCAATCCTATACGGTACATGGTTTCCAGGGACTAGGAGCCCAATCCTGAGCTCTTCAAGGCTAGGGGTACTTGTATACTGCCAGCACTAAGTGTCGCAAACATGCCGTAAAGCACGTTCATGGCATCTGGGGAGTAAGGAGTGCTGGCACTGGGTCTCAGCAGGGCAAAAATGACTGGCTGGTGCTCCTCCACCACTGACGTACGGTGGTAAACATTCTTGGGGTGGGGGAAGCAGGGGAGTGGGCGGAATGGGGTGGAGGGAGGGTGGGGGGAGGATTGGGCCCAGCAGGGGGGCTCAAACATGGGCGCAGAACAGAGGAGGCCCACTGGCACCACAGCTGCATTACCCGGGTAAGGGAACAATAGCTCTCTTACCCTGAGGAGACCCCGGTGACTGCCTCTTGTCGCCATTTTCCCAGCATGTCATCAATCCCAGAAATAACCCTCAACAGCACAATATTAACCTATTATTATGGTTATGGTCCCTCAGACATTTTTAAGTAACTGGTTCAGTTCACATCTATCTCGTCCTCCATTTTCCTCATTATCTATAAGTTTACTTGAAAGGAATCCTGATGGTGGGGAAACGGATAATTAACTGAGCTGAAGGAAAGCTGTTTGGCACATTTCATGTGACCAAATTGTTTTCAAGGAAAGGGAGGCTCAGTCTTCTAGAGCGGCAAGGAAAAATATTTGTTTGCTTTATTCTCAGACTGTCCAGCTTCAGATATCAACAAAGATAAAGGTGGACAACCCATGCCTGTGTGGAGATAAAAAAGGCAAGCCAGAATCACAGCAAATACAGAAGCACATGAGAAAGAACCTTTTGGATCTTGGTTGATGCAGCATTAATCATAACTAAAAGAAACATGACCTCCACCTTAATGCATATTAACATGCCCAGACAGAATTGCATTTAGGGCTTCTCAAATATTCTGTTCCTTTAGCAATTCCGTTTTCTTTGAGAGCAGCGCCTATTTCAACACAGACAGGCATTGACTACTAAGAATTCTGTAAGTGCTCTCTGGCCAGCGGAGATTTCAAAAATGCTCAGAAGTGTCGCCTTAGCCTGCTGAAAGTAAAAAAACCTCTTCTGGTTAACAAGCTGTGATTTCTCCTTATCTCACTCAGCTAACCTTCCCAGTGACACACCATTGTTAAAGGAAAGTAGCTGAGGCTGCAGTCCTGCCCACATTTACCTGGGAGAAAGCCTCATTGACTATAATGGGACTTACTTCTAAGTAGATATGAATAGGATTGGGCTCTGAGTGTAATAACAAAAAATGAAGAACGTACAAGCCAGCAGTGGCTCCTTCTCGTTCAGTGTGATGTCCACTTGCCCTCCCTGGCATCCAGCACGCTCCTAAACGGAGTGATTCTGGATGCTGGGATGTGTGGCTGGGCAGGGGGTGGTGGCACTAGGGTAGCGGTGATGTCGCCCTGCCCCAAGAGCGATTTGGGCCTGTTATGCCTCTGGCACTTGGTAGGGTGACGCCACAAGTCACAGCACAGTGCTGCGATATAAGTCAACACGCACACATGCAGTCCAAATGTTGCATTTAACTTAAAGAAATGTAATGGATGATATAGCCAAACTCCTTTTAAATTCTATTGACTTCAATGGGGCAGAGTTAAACAGGTAGTGAAATCTCTGCCCAGTGAAATAATTGACTTCGAAAATGCTTTGTTTTGGAGGGATCAGGCAACCATGCGTTCTAACACAAACAGTTTTTAAGGAAAACTTACAGGCTTTGGAGTCTTCCATGGTGAAAAGAAACCTAAAAAACAACAACAAAGAAAGAAAAGGAAAACATCAGTGCATTTTGGTTTTTATTTTTATGTTCCAAACTGGACAACAACCATTTCTTTTTAGTATAAATGTTCAATAGTATTAACACCGATGAGAACTGCACATACAATGCAGAAGAGTACATCTGGACGAACAATATTTCTGCTGAACAAAAGCTACCATCATAGGTCACCGTAACTGGTGCTCAGCGAAGACAGAAATGGATTTGATAGGTTTGCTTGAAAAACAGCAGGGCGAGGCACAAATTGTCCAATTTTGCTTTCAGGACAGACAATAACAGGAGAAAAACAGCCCAATCCTATTCCGCCCAGAACCATAGTATGCAGCCATACCAACTCCATTGCACTGCAGGCAATGGAGGAGGGCAACTAGAAGACAAACGCGAGGTAAGCAGAAAACCTTTTTACTTACCTCTGCATAGACCTTCTGGCTGACTTTGGGTCTCCCCAGATCCATGGCAGTTATGGAGTTGGTGTACGTCTGAGCAGAGCAGTAGCATAGCTACAGGGGGCAGCACAATAAGTACTGCAGGCACTGCAAAGGGTTGTGTAAGCAGCCTCTCCCACTCACCATAGGAGCCATTCTGGGCAGCGACAACAACATGCATGGCCCGCTGTAGCTATGCTACTGGAGGAGAGCCAGGGGGTGTCCTGGGGCAGGTTTATGAGGGTAGGGTCTGGCACGTGTGGCTGCTGCTAGATCCACAACTCCCTCTCTCCCCCGACATGCTGCATACCATCTCCCCAAACACTGTGATTCCACCACCCTCACCGCCTACAGCTCACCGCCAATTTACCGGCACTAGCAGAGCATCCGGCCAAATCTCGTGCATACGCGGAGCTGCTGGCTATTTCTGCCAGTGGCTCCCTTGTGCATAATGGTGGCATGAAACTTTCACCATCAATGGGTCTTTTGTGTCAGAGGATCACATAGAATTGTGATCACATAGAGGATCACATAGAAAAGGCCCATAGAATTGGGCCGTTATTCCCACAAATGTGTCCTGGGCTCCAGATAGTTTTAAGGTACTCAACTGAATACCTTCAGTTCTCTTTATATGTGAATTTGCTATCTGCGAGTATGGAATTGCTCTCTAGTTATCTGCATCTCCATTCCCATTATCCACTATGCAGAGACCTTCCAGAGACTGCAGGGACATTCAGAATGGCACCTGCGTCCAGCATAGACTCCTTTATGCCAGCAGACCCCATAGACCCCATAGGCCAGCAGAAGCATTCACCAGCAATTTTAAAGGGGTCCATCCTGGTTTAGGCTAGGATTCTCCTACAATTAGGTTCCTGGGAACCCCAGCGGATAGCGAATTCACTGATACTGCACCATTGATCCTATTGGATTCTATTGGATCAATGGGGTTGGATCAATGGGGTTAGGTGCAAGGGGTTCCTTACCTGCCATCAGATGAGTCCATCAAAATCCTTCAGGAAGCCAGCAGAGTGCAGCAGGAAGTGCCAAAAGATATCTGAATACTTATCTGAATAATCTTCTGGCACTTCCTGCTGCACTCTGCTGCTTCCTGATGGATTCTAATGGATTCATCTGATGGCAGGTAAGGAACCCCTTGCACCTAACCCCATTGATCCAATAGGATCCAATAGAATCAGTGGTGCAGTATCAGTGAATTCGTTAGCCACTAGGATTCCCCTGAACCTAATCCTAGCAGATAATGAGCACTGACAGTATCATGAACATGGAGACTGACTCAGGACTCAATCCTAACCAAATTTCCAGCACCAGAGTAAGGGCAGTGCAGCTCTGAGGTTAGGGAACAAACATTCCCCTACCTTGAGGAGGCCTCCATGACTACTACTCCACTGCAGGATGCAGCACATGCCCCATTGGCACAGCTATGACAGTGCTGGGAAGTTGGTTAGGATTGCGCCCTCAGGATATTTGTAGTAATTAACTGCAGCATAATACAAATATTTACATTAAATTATATTCTAAAGGCAGTGGCAACCAACAATATAGGCTACAGAGATAAAGTGTCATTTTTCTGTATGACAGTAATATAATTTTTCCTTCTGCTAATTAGTTATAATTGTTCTAATACTTCAGATAAGACACTTCTTAATTTGTGAAAATATTATCTTTGTTTATTGGACAATGGAATGCAATTATAATGCAAATGCTTATCCTTTTAATTTAATATGTTTACAAATGCATACATATTTCTTTTGTACAAAGCACAAAAAAGTCTCATAATGTACTGCAATATAGAATATGTAAAAATATTGCTTCATTGATATGCAAAAGTTTGAAAACCAGCTTCCGAAGACAAATGAATAGAAAGAGGTTCCTTAAATCTGAAAAAAGTCTAACGTTACGTAAGCTTGTTTTTGCAGGAACAAAAATATTGGTACAATGAAGTTACTACACGAGGCAATCCTTACCATCAAGGAACAGGCATACTGTATATCCAATAGCATAGCCAAAGGGGTGCAAAACTGTAAGTTTCTTTTATGGCTCACAACTGTGTTTTCATTGCTCTGATTGGCTCCCGCAGCGAGGGGGAGGGATTGCTTACATGGTTCAGTCGGGAGCCATAAAAAACCTCACAGTTTTGCATGCCTCTAGCTACGCCATTGAATATACCACTACTTCCGTTCATCATTATTGGAATACAATGCAGTCTTATTACTGTGTCAAACAGGATTATAACTCTTTGTAACTTAGGCATCTGAAACTCATACATGATCACTAGGAAGAAAATGTCACCAGGGCAATGACCTTAGCATTGGTGGGTTTGGGTTGCACATATTAAGCATTCATCACTTATCTTCAACATCACCTATGAAGAGGGAACATCTCTTCATCTCATCTATGAAGAGGGAACATCAAGCACAACAAGTGGGGTCTGTTGGAAGTGATGTCACACCTTGTCTTTTGATGCCATAGTCATGTCATGCTCCAGACTCTCTCCTCAGCACCTTAACCGCTGCTAGCTGAGCAAAGTAGCACTTTACTTCTCCTATATTTTGTGGGGGGAGAAACAACGGTCCTTCACCTCAGCAATAGTATGGTTTCTGGTGACTGGATGCCAGACCTCCTTTTGCATCTTTTCGGATTGTGAGCTCTTTGGGGACAAGGGACGATTTATTTATTTATTTTGCTATGTAAACTGCTAGAAGGCAGTCCAGGTGGAGCCTTCTCATCTGCAGTTTTCCCATCTGCAGATTTGACTCCGTGTTGTGCCACCACACCCTGCCTGCCATCACACCTGGCCCTCTGCTTGTCTGGGCTCTCCTCACTCTCCTTGGAAAAGGGAACAAGAGGAAGACAGCTGCTCACCTCCTCCTCCAGCACTGCTGCAAAAACAACAGGCGCAGACTTGGAGAAGGCGATAGAGCTAGAGAGGTTGCATTCTCAATGGGCCTCCAGAGAGACAGCCGTTGGGAAGACAATCATCACCTCCTTACCTGCTAAATCGGGAATCCAAGGGTACGCTCTGGCTCAGCCAGCAGCACTAATGGGGGGTGGGGACAGAGGCGTTTCATCCCCATTGATGCCCCCATCTCTACTGTCTCAAGCCAGGTACAGAGGATCTTGGGAATGGAAGCATCTTCCACTCCCAGGATCCAGTTTTGAAGAAATGCCAGGTGGCAGGTAGGGAGGTCAGTGCAGGTGTCTGAATGTACAAACAAGAGGGGGCAGAGGAATTGGGCACCAGTTCAGGAGCCAGTCTAGCTTTAGCCCTGCTGGTGGTCATTCCCCTCCAATTTGATTTCCCCTCCAATTTGATTTCCCCTCCAATTTCATTCCCCTCCAATTTGATGCAGTCCAACCAGAAAACAGTCCTCGTACTCCAACAGCACATGTCTGGACTTGACTAGCAGTGCAAACCTACACATGGCTATACAGAAGTAAGCCCCATTTAGTACAGTGTGTAGAATTGCAGCCTAAATAGGTTTTTGCAGAAAATGAGAGGAAAATACAACTGGACAATAATTGTCATTATTTCCAACAGGAAAATATCACACTGGAACAGATTATACAGGCACAAGATCTATGTGGTGGAATGAAACAAGTGAACATACAAATACTCAAATCAGGGCGCAATCCTAAACTGAGTTAGGCTGGCATAAGCTAAGCCAGCAAAGTTTGGCCGGCACAAGGGCCACCGTAAAGTATGTTTGGACCACTCTTGGGGTCAGAGAGGCCAACACACAGACGTGAGCTATCCTCCCTGACTCCGAGAGTAGTCCAAGCATGCTTTATGGTGGCCCTTGTGCTGGCCAAACTTTGCTGGCTTAGCTTATGCCGGCCTAACTCCAGTTTAGGATTGTATTGCATTCTCAGTGACTGGAGAATTTAAAAGTATGCAGAGGTTAATAGTTTGCAGTAAGACTTGCCCATTGTCACTATGTCCATTTATTAATAAATATGGTCTAATTTAAATAGGTAGGTAGGTAGGTAGGTAGGTAGATAAAATAGACCAGCTCTTAAAAATATAGTCATATATCCATAAACACTTTAAATGACAATGTCTAAAATAACAGTTATATACAATAAGCTTTAGCTTTTTAAAAAAGCATCCTAAATTAATACGTCATTAGTTGTTAAAAGTTCTGGACTACTGGAGCATCAGAATGTTATAATAACTGGTCATAATCCCCTGCACAATTTTTAAACTGATGGCTCGGCTCAGCTCAGATGCAATGTGAAAGAACAGTTTCCTGCTATGTGAATGAGGGCGCAATCCTAAAACTGAGTTAGGCCGGCCTAAACTAAGCCAGCAAAGTTTGGCCAGCACAAGGGACGCTGTAAAGTATGTCTGGGTCACTCTTGGAGTCAGAGAGGCCAGCACACAGACGTGACATGAGCCATCCTGCCTGACTCCAAGAGTGGTCCAAACACGCTTTATGGTGGTCCTTGTGCTGGCCAAACTTTGCTGGCTTAGTTTAGGCCGGCCTCACTCCAGTTTAGGATTGTGCTCTGAGCCTCTGTGAATTAACAGCTTGTAAAGTCTACCTCCTCATTCCTGCTCTTACATACATGAAAGGGAGAGAGTGTTTACTGTTGATTGAAGAGAACCAGAGCAAAAGAAGGGAAAGGGAAAGGGACCTGTTCTTGATTGACAGCAGTTTTTTGTCCACTTAAATTTACTCCAATAGGAATTTTCCAGTGTTCTTTCAACATTTTCAAAGGCAGGCCATGATAAAGGGGAAAAACATTTTTTTTCCTTATTAGTAAGGCCTTCATGAATACTCCTATGAGCATGTAGATAAACCACTCATCCTTTCTTGTCGAATAAAGAAGGCTCAACGACAACAAGAAGAAAAGAATAAGAGATAAGAACAATCCTATACATGTTTACTCAGAAGTCCGTCCCATTGTGGTCAATAGGATTCACTCCCAGATAAGTGTGTCTAGGATTACATCCTCCTTCTCCTTTGGCACCTTATTTTGAGGGTAGAGGTTTCCCCAAATCTCATGCTCTCTATCCAGCAAGCACAGTTTAATTAATCCATCAACTAAAATTCCAGCAATGACACTCATTAGCATTGGTGTCTAGCGCACATAGGGTTAACTGTATTTAGTAAGACGTGTCAGCTCAACTATCAATTTCAAGGAAAAATGCTACTATTTAGAACATCAAAGCAATCAAATCTGCCCCCTTGTTTCAGGGCACAAGACCAGAAGCCTAAAATATCTGAATTTTGCTTGATTCTCCTTTTTGCTGATGTGCTTATCAAAAGGAAATGTAAATTTGCACCACCCTTATTACATTGTACACACTTTTTTTTGTAAAAGAAAGTATTGACCTACATGTACAAAGAAAATGAATAAAATATAAGAATGAGTCTTGGCTCCCAATGGATGTTAGGAATAACTGCATACAAGATTACAAACACATGCTGACTTGCAACTAAAATGATTTAGAGCGCAATCCTAACCTGGAGTTAGGCCGGCACAGTTAGGCCAGAAAGTTTTGGCCAGCACGAGGGACACCCTAAAGCAAGTTTGGAATCAGGGAGGATGGCGCACGTCTGTGTGCTGGTTTCTCTGTCTCCAAGGGTGGTCCAAACACACTTGGGACATTTGTCCCCTTCACCTGGGGAAAGCCCCATCACCCGCAATGGGACTCCTCAGCTCACCGCTGGCTATTTTGCTGGCGGTGAATAAAGCAGCCCTGTGTTGGCTGCCCAAGCCACTGCCGGGGATAAGATCCGTAGGTGTAAGCAACAGTTGGCTCCCACCCCCTCGCAGGCCTGGTCCTCCCTCCCCCCACCCATTTCCTCCCCCTTCCTCCCCTTCCCCCTGCCCCCAAATGGGCTTATCGATGACCAGTGCTGCTGGAGCGCTGGCTGCCCATGTTGGGACCCAGTGCTGAGTGCCAGTCCAGCGTGGGTGGTACGTTGTCTCAAATATGCTTTATGGCACGTTTGCAACATTTCGCTGGTGGTACACATGAACTGCCGGCGATAGTGCCTTCTGACTTGGGCCCTTATACTGTACTGCACCTTTCCTCCATGGAACTCAGGGCTGTATGCATGGTTTTCCTACCCTTCAACTTCTATCATCACAGTTTATAGTTTGCTTGATTTCTTTGTTACTCTTTACACTACACCCAAGTTTCCAACACCGCAGTGGGCACACTCAGGGTGGCCACACTTACTCTGCTTGAACTGCTCTGGTTGGAAGATGGGGAGGAAGGCGGAAAAAGAATGACGGACAGGAGAGCAAGTCAGCAGGATGTGTTTCTTGCTCTGTAGCTTTTGTCATTGAGATACTCTGCCCTTGAACGTGGAGATTCTATTTAGCTAGTGAGGTAACTGCGAAAAGCAACATTAAAGTGGAGTGGCACATTCAAGATTCTCTACATAAAAAGTGGCACGGGGGGTGCTGTGGGTTGGCCACCCCTGTTCTAGAGCAAAGCAGGATCTACAGCACACACGGTTTTCTCTGAACAGATCTATTCCCTGCCATCACCAAAAATTCTTGTTTAACACAGAATTTGGTCACAGCAGTTTTTTTCTTCCCACTCGTGACCTGGCAGACTGCTGTTATTGGGGAATCTGGGGTGACAATCTCTTCCTCTTGTAATACATTGTAGTACTGCCTCCATTGCGCAGATCCTTTTATATAGAGCAATGGGTTGCGAATGTGGTGCTGTATCTGAGGATTTCTTGCCAGAGAAATGACTGGGGTGGGCCAGCTCCAAAATGTGATTTAGCAGTGGTGGAAACCTTGATATAATCTCATGTTCCAAGCAGCAATCTATGTTAGTGACTGAGGTAGCTAAACTAGTTGCTGGTATTGATTTCCGTTTGAAGTGTGCAGAACAAACCCCAGTAATTAGCATTCGTCCTAAGATAAACTGATACATTTGATGGCAAAATTGTGGAAATCCACTTTAAGAGTCTTCATAAATTCACTAATTATTTTGAGACACTTCCAGATTTAACCATTACTCCTGATCAACCAAGAAACATTTAGTGACATTAAGTACTATATTCTAGAGTAAAAATGAAAAAGGTTAACTCTTGAAAGGGCCATTACTGTATATACTCATGTATAAGTCTAGAAATTTATGCCTGAAAATTGACCCTGAAAACATGGATCAACTTATACATGGGTCAATACAGTTAATAAAGCTTTTAACAGCAGCTTGGGTAGGGGCTTGGGTAAGAAACAGAAAGCTAGGGAGGGGTAGAAAAAAACAGAGCAATTTTACTTATATTACCAGTAATTGTTCTCAGGCAATTACAGACAGCAAGCAAAAAACCAGTACCCATTTTCCTTCTTCTCCAAACAGGCATAGAGGTGAAGGTGCTTTTGGGAATTGTAGTCATTATGAAGGCTGCTGCTATGGAGGTGCTGTGCTGTATTCGTCACAAAACCTACAACTTCAATAAGCACCTTCATCTCTCTCCCTTCTTGTTTGGAGAATAGCTCAATTTCTATGCTGCCTTAGAAGCATGTGAAATAGCTACTTTTTTGGTTGGCTTTCTGTTGCTGACTCAGAACAATTACGGGGAAGTCATTTTCAAAGAATTTCATACCTACCCCCTTAGTTTCACCCTCAACTTATGCATGAATCATAGCAAATTCTATTATTTTTGGCCTAGAACATGCCCTCAACTTATCCATGAGATTGACTTATACTTGAGTGTATAAGATAATTTCCCATTTAGGTCAATTTCAAAACTCATACTAGAGCTAAACTGTGCCCAAAATGGCATATCCATTGTTAAGAATAATAGTCCAAAGCAAGCATGATTTTCTCTTTCTTTTGGGATGCAACAATAGCCTGCGCCTACAGAAGTGCCACAGACAGAAGTAAATATTTTTTAATCTTCATCAAGAACTTTTTCTGCAAATAGTCTGATAAAGAAGTGGGTGTTTGTAGATGATACAGAGTCTATGAACAAGCTTGAGGCATCGGAACATGCCTAACATGCATTTTGCAAGGTGAAAAGAGAACCTTGCACAAGTCCAGTAACACAATGAAGACCAGCACCAAAAAAATGTAGCTAGAATACTTGTCTTTATGCTCAGTTTATTTCTTTTTGAAGGAAAAGGCAAAATTCAGCTTCAGTCTCTTGTTCTGAGCCTCACTGCAGGATGAAACCCTATGATAAACAAACAAAATACCCAGGTCACATTCATCTTAATTTTATTGTATCTTTTTAAAAAGTCACATATTTTTAACTTGCACTATCATGGCAAAACCAGTCTCACCCACAGGGTTTGCAGTTTTTACAAGGATGCATTCTTGGTTTGATTTCACTGGACAATGCACAATTTGCCTCTGAAATTAAACTAGCTAATCTGTACTAATTTCAATGTGCTGAACAGGAACACGACAATGAAATCTGTTGATTGGCTCTAGTTTATGAGAAACTAAACATAAATGGGAAACGAAGTAAACGTTTACTAGTACAAGTGCATGGAACTGTCTATTGTGTTTCTCTCACAAACTGTAGCCAATTTTGCAATTTCATTGCCATATTCATGTTCAGCACCTCAAAATCTATAAGAAATGACCTTTCTAAAAATTAACTGTGTTTTCAGTTCATCACTGTCCTTTTATACTGTGCATGAGAGCACAATCCTAACCTGGAGTTAGGTCAGCACAAGGGTCACTGTAAAGTGTGTTTGGACCACTCTTGGAGATGTGCACCATCCTCCCTAACTTTCAGCGTGGTCCAAACATGCTTTACATTGTGCCAGCCAAACCTGGCCAGTCTCACTCCAGGTTAGGAGTTCTGTGCTCTGATTCTGGCAGTTTAGAAGTTCTCCTGTTGGAAAACAGAAAGTCAACTTTTGGTTGCCTAACTTGGTTTTGCAGCTTCTGCTGCAGGAGAGTTGGGTCTTTCCTCCACACATATCTGTATTAAAAAAGAATAATTTTAATCATTGCATTATGCTAACTTTTGGGAATTTCAGAAAATTTTTTCAGTGATCCAAGCACGTATTCTGGATGTAATTGGCAAAGGAGGTCTCTGGGAGATCAGCAAGATTGATTGAACAGATTTTGTTTGGAAGTGGTTGAACTTGGACCCTTTAGTCTAAAGGCTCGGGAGCATCTTGTTTCCACATCACTTGATTCACTGATGATAATGTCCATTAGTCTTTGCTGTTCTTAGTGACGTTTGTCATATAAATGCTTCCGCATATGGCTTCCTTAGCCAATCTGTCTGAGGCACTGCATGGACCTTTTACTGAAAATGAACAGATGGTTTTCTGACACATTTCTAAGGAATAATTTGAGTCTTAGCATATCTTTTCTTGTGTGATGCAATGAGGAGAAAAAATGTCTAGAAGTGACTTTTTTTAGAACCTGCCTTATTCTGGATCAAAGCACATGGGTCCATCTAGGTCAGGGGTTTCCAAACACCAGCCCGAGGGCTGGATATGGGGTTTGGACAAACCCTTCCTCCCTGTGAGTGGTGCTATTTTCTCTGTCCTATTTGGAGATGCCAGAGACTGAAACTGGGACCTTCTATGTGCAGAGCGGGTTCACAAATTTTGTATTGGTTTTGATTCCACACTTAGGGCGCAATCCTAACCTGGAGTTAGGCTGGCACAGTTAGGCCAGCAAGGTTTGGCTGGCACAAGGGACACCTTAAAGTATATTTGGACCACTCTCGAACTCGGAGAGGTCAGCACATAGACATGCACCATCCTACCTGTCTCAGAGAGTGGTTCAAATGCACTTTATGGTGGCCCCAGTGATGTCATGTAGCCAGGACGCTCCGGAACGCCATTCTGGTTGTTCCGTGTAGGGCTGGCTCCGCCTACTGCAGTTGTCGCTGCCGCGTGCCCCTGCAATACGCAAATGGGGCTGGCCGCGCCTGCGCCCTGCACGTCCGCAGCCGGAGGTTTCAGCCAGGCAGGCAGGCAGTGAACCCCGGGGGAAGCAAGAATGCACAGAGGAACTGCCAATCAACCGTGCGTCCCGGTAGCTACTTCCTGCGTTCCGGTTGTTAGCGCAGGTAGATTCCACCACTGGGTGGCCCATGTGCCAGCCAAACTTTGCTAGCCTAACTGGGCCTGCCTAACTCCATATTAGGATTGCACTATTAAAAGGATATATTCAGGCCTGATCTTGGTGTTAAAACGTTTAGGTGAGCTACACATTTATTCAACATCTCTGAAAGACATCTTTCACAGATCATGATGAAAAATGATCTGAAAGACAAATCACTTAGGTCCTGCACATACCCAGTTGTATAGTGCAATCCTATGAATGATTACTGGGAATAAGTCTCACTATGCTCAAGGCTTATTTCCAGGTTAGCATGGCTAGGATGGCGCTGTAAAGATTCTAGCCTGGACATGTGGATTAAAAGGCAGGGGTTAATTTGGATGGATGTCCAGACGTAAAGATTTAAGATCAGTTGGAAAAAGATCATTCTGGGGAAAAAAACCAATTAGGGTTCTGCATAGCAAAACAAAGAAAAAAGATAAGGGAAAAAAAACCCAGAGCCAACAGGATAAAGGCAAAGGACCGGTTTACATACTCAACAACCTTCTGACTCAGTTTATGGGGTGGGAATGCAGGCTGACGTTCTTCAAACCACGGGGTTCAGAGATTATTCCTGATACCCCTAAATAAATCTGTAATAATAAACCAAATGAATCTGATTTTCCATGCTTACTGTTCCCTACTTTTTGAAGTAGAAGAATAGAATGATTTGGGCCTACAATAGGGTTACAAGATACAAACTGGGACAGAGTGGCTAGAGCGGGAAGAGGGAATTTTAGTAGGAACAGCTTTTGAAACCCTTCCATGTTGAGCTTCACCTGCCAAAATTCCTTCTTCTATACAATAGTTAAAGGCAGTGGTTCCCAACTGTGGCTTGGGACCCAATTTCAAGTGGGTCACAAAGCATCTAGAGCAGCCATATTGAAAACATGGGAAGATGGGATGCTGGAAAGGGGCAGCAGGGCTGTGTGGTTTTTTCCGCTTGTGACAAGGTTGTAAATAGGCTTTTTTTCTTTTCTGATTCACTTTGCCGTTGGAAAATGGCCAAGAAACAACCCAACTTATAGCTGCATTATCAGGAAAGCAGCAGGCTCTGGTGTCACAATGATGGCACGTCCAGCCATGACAGCACTTCTGGTGGGTCCCAGACAGATCCCAGACATTCTAAAAAATTGGGTCCCATTGCTAAAAAGTTGGAGAACCATTGAATAAAGGTATAGCCACTCTGTCCCCGTTTGTATCTGGTAACCCTGGAGGGGTATTACATCACATATCCCGTCTTATAAGAGACCGTGTGGGCACTTATGAGAATAGCCCACTATGCCTACTCTATGCCTTGGTAAGGGTGCAATCCTATGCACACATACCTGGGAGTAAGGCCCATTGGGCACAGTGAGACTTACTTCTGAATAGAAATGCATAGGATTGTGCTCTGAATTTTGGAACTCAGTCCAAAGGAATATTTCATTCATTCTGGTCTTATCAATGCCAACAGAAAGGTTTGCTAAAACACTAACAGATTTTAGTCAGCCCCTATGAAAACTTTGTGGTGAAGATTTAAAAACACAAACATGAATAAAAGAAACCACGATCATAATTAAATGACAAAAGAAGCTTCCTACCCAATGGCAATAAAAAAGATTACATATTCAGCAAATGAATGCGAACCAAAATAGCTGCTGTGGAAAATTATAGCAACCTACATTGACAGGAAGCATGAAAAATGACAAACACTTAATGTTCCATTAATCTCACACATAAAAACAATAATCAAAAGTTCCACAAGCTGCTAAGATTAAAGTGTTTTTACCTTGGAGTTAAGACTGGGTCGTGGATGAATGAAACACAAACTCTGCAAGAATAACTAGTTGATCTAGTAGCCTGCCAGTCTTTCAAATTCAGAATGGCAGCGTTTCGTTGCAGAGGCTTCATGTGGAGGCTGACTTCAAAACCTCGATGACCTATTTTTTGTTACCAGAACCACAGGATTTATCAGCCAAAGCCAGTCGTAAACTAGTGGGCCAGTGGAATGGAGCCCATCACCTGTACAGTGAAGCCATGTGTGCACCGGGATGACCTGACTACTGTATGAAATACAGGTCCACGCAGAAATTACTAGGGATCTGGGATTAAGGGCCCAATCATATCAGGCTTTGGTGCCACTGCTGGTGCTGGCTGTAGCAAACATGCTGTAAAGCCCTGTTGGGGTTGCTGCAAGAGCCCTGGTTGCTGGTGGTATCAAGATAATCGCCAAATGGCACAGGAGCGTGGGGAGGGTGGTTGAAGGCAGTGGTGTCATCTACTCCCCAGTAGACGGTTCGCTGGGCGGGAGTAGGGAGTGATTGACAGTCC
>JAJKFI010000010.1:9676972-9737997 GCA_029204185.1 Lerista edwardsae
AAAATGAGGACACATACATAAAATACTGATCTTTAACCATTTTGCAGTTCCTCCCGATTCTTGACTCTGGGCTTGCTCTTGTGTACGGTTCCTAGAACTGTGGATGTTCCTATTTTAAAGCAAGGTTTACAAGTGTGCAGGATCAAACCTACACTATTGAAGGGATCATTGCATAGTTTATGGAGGACCATAAAGTATTTTCTCCTCAGAGGAGAATCTCATGTCTAGGCACGATAGAAACTTGCAAGGAAATTTGAGGAAGCTTCTGATGGGAACTTGCCCTCAGAATCTCCATCTGCTATCAAAGCTGATGCTTCGGCAACTTCCCTTCATACTGCAAATGGTTCCCTCTCCGGATGTTTAGTAGCTACACGGGAGATTTTAGGAGTAGACTTTTCTGAAGGCAAAAATAGAATTATACAAGCAGATGTTAGATAATGAGCTGTGACAATCAGTCTTCCCACAGCTCCCTTTGCATACATGCCCATGTGTCAAACAGTCTTCTGTAAGTAGCAAATGCATTAACTGAAAGCATACACAGTGCAATATTTCAACACAAACTCATGCCATCCATTGCAAGAGTGGCCTCAATTACATGAGTGCAGCCCATAGCCCAAGAAGCTCCCAAAGAGACTGAGCCCAATTCTGAGGGCTCTTCTGTCGGCGGTTCGAGCGCACCGCCAGCTCCATGTGCCGTAAACATGTCGTAAAGCACATTTATGGCACCCAGTGGGGAGGGAGTGCCAGTGCTGGGCCAGCGCCAATGGAGCTGAGCCTCAGCAACATGGTGCTGCCATCACGTCGTCGGACCGTGGTGTTACTGCAGATCAACAATGCAATCATGGTGATCATGGGAGGGTGTGGGGAAGGCGGGAGGAGCAGCCCTGGGAGGTGGGTCGGATTGGCGTTGCAGAAGCACTGCAACGCTCGCTTCTTCAGTCTCCACCAGCAAAATAGCAAGCGGAGACTGGAACAGCCCCATTGCAGGCTTTCCTGGAGGGAAGGGGGTGAACAGTGGTGTCATCTAAATGATTTAACAACAGGTACTCACTTTTGATTGGCATGTGTCGGGACCTGCCCACCAGAAGTGACATCATAAGCCGGAAGTGATGTCATGGCAGGAAGTGACATGAAAAAAGCCCTTTTTGAGGCCTCAGACAATTTTAAACTGACCCAACAGTTGCAACAGTATTTCACAGCACCCCCAGAACATGTTAAGGAGGCCTGGCATCATGTTAAAGTGACCCAACAGTTCCAAAACCCCAGAGCAGCTCATTTTTCAGTGGCAAGGCAAGGCAAGGCAAGGCAAGGCTCCGCTCACTGCCTTCCTGGCTCTGAGAACGTGCAGGCAACTCAAACGTGCAGGAAATTCAAACGTTGCAGGGGGCAGAGTCGATGAGTGGGTGGGTGAATGGGCGGGGCCAGCTGTAATCCTAGAAACCGGTACTCGCGTACCCCTGCGTACCCCCTGCATGACATCACTGGGGGTGAATGTTGTCCGAAACTTGACTTGATTTCAAGTCAATCACTGCTTATGCATACCTACTTTGGGGTATGTCTGATGGCTGGTTCCATCCATACTAAGCACAAGCCTCTGGTTGGGTACTTCTGGCAACCTGGCAAAAGCTGATGCCCCAGAGACGGAGAAGTTCACATGCAACAAGTACAGAAAGGCAGCTGTGGTAATTGCAAATCGAATGCTACCATTAATGTTTTCTGCTGAGGACGTTTCATTCACGCAGAGGGCAGAAAATCAACCTTAACATAAAGACTGGCTTTATAAAAACAAAAATAAAACACCAGCGCACTTATATGGGCACTGCACAAATCAGTAAGCATCGGTGCACTCATATGGGCACTGTACACACAGAAAGAAAATAGGATAAAAGTTGCTTTGCTCCACTGTAAAAGAATTAACCAAGGAAACTGCCTCGAAGCTTAATGCTGCAGCATAAGACTCTAAGCAGCCATGTGCCAAGGGCACTTGGATGAATAGAACAGAGAAGGTCATCTAAAGAGAAGAACTTGAATAATATAGCACAAGGAGCTGAGTGGATACAAGTGGTACCAAAACAGTCTTTCTTTAAAGAGAGGATGTATCAAGATAAGACCTTAATGTGTGGAAAATCTGTTCATCAAACAAAGTAGTCTGTTACCAGGCATTTCCTTATCCAGTGATTAACATTAAATAACACATCAGCAGTAGCTTAGAAGGCAGGCAGCAACAGCGCTATTCATGGACTTTTAATTTCTACTCATGCCATTGACAGTTGGGTTTATAAATCTATCTCGCCTCATTATGCTTTCATGCATAATCTCATTTATCCCTATTTGTGCGTGTGCTCAGATTTTCTCTTTTGTCAGACTGGCACTTTCCATTCTGCAAACTTTCTCACATGACTGACAGATTTTATACCACTTGAAATGTGATTACGTAAACTCGGCACAATATTGAAGAGATTGATTTTGGGTAGTCCTGGACTTTAAGAGAATCTAGTCCTGTATGTTGATAAATATTTTTAAATGCAGTGAAATCACAAGCTGAAGGTGATTCAGCAAATAGCATGATCAGGCTTCAGTCACCCATGCTACTTAGGCAATTGAGGGCAAAATCCTATCCAATTATCCAGCTCTAATGTGGCCATCCCAATGGTGTGGGTGCTGCATTCTGTGATGAAGGGGAAGTCAGGGAGGCCTGCTCAAGTTAACATTTGTTCGCTTTCCTTGGGGGCTGCATTGCAGCTGCATTGGCACCAAAAACCTGGATAGATTGGGCATTAAACCAGGGGCTCCAAACTCTGGCCCGTGGGCCGAACGTGGCATAAGCAGCATTTTGCGTTCACTGTTGTTGTTGTTCAGTTGCTAAGTTATGCCCGACTCTTCGCGACCCCATGGACCACAGCACGCCAGGCCTCCCTGTCCTCCACTAGCTTCCGGAGGTCGCCCAATTTCATGTTCATTGCTTCGGTGACACTATCTAACCATCTCATCCTCTGCCACCCCCTTCTCCTTTTGACTTCCATCTTTCCCAGCATGAGGGTCTTTTCAAAAGAGTCTCTCTTCTCATGAGGTGGCCAAAGTACTTGAGCTTCAGCTTCAGGATTTGTCCTTCCAGGGAGCAATCAGGCTTGACTTCCTGGAGGATTCCTGCGTTCACTGGGGAAGCTGCAAATGAGCCCAACTACATCTCCCAGGGGTCATTGCGGCCAGCCATTTGCAGGGTCTGCTGTCCCAGCAAGCTGGGCACATGGTGTTCCGTGCATGGGTGACAGGCTGTGACAACTCCTGAGAGCTGTAGTTGGGGTCGTTCGTGGCTTCGCCGGCGGAATGCAAATTGTTTGCACTGGGGAAGATTTTCCCTGCAGCAGTGGTCTCCAGTTTGGAGACCGCTGCATTAAACTGTCACCATGTTTTAAAATGACTTTTATTCGTCTTTAGAATCCTATTCCTGTAATAATGGGAAACCTCAGTACATAAGCACATAGTTTAGTGATGGATGCTGATGTCTTAACAACACACACACACACACACACACACACACACACACACAGAGAGAGAGAGAGAGAGAGAGAGAGAGAGAGAGAGAGAGAGAGAGGGTCACATGTCAGCAGGATGACTAGATCTCATTTAAACGGTAGTATACTACACTTCCCCTTTCATGGATCACTGCCTTGTCGTGGTGAAGGGGCTTGAGTAGCTCAATGAAGCTGTGAGCTATGCCATGTAGGGCTACCCAAGATGGACAGGTCACAGCAGAGAGTTCTGACTAAACGTGGTCCGCTGGAGAAGGAAGTGGCAACCCACTCCAGTACTCTTGCCAAGAAAACCCCATGGATTACAGAACAAAAAGGCTAAACGATATGACACTGGAAGATGAGACCCTCAGGTCGGAAGGTGTCCATTATGCTACTGGGGAAGAGCAGAACACGAGTACTAGTAGCTCCAGAAAGAGTGAAGTAGCTGGGCCAAAACTGAAAGGAAGCTCAGCTGTGGATGTGTCTGGAAGTGAAAGGAAAGTGCGATGCTGCAAAGAACAATACTACATAGGAACCTGGAACGTCAGATCTATGAATCAAGGCAAGCTAGATGTGGTCAAACGTGAGATGTCAAGGCTGAACATCGACATTCTGGGAGTTAGTGAACTAAAGTGGACAGGAATGGGAGAATTTAATTCAGATGACCATTATATTTGCTACTGTGGGCAGGAATCCCTTAGAAGAAATGGAGTAGCCTTCATCGTGAACAAGAGAGTGAGAACAGCAGTACTGGGGTATAACCTCAAAAATGATAGAATGATTTCCATTCGGATCCAAGGCAAACCTTTCAACATCACAGTAATCCAAGTCTACGCCCCAACCACTGGTGCTGATGAGGAAGAAGTTGACCGCTTCTATGAAGACCTAGAACAGCTTCTAGAATTAACACCCAAAAAAGATGTCCTTCTCATCATAGGGGATTGGAATGCTAAAGTAGGCAGTCAAGAGGTAAGAGGAATAACAGGCAAGTTTGGTCTTGGAGTACAAAATGAAGCAGGGCAAAGACTGATAGAGTTCTGTCAGGAGAACACATTAGTCATAGCAAACACCCTTTTCCAGCAACACAAACGGCGACTGTACACATGGACTTCACCAGATGGTCTACATCGAAATCAGATTGATTACATTCTTTGCAGCCAAAGATGGAAAAGTTCCATACAGGCAGTCAAAACAAGACCTGGAGCTGACTGTGGCTCAGATCATCAGCTTCTTCTTGCCAAATTCAGGCTTAAACTGAAAAAAGTAGGGAAAACCGCTAGGCCCTCCACGTATGACCTAAATCAGATCCCCTACGAATATACAGTGGAGGTGACAAATAGATTTAGGGGCTTAGATTTGGTAGACAGAGTGCCTGAAGAACTTTGGACGGAGGTCTGTAACATTGTACAGGAGGCAGCAACTAAAACCATCCCAAAGAGGAAGAAATGCAAGAAGGCAAAGTGGCTGTCTGACGAGGCTTTACAAATAGCTGAGGAAAGGAGAGAAGCCAAAAGCAAGGGAGAAAGGAAAAGATATACCCAACTGAATGCAGATTTCCAGAGAACAGCAAGGAGAGATAGGAAGGCCTTTCTAAATGAGCAATGCAAAGAAATAGAGGAAAACAACAGAATGGGGAGGACTAGAGATCTTTTCAAGAAAATTGGAGATGTCAAAGGACAATTTCATGCTAAGGTAGGCACAATAAAGGACAAAAATGGCAAGGACCTAACAGAAGCAGATGAGATTCAGAAGAGGTGGCAAGAATACACAGAGGAACTCTATAAGGCCGATCTAAATGTTCCTGATAACCACAGTGGTACAGTCACTGAGCTCGAACCTGACATCCTGGAGAGTGAAGTCAAGTGGGCTTTAGAAAGCCTCACTAACAACAAAGCTAGTGGAGGTGACAGCATTCCAGCGGAATTACTCAAAATCTTAAAAGAGGATGCTGTCCAAGTGCTGCTCTCCATATGCCAGCAAATTTGGAAAACCCAACAGTGGCCACAAGACTGGAAAAGATCAGTTTACATTCCAATCCCAAAGAAGGGCAATGCCAAAGATTGCTCGAATTACCGCACCATTGCACTCATTTCACATGCTAGCAAGGTCATGCTCAAAATCCTACAAGCTCGGCTTCAGCAGTATGTGAATCGAGAACTACCAGATGTACAAGCTGGTTTCCGAAGAGGCAGAGGAACTAGAGATCAAATTGCCAACCTTCGCTGGATCATGGAGAAAGCAAGAGAGTTCCAGAAAAACATCTACCTCTGCTTCATTGATTATGCTAAAGCCTTTGATTGTGTGGATCACAACAAACTGTGGCAAGTTCTTGAAGAGATGGGAGTTCCAGACCACCTGATCTGCCTTCTGAGAAACCTTTATGCGGGTCAGGAAGCAACAGTTAGAACTGGACATGGAACAACCGACTGGTTTAAAATTGGGAAAGGAGTACGACAAGGCTGTATATTGTCACCCTGCTTATTTAACTTATACGCAGAGTACATCATGAGGAAGGCAGGGCTGGATGACTCACAAGCTGGAATCAAGATTGCTGGGAGAAACATCAACAACCTCAGATATGCAGACGATACCACTCTACTGGCAGAAAGTGAGGAAGACCTAAAGAACCTTTTGATGAGGGTGAAAGAGGAAAGTGCCAAAATTGGTTTGAAGCTCAACATTAAAAAGACTAAGATCATGGCAACCACTCCCATCACTTCCTGGCAAATAGGAGGGGAAGAAATGGAAGCAGTGACAGACTTTATTTTCCTGGGCTCCAAGATCACCGCAGATGGTGACTGCAGCCATGAAATTAAAAGACGTTTACTTCTTGGGAAGAAAGCTATGGTGAACCTAGATAGCTTAATCAAAAGCCGAGACATCACCCTGCCAACAAAGGTTCGCATAGTCAAAGCGATGGTTTTCCCAGTAGCCATGTATGGCTGTGAGAGCTGGACCATAAGAAAGGCAGAGCGTCGAAGAATCGATGCTTTTGAATTATGGTGTTGGAGAAGACTCTTGAGAGTCCCCTGGACTGCAAAGAGATCCAATCGGTCAATTCTCCAGGAAGTCAAGCCTGATTGCTCCCTGGAAGGACAAATGCTGAAGCTGAAGCTCCAATACTTTGGCCACCTGATGAGAAGAGAGGACTCTTTAGAAAAGACCCTCATGCTGGGAAAGATTGAAGGCAAAAGGAGAAGGGGGCGACAGAGGATGAGATGGTTAGATAGTGTCACCGAAGCAATGAATATGAAATTGGGCGAACTCAGGAAGCTAGTGGAGGACAGGGAGGCCTGGCGTGCTGTGGTCCATGGGGTCGCGAAGAGTCGGACACGACTTAGCGACTGAACAACATACTACACTTAACTTGTGATTGTGTTTGGGTACTACATTGTTATTCCTACATTATTGGCCAGATTCCAGAATGCTGTATATTGGGTTCAAGTTGCATTGTCTTTCTTTTTAAAAATTTTGTATCCCCCCTTTCATCTCCTGTTATGAGGCATTCAAGGCAGCTAATACACTTAAACAGAACAACAAAATCACCATTAAAAATAAATTCAGTATACAAAGCAGAGCACTACCCAAACTAATCACAAAACAATTAACAGAACTGTAGGGCCAAGAGAAAACCAGTGGCTAAACTTGGGCTCAAGAGCTAAATGAAACAAAAACAGAATCAGCTGCCACCAGAACAGTGGTCGTGACGGAACCAGCCTTACATCCAAAGGCATGGAATTTCATAAATAGGGTGCGACAACAGAGAAGGCCTTCCCATGTGACCCACCATCAAATGCACCACTGCTGAAGGAAGACATGCAAGAAGATCCTTAGTTGATCTCAGGGGATGGGCAGCTTCAGACACAGGAGGTACTTTAGGTACACTGGTCCCAAGCCATTTATGGCTGTACTGGGTAAAATCAGTACCTTGAATTTAGGGGAATACGTAACCAAAATTTAAACTGAGAACAGGGACAAACTTTATTATGAGTCTTAGAGTGCAATCCAGGCATGCCCTAGGACAAGCTGTTTGTGTTGGCCCTGCAGTGTCGCAAAAAGTGCCATAAAGCACTTTCGTGCCAGCACTTCTGGAACAGGGCCAACGCAGACAGCTACATCATCCCAGAAGCGCTGCCACAACGCCCAGGTGAGTCAGTCCCATGCCATCTGAGTTCAGCCAGCACGAAGCCATTTCTGGGCGGGGAAAGGCGGGAGGGAGGCTGGAATGTGGCGGGGGCAGGCATTCCAGCGGATGGGGCGGCCGGGGGAGGAGTGTGGATGCGGCTATAAGGCTGTATCCAAAGCCCCGTCCCTGGTCCACGCAGGCCCAATTCAGGCCACTGCAGGTGGCGCGGACTTGCGCCTGCAATTTTTCAGGTGCAGAGCTGAGCAGCCCTATTAGGTTCCATGCGAATTACCACGGGCTAAGGGGACGTTTGTCCCTTTGCCAGGGGCGAATCTATTTGAAAGGGCGCCCATGGCGCCCAATGAAAATGCGCCCCTAGGGGCACGCAACGGCATGACGTCACATCGTGACGTCATGACATAGTGCCCCGCCCCTTCTAAGAGGCGCGTTCTGTTCACTGCCGCCGGCCCTTTAAGGCCAGCGGCAGCGAACAGAACGAAGGCAGCTGGGGCGCCGCGTTCTGTTCGCTGTGGAGCAAACAGAATGTGGCGCCCCGGCCGCGTTCTTTCTGTTCGCTCGTGCCGGCCTTAAAGAGCCGGCAGGAGCAAACAGAATGCGGCGCCGCCCAGCGCTCCGCCCTCCTTGAGAAGCAGGAGGGGGCGCCGGGTGGCAGCGTGTTCTCCTCGCTCCGGCTGGCTCTTTAAGGCCAGCCGGAGTGAGGAGAATGTGGCGCAGGGAGCGGGAGGGCTGTGGGCGCCATTTTGGGGGGCGGGCGCAATGTGAACGGCGCCCCCTGCAAGATGGCGCCCATGGCTCGTGCCACCCCCTGCCACACCCTAGTTACGCCCCTGCCCTTTGCCCCACGCTAAGCTGCTGCCGCCTCCTAACTTGGGTAGGATGCAGTGCATGCCAGCAGGCCGGCCTGCACCTGCCCAGGTTAGGACTGCGCCCTTATTTTGTTGCAGCTGGGAAGGTAAAAAAACTGTTTTCAAAGATTTGGGATAACTTGATTTTTTGTTAAAATCTATGTGCATACATTAGGTGTCAGTAGAAAGGAAGATGTTGCACAAGGGAAGTGGAACATATGGCTTGAACATTTTAGAATCTGAACATTTTTTTTAAAAAAATGGGGCATTCTGGGTTTTTTTTTTTTTGCAAATGTAAAAATTGAAATTAACAAAAATCAGATACTGTTTAAAAAAAATAAACACTAAATTTGGTTTAGCACTTAGCTTTTTATTTGTTCAAATTATGTATGAACTGAATTTTCCCAAGCTTATTCTAGGTTCCATGGGATCACCATGCAAGCATGGAGTTTGGCACCCTGTTTGATTGATTTTCTTTTAATGTAAGTTTATAGATCTCAGGGTTGTAAGAAACAAAATTAAAGCTCATGAGGGCTGTTGAACTCTCAGGAAGGAAAAAAACAAACAAACCCCAGGCTGCTGAGCATGATTCATGGCAGTCAAGTAATGGCTTCCATGCCAGCATAGCTGCAATGAGAGCGGCTGTGCTATAATGGGCAATCACTACAAATCAGGACTTTCCTGCTTCAAATCTCATCTCTGCCATGAATAAGGTGGCCTTGGGAAAGCCATTTCTTTTCGTACTCAACAGCGCCAGGAAGAGGATAATACAGTGAGCCCTCAGTATCCGTGGGGGATCCGTTTCAGGACCGAGTTCTGCTGATACTGAGGTAATGCAGAAAGCCCGGGACCGGAAGGTGTCCAGTCGTGTCCAGGAGGCCAAGTGAGGCCCTTCAGTGTGGGTCAGCACCCCCACTGAGTCAAATGCTCAGGTGCCAAAGCCGCGGATAAGGAGGGCCCCACAGTACTTAATTTATAGGATTGTTGTTGCAAGAATTACTTCAAGATAATGTACGTGAAGTGCTTGAACACTTGAAAAGAAGTATTCAAGTATATGTTTAGTCCTATTATTGTCATTCTTTGCCCGTCTCCATGGCTATCTTTGGTGACATTAGAACTTTCCTCCAGGGGCAAATGACAGACGAGGATCACGAGAAAGGCGAAGAGTTGAAACTGTCCTGTCTCCATACTGTACTTTCAATCTGGAATGGTCCCCTCATGATTGCTATTGATCAAAGAAATATAAACCCATCAGGGCTAATGACACCATTAACACCACTTAAGGTTGGTGGCCAGCCTTCATCATGAGTTGGCTGAGAGACTTGTGCCATTGTGGTGTGCTCAGCACCCAATCTTCACATGGAAGCATCCTCCAGAAGCCCCTGTATCATCATGAGTCTTCTAAGAGATGCTCCCACTGGTCAGAGGAAAGAAGAGCAACTGCCCCCTGCCATCTGCTGTTAGTAAGCTTGTGGTGTGCATCTATGTATGCAGAGGCCCAACATGCCATGGCTTCGTTCCACAGTAGCGGGCAACCTGGCACCTGTACTAGATATGATTCTTAACGTAACATTGTGAAACCTTTTCATTTGTGTAGCACAGATAAGGAGCTCCGATTGCTTTCTCATCATTTTAGGAATTAAACCTTCAAAGTTCTGGTTTAGGTAGCTGATATTATGTCAGTAAAACAGATCATGTAAAAGTTTCTAGTTTCTTCCGGAGCACAAAGCCTGTGACTGGTGCTTTCAGGAAAGCATCATAACTGTCTTGCTATTTTATTACACAGCATAACACAAGCCCTTCATCAGACAAACCCCAGTGAGGAAAGGGGTGAGGACAGAGCTACTTATAAGGCCCACAAAGTGTTTCATGGCTGTCAGCACCATAAATGTTCTTCATTTAGCTTGTCATGTTTGTACACTGTTTCCAATTTTATTGGTATTGAGAGGTTAATTTCCATTTTGTTTGGCATGTCTTTAAAATTTCAACGGTCTGAATTATTTTTTGTCCTGAAGAGAGATGGAACACTGTCAGGGAAGGTGGTGGGGGAAAGTTACCCATTTACAACTGAATTTATGTCCTCTCTTGTACTTTTAATAGGTTCATTTAATGATGATACAAAGACTTTCGGTGGGTGCTTTATCAGGATTGTCTTTTTGTTCATTCATTCTTTTTAATTAGCGCCACACAAATAACATATAAAATGCAAGCGATCTTATCCACTCATCATAAAGCCTTGATGCTATTTTGTGCAAATTCTGTTACATTTTTGTTTCAATTGAGCACAGTATCAGTAGTTCAGCCTCAAGACAGTTATTGAGGCCTCCTCAAGGTAAGGGAATGTTTGTTCCCTGTCCTCAGAGCTGCATTACCCTTTCCTTGGTGCTGGAATGTTGGTTAGGATTACACTTTTAAACATGACACAAGGTATGGGTAAAGCATTTATCTGTGTGCCTGCCCATATGCACTCACACACACACATATATATATAGCACATGTGTACATAAAATGTACTGCTGCCATAAGAGGTGGTGCACTCAAGAAAAACATTTAAGTGAGGGCACAATCCTAACCTGGAGTCAGGCCGGTACAGTTAGGCTGGCAAAGTTGGCTGGTACAAGGGACACTGTAAAGTATGTTTAGACCACTCTTGGAGTCAGCGAGGCCAGCACACAGACGTGCGCCATCCTCCCTGACTCCAAGAGTGATCCAAACATACTTTTACAGTATCCCTTGTGCTGGCCAAACTTTGCTGGCCCTACTGTGTCGGCCTAACTTCAGGTTAGAATTGTGCGCTGAAGTGGAAACTGTGTGAAAACACATAGAAATGAATGATGACTTCAGTTGTGTTTTAATTGTTTCTTATGTAGGTATAGGTCAGGGGTAGGCAACCACTGGATATACATGAGCTACTTAATAAAATAACTAACCGCCAAAGAGATACTGTGATTTCTACCCCCCCCCCAATATTTAACGGTAGAAAAAAAATCGCCAGAGCAAGGCAGCAGCGCAGAAGATCCTTCCAAGAAGCAATACACACACAGCAGCAGATTATTAATAAACACACCCCTCATGGTCCTGGTTTCACACGCAATGGGCACGGGCAGCTGTGAGGTGCCACTGCGCAGAACAACCTGCACGTTTTTCTACCCTCCCTTGCACTTGCCTTGCTCCATAATGGAGCGATTCCAGGCGCAGAGAAGCGTGGCTGTCGTATGGAGATGGGGCGGCCGTGCTGGGGACGCAGTGATGTCACCCTGTCCCCAGGCGCACTCCAAGCCAGGAACAGCTCCTGCTCTGTGCGCTCGCTTCATCCTTTCTGGCTGCTCCGCAGATGTGGCTGCTGCTACTTTAAGTTGATAAAGGCCATGAGCTACTAGGAACCACCCCATGAGCTACTTGTAGCTTGCGAGCCCCATGTTGCCTATTGCTGGTATAGGCCATAAATTCCAGAATGATACAAAGCATATTTTTCTGCAAGCTCTTGCTTCAGTAATATCTCTGGCAAGGCTCCCTTTCTCTATTATCTTCAGATTCACAATTTCTGTTGTTTTAATCAAAACAGGCAGTTGCGTGAATGCTTTTAGGGAAGCAAATTGTTCTCTTCTGCTCTTGTAAGGCATAAAAAAAACAATAAGTTTAGGCTGACTGAATGGAAGACAGTCTCCCAAGAGCTTTTCTAGGCTAGACGTTGAAGCAATTAAATTAGACAAAAAGAAAAGTAGTAAGACACACACAGTAAGAAATGCTACGCACATGATTACAACTGGTTTTCTGAAAATGGTTGTCAGAACAAATATAAGACTACATCTGAGAAAGTTCTAGTCTCAAGGCCATGAGCCCAGAGAACAAAAATAAAGATGAACTAAACCACAAGTCGAGTGATTGTTTTTCATTTCTGTTTTTCAGCACTTGAGACAGGCACTAAGGACCAACTGTCAGGGTGGGCAGTCAGGGCACAGACATGAGGGGTCAGAACACTGGCAGCACATCAACAAGCCACATAAGAACAGAAGAAGAGCCCCACTGGCTCAGACCAAAGGCCCATCTAGTCCAACTTCCTGGATCTCACAGTGGCCCACCAGGTGCCTCAGGGAACACGAGACAACAAGATGCCTGCACCCTGTGGCCACACCCTTGCACCTGGCATTCTGAAGTAGCCTACTATTAATGTAAGGAGGTTGCACCACCCATCGTGGCCTATAGCCCACGAAGGACTTTTCCTCCAGAAATCTGTCCAAGCCCCTTTTAAAGGCATCTAGGCCAGGTGCCATTACCACTTCCTGTGGCAAGGAATTCCATAGGTTAATTGCTGTTGTTCAGTCGCTAAGTCACACGACTCTTTGCGACCCCATGGACCACACGCCAGGCCTCCCTGTCCTCCACTAGCTTCCGGATTTCGCCCAATTACATGCTCATTGCTTTGGTGACACTATCCAACCATCTCATACTCTGCCGCCCCTTCTCCTTTTGCCTTCAATCTTTCCAAGCATAGGTTAATTACCCGCTGGGTGAAAAAGTATTTCCTTTTATCCGTTTTAACTCTCCTAACACACAATTTCAGAGGATGTCCCCTGGTTCTGGTATTGTGAGAGAGGGCAAAGAACATCCCTCTATCGACTCTATTCCTCCCATGCATAATTTGGTATGTCTCAATCATGTCCCCCCCTCAGGCACCTTTTTTCCAGACTGAAGAGCCCCAAACGCTGCAGTCTTTCTTCATAAGGGAGGTGCCCCAGCCTTGTAACCATTTTTGTCGCTCTTCTGCACCTTTTCCAGCTGCACTATGTCCTTTTTGAGATGTGGTGACCAGAACTGTACACAATACTCTAGATGTGGCCTTACCATCAATTTGTACAATGGCATGATAATATTGGCTGTTTTATTCTCAACCCCTTTTTTAATTACCCCAAGCATGGAATTGCCCTTCTTAATTGCTGCGGCACACTGGGTTGACACCTTCAGCGAATTGTCCACCAGCACCCCAAGATCTCTCTCTTGAGCTGTCACAGACAGCTCAGAACCCATAAGCCTATAGGTGAAGTTTTGGTTTTTTGCCCCAATGTGCATCACTTTACACTTGTCTATGTTGAAACGCATCTGCCATTTGGCTGCCCATTCCCCCAACATGGAGAGATCCTTCTGGAGCTCCTCACAATCCCTTCTGGTCTTCACCACCCAGAAAAGTTTTGTGTCATCCACAAACTTGGCCACTTCACTCTTTATGCCTGTCTACAGGTCATTTATGAACAAGTTGAAAAGTACCGGCCCCAAGACAGATCCTTGGGGCGCTCCGCTTTCTCCATTGTAAAAATTGCCCATTGACCCCCACTCTCTGTTTCCTGGCCCTCAACCAATTCTGAATCCATGAGGACCTGCCCTCTTATTCCCTGACTGTGAAGTTTCTTCAGCAGTCTTTGGTGGGGGACTGTGTCAAACGCCTTCTGAAAATCCAGGTATATGATATCCACAGGTTCACCCACATCCACGTGCCTGTTGACCTTTTCAAAGAATTCTAAAAGGTTTGTGAGGCAAGACGTACCCTTACAGAAGCCATGCTGACTTTCCTTCAGCAGCACTTGTTCGTCTACGTGTTTTAGGATTTTATCCTTGATGAGGCTTTCCACCATCTTACCTGGAACAGGCTGATCGGCCTGTAGTTTCCAGGGTACCCCCTCCTCCCTTCTTTAAAGATTGGTGTGACATTGGCTATCCTCCAATCCTCTGACACCGTGGCTGTTTGAAGGGACAAGTTGCATACTCTAGTTAAGAGGTCGGCAACTTCATTCTTTAGTTCCTTGATAACTCTTGGGTGGATGCCATCTGGGCCTGGTGACTTATTTATATGTAATTTATCAATTTGATCTAAAACTTCTTTATTAACCATTATCTGACTTAATTCCTTAGTTAGGAGAGGCTGTTCAGGCAGCGGTATCTGCCCAAGGTCTTTTACCATGAAGACCGACAAAAGCATTTAATTTCTCTGCAATCTCCAAGTCCCCTTTTATGTCCTTCACTGTCCAGTGGGCCGATCACCTCTCTGGCAGGTTTCCTGCTTCTAACATATTTGAAGAAGCTTTTATTGTTCCCCTTTATGTTGCTGGCCATGCGTTCCTCAAAGTCTTTCTTGGCCTCCCGTATCAGCCTCTTACATGTCTTCTGCCAGACTTTATGTTCTTTTTTATTCTCTTTATTTGGGCAAGACTTCCATTTCTGGAAGGAAACTTTCTTGCTCTTTATAGCCTCTCTCACTTTATTCTTCAGCCATGCAGGCACTCTCCTGGACCTAGTTAAGCCCTTCTTTCTTTGTGGTATACACTTCCGCTGGGCCTCTACTACTATTTAATCAGCCTTTATGCAGCCTGGAGAGACTGGACTCTTTTTACCTTCCCTTTCAATTTCTTTCTAACTAGTCTCCTCAATTGAGGGAAATCTGTCCTTCAAAGTCAAGGGTTTTTGTGTCAGATTTGTTCTGCACTCTTTCCTGGACATGCATGGCGAAACCAATCGCAGCGTAGTCACTTTTCCCCAATGGCTCAGTAACATTGACATCCCTAACTAGTCCTGAGTACCACTCAATATTAAATCCAGAGTCACCTGTCCTCTGGTGGGCTCCATGGCCAGCTACTCTAAGGCATAGTCATTCAGCACATCAAGGAATCCAGTCTCTCTTCCTTGACCAGAGCACCAGTTGACCCAGTCGATATGAGGATAATTGAAGTCCCCCATGATTACAACTCTGTCTTTCTTAGTCACGCCCCTGATTTGTTTCCTCATTTCAAGGTCCCCTTCAAGTTTTTGATCCGGAGGACGATAGTAACCCCCCCCCCACACACACACACTATTACATTGCTGTTTTGGTCTGATAGTTTAACCTACAGTGACACTATGCAGGAAGGTGTCATGGTAAACCTGAATACTTAAGTCAGAACTAAAAAGCAGGCACCATACAAGGGACACAGTGAAGGGTTTGGACAACCCTCGCAGTCAAAGAGGCAAGGACACAGATATGTGTCATCCTCCCTGACTCTGAGAGTGGTCTAAATGACCACATTTACTGTGGCCTTTGTGCCAGCCAAACTTTGCTGGCTTAATTGTACTGGCCTAACTCCAGTTTAGGATTGCACCCTAAAGGATCAAGGGCTGTTCGTTTGCCCTAATTCTTGGTTCCTTATCTTTTGTGACACAAACCTTTACATGACAGTACATCTGTGAAGACTCCACTAAAGAAAGTTTCAGGAAAGACAGAGGAAATCGAAGAGACCAAGGCAACAGAGCTGATAACAAGGAGCAAAACAAAATTTCATATCAACAAAGTTATGGCAATCCTATACAAAGAACTCTATGCAACTTAAAATATCAGATCGAACAGTAGAAAAGGGGACACTGTCTCTTCCTTGTATATAAAAGACTCCAGCAGATTTCTCTTACTCTGCCCACAATTTAATTTACTACACTTGTATCCTGTTAATTATGATATTTGTATCTGCCATGGATACCTCTTTCCAGATTGTTACAGATATATGCCAATCGTGGAACGTCTTGGAATACAGTAGACATGTAAAGTAGGGAATATTTGTGATGGGACCCCGTGTATGTGTGTATTTATATCTATATCTATATAGTTTCAATTTGGAGAAGGGAGTGAGATGTGGGACAGAGTCTTCACACCCACCCCTTTAAAGTTGCCTGCCAATTAGTTTTGTTGCCACAGACAGTACTTTCTTCCTCACACTTCTTTGTGTTTAGATTGACATTTGTGGGTGGGGGAAGGGAACAGGAAGCATCTTTCTATAGGATAGATTTGACCCTTGGTCTCCAACGACTGACCCTAATTGTATGAAATGACACCAAAGCAATGGCTGCTATTGCCAGCCTAACACTAGCAGATATTTCACCATTGAACACTGAATGATAGTCACTAGTTTGCACCAGAGAAACGCCATCAATTATTGGTTTGGACAGTCTGCCACCTAGTCTTAACCACATGGGGGAAGAATATGGAAGTGCTCCCCCCGCCCCGGCATGTCAATATTCTGCTGCCAAATTGCTTGTCTGATCACATCACTTGGATTCAGTACTACTTTAAGTGGTACATCAATTGTAGGTCAGGCAGCATACATGTTCAATCCAACTTTCCAACACTGATACAGCTGTGGGAACAGGCTGCATCATGCAATGGGATGGCAGTCACATTGAGGCTACCTCAAGGCTGCACTGGTGCTGGAAAGTTGGATAGGATTGGGCCTTCAGATGAACAGTATCCTGCTATATTATGCAGCAGTTAGATAATGCATAGGGATAGGGGGAGATATATGTGCCCATATGCAGATATACATTCCAAACTGGCCCAAGGACATTAGAAATAATTAGGATTTTATAACCTGATTTCATGTAACTTTTGCCATTTAAAACATACGCAGATAATACTGAAGTTGCAAAACTACGTCCAAAAGGTTTTTTTTTCTGAAGCTAACTAATCCCAGATGAATTAACATAAGCTACTTTTATTCTTTTTTTTTTTTTTAAAAGAAGCTGCATTGATTTATTCTCCCTAGACTTTAAGAGGCAGGTCTGTTGGAAATGCTGAAATGGAAATTATTTCTAGCCCAAAAGAAAAATGACAAAGGCTGTGCTTAAGACTTATAGCAAATTCATGCATAGAATATTTTTTTAAAAATAATTATATGGCTAAAATCCCTCCACTTTTAGCACAAGGGAGGGAATTTAGTTTTTAGAGAGAAAAATGATCTTGCAATACTTGTAAAGAAGAATTTATGCAATACTGCTGTTCTATACATAGAAATGACCTCCTTGTCTCTTTGTGCTTTGATTAAGCCAAGCAGTGGCAATGGCAAAATGTTGGAGGCCCTGGGCAAAAGTCCTGCCCTGGGGTCTTAGTGTGTTGGGCCCATGTATTCCTCCAAGCTCATTAGCAATGAGCAGCAGACTACAGCTGGTAGGGGCTCTTCATGTCTGTCCCAGAAGCCTAGAACAGTGTTGATCAAACTGGGAGTTGGGACCCACTTAGTGGTCGCGACCTGATGTCAGGTGGGTTGTGCAAAGTTTGGAGAAGCCATCTTGGAAGCTGCAGACCTTACTCTTGCTATATTCCTTTTGTGAATGTGAACAGTTTAAATTTTCAAGTGAGGGTTTTTGAAAAAAAATTTTTTTAGTTCAGTGCTTTTACATCATATTTTGTCCTAATCTTGCTTTCTGTCAAAGATGTTACATGGTTGTGCAATTGCCGCATTTCAAGAATGCCAGTTTGCATCCCAGGAGTATCATTTGATTTCATCACAATGACAGCACTTTCTGCTTGATGATGTCACTTCTGGCTATGACATCTTTTCCAGGTTAATGACATCACCTGGTTGGTCCCAACATGAGTGCCATTCTAAAAAGTTGGCCCTGGTTTAAAAAGTTTGAGAATCACAGGCCTAGAGGACTTGCATTGATGTAAGGGGGAGATTGCTCAAGTTTTCAGGTGAAGGTGACAGCCCTCCTGGCAAGTGTGAGATTCCTGGTGGTTATGTCCCACCGCCGCCACCAGTTGTGGGAGGTTCAGGAATTAGGTGGGCCTCTTGGTAGTGTGGGTATTTAGTCTGTGCCCAACCAGGCTGACCCAGACACTGCCCTGAAGCCAAAGGCAATGTGAAGATTTGAATAATGTTCAGTTTATAGAATAAATTCAAGTAGGGTTTAATTCTGCCATATGACATTATTAAAGTATGCAGCATATATCCACATTCAGGAACTGGTAAGTTCCTGGTAAGCATAGTGGGTAAGAGAAAAGCTGAGAGCTTGAAAATCCCCAATGCAAGTTTTACTTCAGCCAAGTAAAAAGGTAAAGTTTCCCCACGACTGAATGGTCTAGTCGTGACCGACTGTAGGGGGCGGTGCTCGAGTCCGTTTCTAAGCCTGTAGAGCCGGCGTTTGTCCGAGGACAAGCTTCCGTAGTCATGTGGCCGGCAGTGCACAGAACGCCGTTCCCTTCCCATCGAAGTGGTACCTATTTATCTACTTGCATTTTTACGTGCTTTCAAACTGCTAGGTTGGTAAGAGCTGGGACAAGCAACAGGAACTCACTCTGTCGTGTGGTCTTGAACTCCCACATCTGGGAACTGGTAAGTTCCTGGTAAGCATAGTGGGTAAGAGAAGAGCTGTGAGTTTGAAAATTCCCAATGCAAGTTTTACTTCAGCCAAGTGCCCTTAGATATATTTAGACTTTTTTTTTTGCGGCCGCTTGCAAAATACACAGCAAAATCCTACACATCGAACAATATTTTTAGGAATTTTTTCTTTCCTTCTCTCTAGACATCTAATAGAATGGTGTAATGTTTGTTTAGTGATTTTTTAAACTTTTTTTTAAAGTTTGATTACGATGACTGTATCATATAATGTGTGGAATATTGTGTTCTTGTTTTGTAATATATGCTGCTCTATTACAATATTGATAATAAACTAAACTTAATCTTTAGCCTTACCACAACACATGTGATATGCAGATACTACTGGTCCACCTTACAAGCTCTTGCAAGGACTACTTACATTCAAAACGCTCTCTATAAATGCTACATATTATCTCCCTAGGTTCCTCTATTTTTAAAAAAGCATTTCTCCATTATTATGACATATTTTGTTTCAGTGGCAATTCCATGCTGTTCTGAAATGTATTTCAAAAATATATTTAGGTTTTAGTGTGAGTTGTGTATATAATTTGTAGGATAATTATGGAACTGAACTGAGAAATTGAAAAATGATACTGGAATTGTGACATGTTCATGTC
This sequence comes from Lerista edwardsae, assembly GCA_029204185.1. Lineage (NCBI taxonomy): Eukaryota > Metazoa > Chordata > Lepidosauria > Squamata > Scincidae > Lerista > Lerista edwardsae. The sequence continues at coordinate 9,696,269 of JAJKFI010000010.1, forward strand.
TGCTTCCAATTATACATGACTAGCACTCAACAAGAGGTATTGTGTACAAAATAGTATGCTAGTACACTAATAGCCAAAGTACAGTTCAGAAACGATGATATTCCATCAAGTGTCTGCATTATAAAAAGAACAAAACCCATTCTCTTGTTAGAAAAGAGCCACAGTAAAAACTGGCAGATAGCAATGCCTGTACAGAAATGTTATCTTCATGGATGCACTTAAGTTTGACTATGACATCATTTGCATTACATAATATGTTGTGAAACAGTACAGCAATACCTTGCACTTTCATCTGGTTAGAGACCAGAGCATGGATGGAAGTAAAAAATGGATGAATGTCAAAGCATGGCTTTATTTAGCTTGCAAATTTATTTAGGCCGGCAAAAAACAAACAACTATATAACACATGCGACAATGTGCGAAATCTAAATAAACTGGGGGGAAAATAACAATAAACGTAAGAGCATTGACGAATGTCATGCAAGTTTGGATGAAATTGGATGAAAGAGGAAAGCATGTGGATGAAATTTGAAGTGTGATTCTAATTGAAAATGGCTTGAAGAGCATAAGGATGGAAGTCAAGGTATTGCAGTGTTTGCTGCAGCAACAAGGATGGCGCAGACATGAGGGCTGCTGTTACATCCTAATTTGTAATTGTGCACTTGCATCCACACAGGGTATTTTAATGCATAGCAATGTGTGATGATGTTACTGTTGAGGCCACCACCAGATGGTATAAAGCTGTGATACATGGGGCATGAAGGAAGCCGAACTATGTTACAGCCTCTCCTAATAGCCTTTTGGTCACTACAAAATCAAATGTCAGTGCAACATCCTTTTAATTGCTTGCAATAAGATTTCCGCTGATGTATAACAATCTAGGAGAGTCGCTCAGGGCACAATCCTGTTGTGCCCGTGGGTCAATTATGTTGCTTGCGTCAGCCCAGAGCTGTAGCAAACATGATATAAGGCACATCTGCGGCAGCGCAAGAGATGTTGGGCCGATGCAGGGAGTTGCACTGTCCCAGGCAAGCTGTGGAGCCACCAGGTAGGCCATTCCTATGCTGGTTGAGTTCATCCAGCATAGGGGCTTTGGGAGGGTAGGGGGAAGGCAGGAAGGGGTGATGTCAGGAGGGTCGTGGAAAGCTGAAAGCAGCCATCTTGGAAACTGCAGTCCTTACTTTTGTTATATTATTTTTGTATTAACAGTTTGAATTTTCAAGTGAGTTTTTTTTAAAATTTTGTTTTTAGTTCAGTTCTTTTACATCATATTTTGTCCTAATCTTGCTTTCTTTCATAGTTGTACAATTGCTGCAGTCCAAGAATGCCAAATTGCAGTTCAGGAGTGTCATTTTATTATGTTACAATGATAGCACTTGCTGCTTGATGATGCAATGACATCACTTCCGGTGGGTCCCAACACAAGTGCCATTTTAAAAAGTGGGTCCTGGTCTAAAAAGTTTGAACACTGGATTAGACTGTCAGTGGCCCAGTCACAATTATTTGAACTTTACATACTGAAAAGAAGAATGCTTTGGTGCTTCCCCCCCAAAAGAAATTCCATCAGGTTTTTTTTTTAATCACCCAGAAACACTAAATCTACTATATCTATCACAATAATGATAGCGCTTGTTTTATATATTCTCATTTTATTTCTGTTTCCACACAAAAACTGAGGTTACAGATCACATTTTCTACACAACGTACGTCAAGTCCAACAGAGAAAGTAACAGAAACATTACAGACCATGTAGAAGAAAAGAAAAGCCATTCGGTATATTAGGTAAACTGTACATTCACCCTAATAGAGAAGTACAGAATGTTATCTCTGATGTCATCTCACAGCTAAATACTATTGTACCCTGCTAATAAGATATTAAGAATTGGTTCGTGGGTGCCACATTTCAACTCAAAACTCAACAGCAGGCCTACTTTCTTTTTCCAAATCAGTATTAAACCATCATTCCAACATGTTAATTGAAGATGCCACCAAAAGTTGCCATTTCTCCCCTATGATCTATGAAAAGGACATTTTTCCTACACACTATAGTGAACACACTACATTCTGCACCCTACAGTGAATATTACACAAGACTTTCAACAAGGACAAAAGTTCAGGCCCTTCTGTTCCAACCAAATTCCAATGTAAGCAATTGCTTTTTGCCTAACTAAATAGTTCTGCTACTTCATATGGAAAGAAATGCTCAATTTCTGTCCTAGAGCTATTCTTGGCAGTGTTATAATAGCTACTGAATTAAAACAGCATACGATCGCCTTGGTTTGCATACGGAGGCTTTAATGTGTAATTCCCATATTTTATGTAATGGAAGTGCCAACATCTGCACAAATGCATATTTCCCTTTAACAAAAAGCATTCTTTAGAGGTCTGTTTTTCTTTTTGTGTATAATGCTGCTCTCATTAATGCTAATGTGAGTTAACTGACATATATATAGTCTCATTCATTCTGCCCCTTAAATTTATTAAGAAAATTACCACTTAAGTTTAGTATATACTTCTTAAGCATATGGTTGAAGGCTGTTCTACCAGTTATAAAAACAGAAACATCTGCAAATACTGACGCCTACCATGAAATATATATGAAAATTACATTGCTAATACAACGGCAGTATTATACATAAATCTACCGTGCAAAGAAACATTAACAACAAGAAGTGACATTTTCACATTTCTACTTTTTGAGTGCACTTACCATACTTTTATAGTCTCAGTTGAATACATATTAAGTACTATTTATGCTTATACATTAACAAATTAATAACCTGATTATGATGGCCTATGGTCCCCTGACTCTAATTTGGAAATAGGAAGTCAGCTTCTCACTGCTCTATTGTAATTCAAAAAGATATGACAAACTATGCGAAACCCACTGCTAATTTTAGTGGTTTGAATATACTCTATGGGGGAAATGGAAATATAGGCACGCCCTGGAATCCGCTGGGGTTCTGTTCCGGACCTCACCGTGGATACCTGAAGCTGTGGATATTGGGCATGCCCTTTTAAAGGTAGAACAGCAGTGGCTTTGCTGCAACAAGGTTAAAAAAAGAGATTTGTTTAATGTTTCCCCATCTGTTAATAAGAGTCCCAGTATCCATGATATTCATGGATAACTAAAACTGGATACTGAATCAGTAGATACCGGGGCACACCTGTATTTGCAATATATATGCATTAATTTTTTTCTATGTATGGAAGGTAGTTGATACTATAATACAGCGGTTTTCAAACTCTCCTGGAGTTTGAAAAGCACTGTAAATGCTTGTGGGAGAGGAGTTAAGGCAGCAGTGCGATCTCCACTTAAAAAATAAAGATTGCATTTCTGGTTTCACAATCGCAAACCGGAAGTGCTTCGCGATCTTTATTTTTAAAATTTTTCAAGGCTTGGGGAGTCCTGTGGATGCCTTTGCAGGGCTCCCTGCACCCCCTGGACAACAGTGCTTTGATCGGCAAGTAGATCATAACCCCTGTCACCCCAAGGGGTCCTTCTCTCCTCCCCGCCCCTTAAGGGCACATGGCCAGAGGTTCTCTGGCTGGGCCATTGCGACATCCCAGTTTGAAAACTTCTGCTACAGTATTACCCAAATCAGCCTTTAGGGGCAATACCTGCACTAGTGAATCTTTTTAAAATAGCTGGCAGAAATCTACATCCAAAGTTTGCCAGAGAACCCCCAAATGTGAGAAAAAAAAATGAGTTGGATTTTGAGCTTGCTGAGATTCTGGTAGAATCCTGAGATGCAAAGCCTTGAAAAGAAAGGGAGAAGCCTAAGTGTTCATCAGTGCCATCTCAAATTTAATTCTGGAAAAGGTTAATTAGTGGCTAAGGGATAAACTGAAGGTCGGCTATAAGGCATGGCACGCGGCCAAAGAGACAGGCAAGATAAATGTTTATGCAGCTGGGTATTAGAAACAGGAGGGGGAACAGAAGGTTGTAGGAAGCAAAATGGGAGAAGAAAGGAGCCAAAAAAAAAAAACAAACAGCATTAGGATATGGTTCAATAAGCAGGCCACTAGTATGCTATTTCCAAAAGCCAATTCACATCTCTAAATTGGGGTACTACGGCAACTGGCTCAAAACACATCAAACCTGCCTTGCACTACAATAAAGGTGCTAAAAGCAAGGAAACCACAATAGCGGTCAGATGAGCTGGGAGTTAGGTGCATATTGAAGCAACCCCTTTGTCACATCACCAACAGCCCAATCGTATCCCTGCTGCTGCCCCATGGTACAGCAGCACTGACACAGCCACTGCTGTATCCCATGGAGCCAGGGAGGGAGACGGAAGCCTCCTTGGGGAACTTTAGTTGCATGTCAGATCCGGGCAGCCCCTATGGGTCTAATCAGATCTGCACCAGCTCAATCACCAGAGCAGAACAGAGGCAACTTGTTTATGGCTCCAAGGCACAGGAGGGGGGGATAGGATGTGTTGGGAGCCTCTACCCATCACCAGGGCCTAAATCATCCCTTCTGCCATACCCCACCTCAGAAATACACCTCACTTCTCTCCCCACACCCTGGAATGCAGGGGCATAGCTAAAGAAGTGCGTCAATTACATCCTTAAGTGCCCAAATACATTGGGCAACAAAGTTTAGCAGGGAAACAAGCTGAGCTTGACATTAGTGGCCAAAATTGTGAAAACCTTTGTATGTATGAACAATGCCATCATGTTATATAGCACTGGGAAAGGGAATTTAATGCAGAATGCAATGAAACAAACCAGAGTATAATATCTTTACTCTATCCAATGTTATGGCCAAAACCCTCACAAAAAACAAAAATACAACTGTGACGTCACTTCCTGTTATGATGTCACTTCCGGGGCAATATTTCGCCTTCTGCACTGGCTATACTTCCATTAGCTACGCTCCTGCTGTGATGCCTCCCTGCTGCCAGGTCCCAGCAGATGTCTGACCTGTGTGGAGCCCCAGCACCTTTCCTCTCCTGGCTGCTGCGACATGCGTAACGGGACATTTGCACCAGTCATTGCTAGGCAATGCGCAGGAGACCAGCACTCCCCGGCAGCAGGATCAGGCTTAAAGTCGCATAGGTTCACTCAACACACCCTTCCTAAGGAGCAATTTATTTTTTTTGATGAGCCCTTTGGTTACCAGATTAAGACAGACTTCAAAGATAAATTAAGAAAGCGAGGATTCAGAAAGAGAATTACTCATAGCTGTAGCTTTGTATAACAATTACGGTTCTTTCCCCCTGCCACTTTGTAATGCCATCTATTATTCGTTTGTTGTTGGATTTATTTTTAACTATAATTGTTGCTATATTTTATGACTTAATTGTAGCCACCTTGGGGTGTGTGTGGGTACTTTTTGCAACAGAAAATTGAGGGGGGGAAATAACAATAAATAGGCACATCTATAACACATAATAAGTGTTTTCTGGAATTTCCCACTGTGGCTGGAATCTGAAAAGTCTGCATGGAGTATAGTAGGTGAGCAGTTATCTGACCTCATCCATGAATGTGGTTAGTTTAACCATCCCTCTTCCAACCGAGGGATGCTCTTTACACTTTACTTCTGAACACAGTTTTGATGGTCATATGACTTTTAGAAACTGATTTTTTTTTTTTTGGTGGAAATTACTGGTGTTGCCGCCACCATCACTGTTTATTAGAAAATTTATATCTCATCTTTTTCCCCACTGAAGGAGATTCAAGGTGGCTTACCTAATTCAATAAAACAATATTAAAATCAAACAAATACTAAAACATTAAGCATAAAAACCAATTACAAGATTAAAACATTAAAAACAGTAACAATAAATGCAGAACCACCACGATCACCCAACAATTAAAAAAAGCCAGCCCACTGTCTTACTCAAATGACTTCCAAAATAAAAAAGTCTTAAGACCCTGCTGAAAGGTCTCCAGCTAAGGAGCAGTTCTTAGTTCTAAGGGATGGCATTCCATAATCAAGGAGCCACCACTGAGAAGACCCTATTCCTGGCCACCATCCCCCTCAGCTCTACAGACAGAAGGGCCCCCTCTGATGACCTGAGCAGATGGGTAGGATTGTATGGAAGAAGGTGGTCCCTTAAATACCCTGGACCAGAGCTGTAAAAAGCTTTGAATTCAGAGCTGACTAGCACTTTGAATTCAGCCCGGAAACAAATAGGCAGCCAGTATAATTGCTGAAGCAACAGCCTGATTGAGTCGAACCGACGAGTTCCAGCAACCACATGGGCAGCTGCATTCTGCACTATTTGCAGTTTCCAGACCATCTTTAGAGTCAGCCCCATGTAGAGCACGTTACAGTAATCTAATATACTGGCGCTCATTGACCTGGCTGGGTCGGAGCCTCGACTGGGTACACAGCTGGGCAGATGCCATTGTTGTTGGCTTCTCCTTTCTCTGTAACTTGAAATGGGGTGAGCTTGGGCAGCTAGGGGCACAGGTACCATCTCCTCTTGGGCCATGTTTGTGCAAGGCTAAGTTTTTCATCTCCCCAGACAGATTCATTTTTAACTGACCACACTCTGATCTTTAGGTTTGATTTTAAAAATGCCTTTAAAAAAAATTAATTCAGACTGGTCTCCCTCCAGCATGCCCTTTCCGCTCTCCATCCAGTTTTTCGTGATTACAATAAGGATCAGGATATAGATTCTCTATCCCACATCATGTTATACTGTTCTGGGAAACAGGAGCTGCGCTCCAAATTCCTTGCATCTCTATTACCTACTAATTTGGGCCAGAAGGAAGATTGTTATTATGGAATCTGCTAGCGGGAAAGGATGAGTATTGTACTAGATAGGTGGCCGTATTTTTCAAGCTATGCACAGGGGATAGACATAGGCTCTGTTCTTAAAATGAGTGCATTATCATGTTTTTTGTATGTTGTATTACTGTAAGTTAATTTTAATATGCCAATAAAGGTTCAGAATCAGAATCAGGATCAGATTATGTGTGCAAGATTTCAAGATGACTTCAGAAAATAAATTTTCCATGCTGTGCCACACAGAAATGCCAAGGCTATGATGTTTGTCCTGTTAACCTCTAAGAACTGTTGACAGTCCTTAGGTAGCACATTCCCTCTTTAATTACAGCAATCAACACAGGTAAGAATAATATTGTGTTTCAGAATACGGCACAGAACCCCAGTCAGTTTTATTTAAAAAAAAAAAAAGACTATAAACACACGGAAATGAAATAAAATTCTTTGCATATTTAGCTTGCTATTTCTACATTACATGAAAAAAAAGAATGTTGTTCAGATAAGAATGTTTTACTGAATAATGTTTTACTGATAAGTTAAATACCAGCAACTCCATAGCTTCACCAGGGTAGAAATGCTAGAAAATGGGCAGGGTAAATGAAGGTCATAATAGTTCTATTCAATGAAATAGAAGATTTGTCAAAGTTTATTGTATTAAAGGATAAGTACAGATAGAGTACTGTATGTATAAAATTGAATAAAAAATAATAAAGTGGAAGAATGGTGGATAAAAATTGCAAACTTGGCAGAAAGGGATAAATGCAGTGATGTCATTCAGGGGGAACGGACCAGAACGGGCGTTCCAGATCCTAATGGGCTCCATGGCTGGTTCCGGGTTCCCAACAAGTGCCAATCAAAAGTGAGTTCCTGTTCCTAAATCATTTGAATGACACCACTGGATAAATGTACAAGTTTAACAATTAATAAATGTTTGGAAATAATTTTTCTGCATGGGAAGGGAAAGATGATATAGTGATGGGTGGATGTAATAGAGAGATTTGAAATAGGTCTGATATAGGGAGAAGAGATTCAAAGTAGAGGAGATAAGAAAAGCCTCCAGAGAGCAAATTTGAAAGGCTGATTAGAAGATAGGAGAAATAAAATATTAGTAATTAGGATGTACTGCTTCACTCTTGCTGTAGTTTATTAGAGTTATTAGAGAATGCTTATTTATGTTATTGTTTTCTCTTTTGCTTAATGTTGTGTATTATGTTCTGTTTAATCTATAAATAAATAAAAATTAAAAAAGAGGATCTTATTTTGGTAGAGCAAAGTTTAAATTCAGAAAACAGCTTCAGTAAACCATATATAAAAAAACTATAAGGTTACCTTTACTGTCTTTAAAAAAAATGCTTGGCCTTTAAGCAATTGCTCATTTGCTTTGCCATTCATTCCTTGCAGTACTAAAACTGTTGCCCTTCTTTAAGTGACATCTGGTATTTATTACTGGTTTTTTTGGGGGGGGGGAACAAATAGGACCATATTCTGCTATTCTAGATGAATTTAACAGAAACAACTACCAGAGTTTTGATCTGTATTCACAATCACACATATATACACTACTTCCTGAATTCAGCAGTACTTTGCCTCTGAGTAGCATTTGGGAACAACAGCACAAGATATATTCACCTTTATCTCCTGCTCATGGGCTTCCTAAGGGTTCATTGAGAACACTTAATTGAATGCTGTGGGGCAAAAGATGTTGGAATGAAACATCCAACATTTTTCTGCTCCAGCAAGGCCTTTCTTATGGTCTAATGTTCCTGGGATTAAAATCATTATACCACAGAAGCCCTGGATTCTCATATGTGTATACTGAAAGAACATACTGGTGTTAGGACTATTGAGAAGCTGTATAGCTACTGCTGGCTTTACCTACCACCCATACCATACATCTTCAGCACATTGCTGGCAAGAGGAAGCTCTTTGCAGAAGTCCTGATTACAAGCATAGTTTTGCTTAGGCATAGGCTTTGTGCCAAGTTATGCTAAATGTGTGCTCGGGGTGGGGTTGGGTGAACAGGACTCACCCAGCAGATGCTACTCCCCCCCCCCTACACATATTTTATATACACACACACACACATGTATACCGGACACTAGAAACATCACAACAATGGAAAAAGTCTAGCTAATGGTTCCATAATTAATTACTATTAAAGCATAATTAGATAAATATCCTTTCAAGGTACCACATGTTTGTGCTGTCTCACCACTACTGAGTGAGCGTTACAGTCAAATCACAGCGTTAGATTGCAATGCAGTATTGATAAGATCCAGCAGTGATTTGCAAAGGTATTGATATTATACTGTTCATCAGGATCACTGTTCACAAGAGTAAGAAATCTTCTTTGGCCGTAAGATGCTACTTCTGAAGCTAGTTTTGACATTATTCAGCAAAAAACAAAACTCTTATCAAAGTGGATTCATTGAAACATTAGATGTTCCCATTCAAGTCACCTTCTATGTAAATATTAATATTTACGGTCAATGCCAAGTTTGAAATGGGTTAGTTGTGCTTTTATTTTGCTGCAACGCTTTTGTCAGGAGTTTGGGTGGTGTCTCCCTTATGACGCCTTTCCTCTAAAATCAAGGTAAAATCAAGGATGCAATCTTGTCTCTCCCTGAGCACTCATCGCAGAGCAGGATGTGGAGCGGTTAACTGAACAAATAGAACATCTCCTCTCTCCATGTCAATACCATTTGAATGACTCCCAAAGCAATCAGGCAATTTCCTTTGAACAGCAACTTTTGTATCGCTTCATAAAGGATAGTTGGGAAATACATTCTTCCCTAGGTCCCCAGCATGTAGGGAGTGGCCCCCAGGAAGTGTGGGGCTGCATGCAGAACAAGGAGGAGAGCAAACTGCAGGATGATACTATGTGAAGTTACAGTCTTGCCTTAAAGTACATTTCCTGGTCTTATGGGACCTGCCAATTGTCCAACAAAGAGGTGGCATAAAGGGTGGATTCTGCTATGTTCTTTGTGTGCACACACATGTACCAGAATTTTGGTTGGTAGAATTTTTTGCTGGAATGCAGTATATATTTCTGCATACTCTAGAATTTTGCTGCTGCTTGCTTAAGAGAGGTGCTTAAAGGCTATCAATTACAATATATGCAGGATGCCTTCAGGATTTACTCAAATCTACATATTATTATTCTTCCCCTTTTGAGAGAGGATTGCTCTTTCAATTTTAATTCCGTGGAGTAGTTTCCCCTTTAATCTAATCGCTACTAATTGGTCACCAAAGCCTTGCAGACATCTAAGTAATATATTCATGCTAGAGGATAATAATATAATCTGTAATGGTAATAATAAAAGAGAACTAAAATCTCTTAAGGCCAAGCCTATGCATGCCTACTCAGAAGTAAGTCCCATTACAACCAATAGGGCTTACTCACAGGTAAGTGTGGATAGGACTGCAGCCTTAATGTGGACTAACTCTGATATTATCTTTTTAAACCTGGAAAATATCCCTAGAACCAATAACTAAGCATGGACACCTCTGAAAATGTTATGTGTCAATGCATCACAAGCAACCCTATTCTGTATGAACAATGTTACATACTCTATGTACTCTTAGTTGAATTGATCATTAGATCTCTTTGACCCAAAACATATTACACTTACGAGAGTGCAAGAGTTACACTTATATACTGCAACACTAAACACATTTTGTAACATTCTAAATACAAACATCACGCAAAAAACAGAAACAAAACATAAAAGGAAAAAAGAAAAGGAAGCTGGGACAGCTGGAGCGCCTACATTTTCACTTGCAGAACAAAAATACTGACGTGTGTTTAGTATCTTAAAAAAAAATTAGGGGACTTTATAATGATACATTTTGCCTACATGTCTCATTATCTTTACATTTTTTTTCCTCCCAGATTTAGGAAGAGAATTTGTTTTCCGAAACACAGAATGATATAGAAAACATATGTTAGATCCTTTTATACATATTATTGCAATTGTGCAGACTTTCTAGACTTACCTCCTCTATGGATAATCAAAGAAGTTTCACTTCCAACTGGACATTCTTTAAGTATATCCACTACTTCTGCATGGCTCAGGTTCTGTACATTCTGGTGGTTGATCTCAACAATGAGGTCACCTTCACATAAACCAGGACATCCCTGAATGTCTAGGATTTGCTTCACCCTCTGTCCTGTGGGACTGTCTGCTATAGTGAAGCCAAAGCCCTGGGCCCCTTTCACAATGGTTAAGGTCATGAGTTCAGCTTGCGTGGCCCCAGAAGAAGCCATTGATACATTATCATCGTGAACAGGTGGTGGGAATGTGCTATCAAGCTGACTATCTGCTGGAATGGAGTGCAAGGAATGTGGTGGCCGATCTGTTACATCTGGAACAGACTGAGAAGTTCTAGAAATGTATTCCAAATAAGTTTCATAGTTATGTCTTCCATTTACTACTACTGGAGGCCTCTCCATGACTGCAAGTGGTGGCACCATGCTGTTGGCAGGATCTTCAGGATCAAAGGGTAGAGGGTATCCACGACATAGCACCAGGTTGACACTCTGACCAATGGGAACAGACTGGAAGAGTTTGACTACATCTGCGTGAGTATGCCCAAGGACACAAACTTCATTAATATAGACAATGACATCACCTAGAAAGAGAAAAAAATAGCGAAATGAGATAATTTCAACTATTCTGGTGTCTCAAAACGTGAACAAATTTGTGATCCCCAAAAGGGATCTCCATTCTGTTGCAGCTGCTGACACAACAAGATGATCTGAGACTGCAATCTGTCTGCCAATAACAATAGACTTTCACATTAAACATAAATAGCAAAGAAAAATTACTTTTATCTGTCATGCACAGAGATGTGCAGTTTTTTTCCCCATAGCTACAGCTAAATGGAAAATGCTCATTATTGTAATATTTCTTACAGAAACTAATATTTAAAGCTAGATCCTTTCACTTTTAAACACATGCGTGAAACAGGATTTCTTGTTTAGATGTGGTGTGATGTACAGCCACAGTAGATATTCATTGCAAGTTTTATCAGCCAATTCCTGAGGCCCAAACTAGACATGACATTGAATATCTTGTCAGGGCTGATTTTTACTCTAAAGTAGCAGCCACATGGGGGCATAATCCAAATGAGAAGTGCAGCATGGAGAAAGAGAGTGTTTACCTGTGTGCCATCATCTAGTCCCAGAGGCGGATCTACAGGGAGGGCAAAGCTCTAAGTGTTGCAAGAAGCCTTACCCTGTCATGTAAATCCCTCCTCTCCCTTGCTGCTGTAGCCAGTAAGCAACGCCAAGATGTTGCTTTTCCCTGTGAGGATTGGCTAAAATGGTGCAGGACAGGAGTGATTTCCACGGCAAGGTAAGGCTTCTTGCAAAACTTAGAGCTTTGCCCTCCCTTAGATCTGCCTCTGTCTAGTCCCATAGTTACAAACTGAAGCTATTATAGCCCACTTATGGTGCTACTATAGCAGGGGTGGTCAAACATGCTACATAAATTAACATTACAGACAACATTCTCAAACATCAGATGTTTGAGAACCACAAGAGAGAAGTATGAGAGCTGAAATATTTAAGAAGCATTTAAATTCTTAAATGTATTTACTCACCATGAACATTAAACTTATATTACTTTATAACCCAGTGGACTCTCAGTTTACACCAGTAAATAATTATGAAACTGGAATTTTTTTAAATTTACCTTTTATATTAATTGTGATGCAAAAAGGATCTCAGCCAACATATTTCTATGAGCCACACATTATATGAGCCACATGTAGCTTCCAAGCCATGGTTTGGTAGCTCCTACATTAGATCATATGACACTTCGGGTTCCCAAAATAGCTCTGGGGATGGGATTTTTACTGGGAAAATGGTGTGAAGGTTTTTGCGCTAGCAACTATTGCCAGGAGTACTGCCAGGAAGAATGATACCAGAAAGTCAGTTTACAGAAGATAGAGGGAACCCTACATGTTTTTTCTGCTGGTCTATTTAAAGTGCCTGTCAAGAAAAGGCATAACTGTACTCTTTAACAAATGAAGTCTGAATCAATTGCAAAACATCCAACCCCAATCTCCTAGGATTTCATGTCTATACAAGCAACAGCTATTGATTGGGAGAGAGTTGTACACTTAGCACATTAGACTTCACTGCTCTGTGATTAGCTTTAAAACAGATCTAATATTCTGACAGCCACCCACAGAATTAAACACATATAGTGAAAAAAGAAAGTACTTGCTCAGAAAGCTGTAAAACTGTTCCTAGTTTTTCTGCTCACAAAACTATTCTGCACTGAGTGTTGCTTCCTCTGCTAAAAATGAAATGGTGCTGCTCTCAAACTTAGGAATCCTACCTTTCTATTACATTTCAAATATCTTCAGGAGAAACTGAAACTGATGAAATTTAGATGATTAAGCCCTCTCTCTATTCATAATCCCTCTCCATCTCTAGGCGGTGTCTCTTATAATTCTTTGCATTTGTGATGTGTAAGAGACTTGGGGGCAAATATCCTAGTCGGGGAGGGGGGTGGAGGTTGGATGCAGCCAGTGATGTCATTCAGGGGGAACAGACCAGAACGGGCGTTCCGGATCCTAACGGGCTCCATGGCTGGTTCCAGGTTCCCGACAAGTGCCAATCAAAAGTGAGTTCCTGTTCCTAAATCATTTGAATGACACCACTGGATGCAGCCCTTAGGCAACATCCAAGCCCCTTACCCTGGGCCATGTGGTTTGCTTGGACCTGCACCTGCTATATAAAGCAGGAGGCAGGAGGTCTGGACTGATGGTTGAGCTGCTGGTACTGCCTGAAGCTAAGCAGGAAAATCTGCGGTTTGCTTTTGGATGGGAGACGAATGCCAGGCTGTGACAAGCTGCAGTAACTGTTGTGGCAGAACAGAGTCACTGTGGAGCTGATTAGCTCACCGCAAGTGAGAGTTGCAGTAGAGTGTGTGAGGAGGCCAGCCGGCAAAGAAGGGAATACGACCTTGAGGACCTGTCCAGGCTCGACTTGCGATTGCCTGCTGAAGCTTGATGGCAGCAGCCAAAGGAGAGAACCACACTGTGAAGGCAACGTCTGGGCCTGAGGATTGGCGGATCACAAGAATACTGTAGATTTGTAAAAACCCCATTGAAAAAAAATTGTGGTTTAGACTAGCCTGCTCATGTAAGCCGCCTTGGGCATTTGCTTCGGCATGGGAAAGGTGGGGTATAAATTCTTCAAATAAATAAATAAATAAATAAAATATAGCGGGAGCAGATCCAAGCAAGCCCATTGGGACGGCTGGCGCCTACCCCAATGCCCTTGCCCCATGGAGGCTTCTGGCCTGTGCTGTTTCGGCACAGGTTAGGATTGTGCCCTGAGTGGGATACAGGGTGCTATTTCTTCCATGCCACTTCCATGATTGAAAAAGATGTGAAATAACTTTAAATCGCAAGTAGACCAATTGCGCACGTGAGTGTCTCCTGGTGCCAGATTCTCTGTTCCTTCAAAAGAAAATAAAAACCTTTTGATGCCCTTTCTGCATTCTGGTAGCTTCTTTGAATGTGGGCTGGTACAAAAAACAAGCCCAGAAAGATCACAACAAGCTTACAATGTGGGTAAAAGGGAATTTTAAACAATATACCAGAACTATATGCATGAATAAGAACAGAAAGCAGATCAATTCTGTAAGAAGGTGTGATTTTATATATAGGAAACCAGCGACCTGGTGTAATTCTACTTTTACTCAGTGCACATGTTTTAATTAAAAAGCTGGCTTTTCAACATTTTTGCGCTTAACCAGCATGCATCTGGTAATTACACACAGGCAGATGTGGATTAGCCGACAAGGCTATTTACATTTCTATTGTGTTCTGCATACAGTGGTGGTAAGATCTATTTAAATGAAAGCATTTAACTTTTTCTCCTTTTGGAGGGAAGGAAAGGAAGAAGGAAATAAATTATGAGAATGTAAAGACTTTGATTATTTGCTGGTGTGAAAAAAACATGAAACGCTCAGATTAAAAAACTGCAAGTGAAGCGCAAAGCGGGACGGCATAAATGAATGCTGAGTGCAAAAAGCAAGCAGGTTCCCCCTCCTGAGCTAGATTCGATGCGAGGAACTTAGGAGAAAGAGAAGCTCATGCTTTGCTCAAATGTAAGATATAATACTATAAACAAAAGCAATGAGTCCTTTTGAGTGGAGGCCATATACAATAAGGATAATCGTGCTTACTGCGAGTTACTCAGTCAATGGGTAAAAACATTTCTCTTCTCTTCTTGGCTTTGCATTTGGAAGCCTTTTTATTTATCATCGTACAAACCTGGAGCCAATGAACTGCATGACAGGGCATCACTGGATTTGCAGAGCATAACAAAAGTGGTCTTTCCACACTGACTCTGCTATTTGGGAGCATTTTGAAATGGATTATTGCATGTGTGGGGAAACACGCACAAGCAAATGGACGGTCTATAAGGCAAAGGGGTCAAAATTTAGACCACGTGCTGTGGAGGATGCTGTATTTTATTTCTCCACACGCAGTGTCACATTTATCTAAAGTAATGGCTTCGAGAAGCGAGGAAATCGCTCGGCTCATCTCCTGGCAGCCTAAAGGCTTAGCTGTATGACAGAGCATGAGGTAACTATAAAGCAGCCACTGTAACTGCCCAGGAAGCATGGCAAGGAGCCATGTGTCATCAGACAGAGGATGAATATCTGTGACTGCCTTCCCTGCCGCACCACGCCGCGACCCTTGATTCCTCTCAAAGATGGCTCAGTAGGCCGAAAAACAAGTAGGAATTAGGAAATGGATGTTTTTTCCTCTAAAAAAAAACCCAGGAAGAAGTGCAATCACACCAAAATGCAATAGTGTGCAATACACTTAAACTGCAATAGTGACTACAGTTCTGGCAAAGATTTGCATTTCTCATTAGTTGACTGCAAAGCCCACTGGATTTCAACAGTGATGTGATGAATTCATTGTTATAAAGCTTAAAATGCATCATCTTGACAAGTGAATGGAAGGCACATTCAAACATCTCTGGGTGCAGAATGAGATGCTCCAGTCTGTCTGAGAAGCAGGTCCCTATCAAAAACTAGGTGCATTTGCAGCTGCGATGTTCCACAACATCTAAAAGTTCCACAACAGCTAAAGCAGATAGATAAGGATGCCAAGCCAAACATTTCTTTTCCCCTTTCACTCCTTTCCCCTTCAGTTTTCCCTCAGTTTTCATTCAGACCACAATCCTAACCTGGAGTTAGGCTGGCACAATTAGGCCAGCTAAGTTTGGCTGGCCTAATTGTGCTGACCTAACTCCAGGTTAGGATTGCGCACTAAGTAAAAATGTGACTGAAATGCAGATATGCACACCAACAAAATTCAACATTAAGGTTCACACTGCACCGTTCTATTTCACTTTTGAAGAAACAGCATGACAGCCTCTTACTAATTTCTTTAATACTTTCTTTTTTAAAATCTCCTTATCATTTTTTAAATCTCGACTACAACCTCCTGGGCAGGAGGTTGTAGTCAAGAGGGTTAAAGCCCCGTTTGCCTGAAGATAACATCCGAAGGTCGCCAGTTCGGGATCACCGGAAGTCTCTGTTAGCGGCAGACCTTGTAAACTGCGACTGATTGGAGCTGAGCTACAGCTGCCTGTGAGAGGGGAGAGTGCTGGGCCAGCCGCTTCTTGGTGGGAGCAGAAGCTGCTTATCAGCCAGCAGGAAGGCAAATTGTGTGGCCAGAAAGAAGACTACACCATGAAAGTACCATCTGTATGCTGTATGTTGTTCTTGAAAGATAGAACTTCCTTGTAATTTGTAAAAACCTTTGTGTTAGTGAATAAAGCTTGCCTATGTAAACCACCTTGAGTTAAAGTCAGAGGAGCAATCTAACGACCTAAGAAAGGCGGTATATAAATACGATCATCATTATCATCATCATCATCATTTTATTTATTTATTTTCATCCCCAGCAAAGTGTTTTGAGTCTAAATCAACCACCTACTCATAAAGTCCATAGTTCACTGCAATAACTTTTCCCTTCTCATGCAGGAAGTCAATGAGTGGGTCCCAGTTATTCATAAATGACTTTACTGACTTCTCTGAGTAAAATCATTAGTTTATCAATTTCTACTAAGTCTAGTATTTTTATCCACCAATTTTCAATTGAAGGTATCTCTGGGACTCTCCAATGTTTTGCATACAATATCCTTGCCACAGTTGTCATATATAAAAATAAAATTTCTAAGTCTTTTGGTACCTGATCATCAAGTATACCTAGCAAAAAAGCTTCTGGTTTCATTTGTAAATTAAAAATCAGCTGCATCTGCTGGTGTATCTGAGCCCAGTATTGTTTTGCGTTAGTGCATGTCCACCACACATGATAAAAAGTGCCTTCTTGTTTCTTATATTTCCCACACTTATTTGACACATTTTTGCTAATTAATTTAACTGGTATTATATACCATCTATACCTAAAATTTCAATCTTTTAATCCACAAACTTTCTTATTGATTCGTTAACATCTCCAGGTCAACATTTTTAGCCCATTGTATCATACATTCTTTAACTTGTTCCTCTTCTGTCTCATATTTCAACAGTAACCTATCCATTTCAGTAATACATTGCTCTTCTCCAATACACAATTGATTTCTAATTAGGACATTTGATCTTCAAAACCATATAATTTTTTTATCCACTTTAAGAGTGCAATCCTAGACTGCCGCTGCGCTCCTGTGCCAATCCAGTGCTGTTGCAAATGTGCTGTTAGGTGCATCTGCGCCAGTGAGTCGCTCGCACGCTGCAGCGCCCGTCAGGGGCACCCGTCAAGCACCAGCAGCGCTCGGTAGGCACAGGACGTCGTGGAGGCTGTTCCAGAGGTGTGCCGGGAGCATAACAGGGCAGCACAGTGGGCTGTGACAGCCGATGGCCACTGCGCTGTATCCTAAGCCCCGTCCCCGGCCAGGGTGGCCCTGATTCGGGCCACTGCTGCGCTCGTTCACCTGTGCCTGCAGGCAAAGATCAGCAGGCACAGATCTGAGTACCCCATAGGACTGGCTGGGGCTTACCTGGGTGCAAGGGGAAAACCTCCCCTTGCCCTGCGCTGCACTGCTGCTGCCTCCTAATGGCCTTAGAATGCAGCCCTGCTGTGCCGGCCTTGCTATGCAGACGCTGCTTAGGATTGGACTGTAAATATCTCAAGAAGCTGTACGTACTGAAACCATTGACAACCACTGTCAAAAACATTCTGATGTTTCTTAATTCCATAGGTTCTCTTGAGCAAAGCCTTCACCATTCCCCTGCCGTGTGTGTGTGTGTGTGTGTGTGTGTGTGCACACACACACACTAAAGTAAAAGATTTTATTAGCCAAACTACACACTACAAAAGGGAAACCAACATTCTCTCACCACTAAAATAGTGGTGAGGATGAAATTTACACTTTAAGGAGACAGCATGCATTGGTTATAAAACAAATAACCTATCTCAAACTACACTTACATTGGTCAGTTGTTAACATCTGCCAAGCAATTCCAATCCAATATGCAGCACTTCCTTTGGGCTACATCCAGTTTTCTAAGTTGGATTCTCTTCTCATCTTTATAAGAAGCTTAGACTTAACCCACCTGGATCCTTCAACTAACCATCCAATCATAATCTCTACCATACATAGCTGATGTAACTATCCTCACCCTTCACAGGTGATATTCATCTACTTTCATTCTTTTTCCTTCTTACCAAAACGCCCAAGCATTAAAGCCAACCTCCCCATTTACTGTAACTTTCTGCTTAACCCCTTCTTCTCCAACATTATCCATGACAACTACATCCTTCTTCTGATTATTCCTATCGTGTCTTCATCCGGTAATCTCCTTGTGAAGAGACTAATACGTTTCTATACAATAACCAAGTGTCTCTTGATGTTGTATCACAATTTTTTCTTTAAAAAAAACTCTTGCAAGAAAAACCATAATGATATTTTTATATTTGTTCCATATTCTCAACAGTGCATGTCTAATACTATGGTTTTAAATTCCAAGTTTGCCTTTATTTTTTCATACCATAAAAACCCATGCCATCCAAACCTTATATCTAACCCTTCTAAGCCAACTATCTCTTCTTTCATAGTAACCAGAGTATCATGTTGACTGCTGCTCCCTGCATCCCTCAGCTTCCTGGTCCCAAGGCCTTGGATAGCTTACCAGGTGATGCTGAGAGCAGCAGTGGTTGGATTTGTGAAACGGAGCCAGGAGATGAAGAGCTTATTGCTGCTCCTCTGCCTTCTGGTAAGCTTCATCAGGCATTGGGGCATCGTTAAGAACTGACCAGGATCCAAAGGGCCATGTTGGAAGGTTGCATGCCTGCAGTTAGGTTTCTGAGACTCCCCTTCTAAAAACCTGTCCTCCTCACATCACCTGATAAACATGGAAGCTCTGCTGAAGCCAAGATGTTATAAACTTGGTTTCTGAGACTCCCCTTCTAAAAACCTGTCCTCCTCACATCACCTGATAAACATGGAAGCTCTGCTGAAGCCAAGATGTTATAAACTAAAAGCTATGTAAGCTATGGGAACACACAAAGGGTCACCCATACAGGACAGAGGGAGCCTTTGTGTTCAAGCCCTAGAGTCTCAAAGCACACAGTAACAGGGTGGAAGAGTTCTTAATACTGTGAGATAAGAATGCATGGCTATTGGTTCATTCAGCCACGCTATAAAAGTTAAACATCAGTACCCCCCAAGGCCAGTGGTGGTCTTTGCTACACTAAGCAGGCTTTCCTCTTGTAGTGGTGAAATGCAGAAGGAAAATTCACTTCCTCACAAATTCATTACCAAAGACATAATACCTGTCCCACTACCTGGTAGACGACCTCTCCAAGAATCTGCTTGCCACAATGGGAAAAGTTAATTAATATAGTTTTCACAGTCTCGGTTTTTCTGTCAGCACTTGTAATGTGACAAGATAAACAATAGTGGGGGGAAATGTGCTGCAATTCACACAAGCAGAATGCAAAGCAGGAGGATTTCACCAAGGTCTTAACTTGGAAGCATCCATTATAGGTTTTTTAAAAAAATGAAAATGCTCTTAAAAATACACCTCAATACAATGATTGCTTCAAGTAAAAACTGAAAATAAGTTTGCATAACTAATTGAAAAGTTTTTAGCTATGTGCATTCAAACAATGGGGCTGGGAAGGAAAAGAAAGATCTTTTAGAAAAGGAGGAAATCCCTGATAACATAATATAAGGGTAGCTTCCTATGCCACTTTTCCCGAATCATGCTTTGAAAAGTAAAAACCAGTGGTGTAATTGAGGGGGGGGGGAAAGAGGCAAGGAACAGAACACTGGGGCTTCTCCTATGGCAGGAGTAGTGATGTCATCAGCAGGAGTGCTCAGGTGCTGGTCTTGAAACTTTTTTCAAAGGACCTTAACTAAGAAGAAGCATTTGACTCAGCAGGAGGCAAACTGAAAAAAAAATGTCTAAAGCAGTGGTCCTCCAAGGGAGTTGGGAGCCATGTAAATCCTGGCAGGGGAGGGGAAAATATAGCAAAGTGATCCCCAGGATCATGTTGCTGGCTGTGGCCAGAGGGGATTTTTTTAACACTTACTCCTCACAGTACTGGCCTCTGGGGGATCTGGGGACCTCCCCCCCCCCCACAGGGCTCCCAAGCCTTAGAATGGGAGTAAAATGCTATCAGATCCTGGAAGTGGGTCCTGCTTGCGTTTTACACCTGTTCTAAAGCTTGGGGAGCCCTGCAGAGGGGGGTCCCCACAGCTCCCTACAACCTCTGCAGGCCAGTGCTGTGAGGGGTAAGTGTTAAAAAGCCTCTCTGGCCACAGCAGCAGCATGATCCTGTTGGGGATCCTTCTGGGGCCCTCTTGGGAATCATGCTGCAACCTTCCCGCTCTCCCCGCCCCTTAAAGGGGCATACAACAGTGCTTCCCGGGGGGGGGGGGTATGTTGGGATCCATCACTTAAGGAACCACTGGCCTAAAGGCATATGTTAATACCTAGGCCATCATACACTGGGGTGCTATATTATGCTTGCAATTCTATACACACTTACCTGGGAATAAGTCCCACTGAACTTCTGAGTAGACAGGCATAAGAATGCACTGTAAAGCTACAATCCTGTGCAGACTTATGTGGGAACAAGTCCTATTGTTCCCACTTAATTCACTTAATTGTTCCCACTGAACACAGTGGGACTTAATTCTGAGTAAGCATACATAGGCTAGCATACATAGCACTCTAATATACCTTTTCTAGTCAGCTGGAACATTTTTAAATTATATTTTTCCAGTTTTATACATTTATTTTAAATGACTGCAAACCAATACAAGAGTCTGGGACATCACTTAGAACTTAATTTAGTCAGATGAAATGAATAAATGTTGTAGAGTATTACTGGAGTGTGGATAAAGAGAGGGGGCCCCTCTGGGGGTATAATGATGTGTTTCTGCATTTCAATATTTATCATTGCACCACTACTGAGTAAATCACATATAACAAGCCTGGTTTAGAAATAACTAGATTCCCCCTAAAGCACCCTCAAATGCTTAAGCTTCCATAGATAACGAAAGTTTACTATAAGAGTCTAAGGACGACGGTAGCGATGGAATTATTGAGGCAGTTCACATATAACACCAAACTTGGTTATTCGGCTTTAAAAAAAAAAAAAAAAGCTGTGTAAAATCCAGATATGTTAAGAGAAATAAAATTAGGAAAAAGAATTATACCATGAAATAGTAAAAAGGAAAGATGACAGAAAATTTAGTACTTTTAAAGCGGAAACCAAAGAAGGAAAGCTGAAATGAGGAAACTTGAAAAGACATTTTGAGGCTTTTAATCATTACTATCATTATAAAGTCTCACTTGCTTGTCACTTCTTTATGGAAGACTACCAGTTCTTTTCACCCTCCTGATAGCTCTTGCAGTGAAACAAAATACATGATTTGCCATTAGTGAATAAAATGAGGAATTAGATGATGACAACTACCATTTCCTGCTTGGATTTTTGTCACTTCATGAAAATAGAAAACTGACGAGATGTTAATTATGCTTAATACAAGACATTTTTTCCCTTGTAACTGCAGTTTCAGAGGGTTGCAGTCTCTCGCGCTTTCTTGTAGGGAGGGGGAGCTTGGAGTCATGGAAGGTTGATTGCATTATAAGAATCCAATCTGCAGCATGTTGGACATAGTTAGGGATTGACAGTTGCTTGACTGGTGCTGTGCAGTGGAGGAGAAGAGAAAAACCAAGCCTCAGGGATATCCCTAAGGGCTTGAAATCTCACATGATATTACAAGATGTCTGGCAAATGTACAAAAGTTCATTTTGCACTGTGCCAGGCATAGCAAGAGAGCACAACTCACCTATCAGCCCTCAGACACCACAATAATGCATCTCACTTCCATTGCTTTAGAGAGTGTATATACTGCTTTATCAATAAAGATGGTCAAAGTTATGAAGAAGCAGACAGAACAACAAACAAAACTGGTAGCAAAACTATACTGCTAGCCGTGCTTCACGAGTGCTTGGAAAATGATTATTTTCATGCCAAATCTTGGGTTGACCAAGAGACTAGCAAGCTTTCCCCGTGATTTGACGTGTACTTTTCCGTAAATGTTTATCTCGTCCCATGGGATTGACTGCTTTCATTTTTGTGATGAATTTGTGCCTGAAGGGTTAGCGTGCACACAGTCAACACTGAAGGGGAAGTAGAAGTAGAGGGGAACGTTCAACACATTTGAACATTTGCTTCACATGCACTTGCTTCACAAGGACTCCATGTTCGATTCATGGCATTCAGGTAGGGGTGGGAAAGACTTCCCCTTGAAACCCTAAAGAGCTACTGCCAGTCATACTGAATTAGATGGAAAACATGGTCGGATTCAGCACAGAGCTGCTTCAATATGTTCATAGGGCATTCACAGAGATGGGAAACTGTTTCTGGGAACAAGGATAGGAACAGGATAGCCCCCCAAAAGGAATATATCCTCTACAGCTCACATGCTTGTTAACTTAGTCTCTTTGGTAGGAGATGCTCAAAAAGGGTGTTTCCAATAAACAGTGGAAGATCACAAGCCCCATAAAAATTATGGGGGGTGAGGTGGGGGGGGGTTCATAGTGTAAATAGCAAGGAGGAGCACTACACATAAAAAAGCCCAGCAGGTCAGACAAAAGGTCCATCAATTCCAGGATCCTATTTCTCACAATGGTCAGCCTCTGAGAAACCTCATGAGTAGGGCATGAACAGACATCTCCCACTGTGGCAATATACCTCAAGAGCTCATGCTAGAAGAGGGATAATCTGAAACCAGTACAAATGCCATGCCTTACCAACCCAGCCTCAGAACAAGCAGAAAGCCTGAACAAACTCTGAACAAGCGTTCAGACTGAAAAAAAACCCCACACCCAGGCTGACTACTTCCTTTTGCCAGCCCTACAGCAACCAGAATAAAAACATGTGTCACATACCATGTCTGCTCAGGATCATTGTATATTTACAGTTTAAATTGTGCTTTTATTGTGTGCAATCAAAGAAGAGGATGTCCTGCTTCTCTGACATATATTTCAAGTCTGCATGTTAAGACAGAAAAAGTAAAGCAAGCAAAATCAAACTATTACTATTACAAAAGTACAAGACAGAAGCTGAATAATTTATATTATTGGATCTTAACACCCAATGAATATTCTGTGTGCTGCATGAGTTATCAAAAACAAAACATAAGTATGCATAAAAACACGTTTAGGCTGTTTTGGAGGAACTTTAAAAATAACATTAGAATTGGGCTTGTTACTTAAGGCAAAGATAGAAAAATTGCATCTTACCAACTCAGTAGACATTACTCTAGCAAAATGCATTCAATGTTAATGGCATTCTTTTTCTTTTTCTTTTTGTATATCATAATCATACAGTGATCACAGCAAGGAGATATATGACTGCAGAAATACATAGTGCAATTTGCTACCCTCTCTGAAGTCCCCCAAGCATGGCTTGCTGAGGCTAGGCTAGTTGCTATAGTATAGTAGAATCCATGATCGAGGGCGGAAGATGACTCATGAATGACCAAGGACATATTTTTATACTTGCTTTACCTTAAGTCAGGAGTCTCCAAACCCTGGTCCAAGGGCCAGTCCGACCCTCTGGAAGATTTTTATCCGTCACTTGGCAGGTGGTGGGGCTGGCCCACAGCAATCTGCTGAAGGGGGATAAATACAGTGCAACCTTGGTGTCTGCTAGGGTTCTGTTCCAAAGCCCCCCACAAATACAGGGGTCAGCATGTAAATCCTGTTACATATGATGCGACTCTTGTGCCAAAACATTTGGAGACCCCTGCTTAGGTGATCAGTTTAAAGCACCAGGATTATGTCAAGCCTGCTTTTTCAACAGGGAAACGTGTTCTAAGTCTTTTCAGAAAAGTAAATCTGACTTTATTGGACACACCCCGAAGAGCACAATTCTGGAAACAGCTCTGCTCTTGATCAGAGCCAGCCCCAAATCTCCTAAAGTCAGGAATGGCACACCATTGCTCTCCCCCCCCCTTTATCTGATGGGTCACCAGCTGCTGCTTCTATTGCTCCTCACCCATTCATTACTGGGATTCAAGAAGGAAACAGAGCAGAAGAAGTGTAGAGAACACTGGTTTGGCCAGCCTGTCATACAATGCCTATATTTTATGCGTATAGGTGTGCTCTGGCATCCACAGATTTGGTATCCACAGTTTCAGTTATCCACGGATACCGGGACACCTAAGATAGGGGAACATTAAACAAATTTCTTTTTTTTTAATCTTGTTGCAGCAAAACTATTGATGTTCCCCTATCGTTAAAAAGGCATCCTGTTATCCATGGTTTCAGGTATCTACTGACGGGGGCGGTTGGAATGGAATACCAGCAGATACTAGGGCATGCCTGTATTTCTTTGTATGTTCTGTGTCATCCTCATGGTGTTGGGCATAGTCACCACTCCCTTTGCCTACTTCTCTATGTTTGGCCATTATAGTTGTTTTGGTATCCTTTAGCAGCTGGAATGAAAATTACAGGAGGCTTGGGGAGGATGAAAGCAAATTGTATTTAGAGGCAGGTCCTCTCAGCCAGTGCTCTACCTGAAGCAAGCCTCATGGACAGGCTGGTCCTTCTGCCTTTGATAATAAGGAGGCTGTTAGTGAGCAAGGACTCTAGTTATGGTCTTGTGCCTGCACTAACCTCCTAAAGCCTCACCATGAGTTCCGGTGCAAGTACAAAAATCAGAGGTCCTAAGAGGAGTTTTATCAAGGGGTACGAAGTTTCTTTTGGTCCCCTTCCCTTCTCCATTAGTCATTTCTCCAGGGCCTGGACCACCCACCTCCTTTGGCTCCCAGGCCCCCTTTTTGACCTGCAGCCCAGTTACAATATACCCCTTGCACCAGACATGTCATGTAGCGGGTATGCGGGGGTACGCGCATACCCGTTCCTAGGATTAGGGCTGGCCCCGCCCATTCGCCCACCCACTCATCGACTCCATTGGCGCTCCGCTCCGCCCCCTGCAACGTTTGAATTGCCTGCACGTTTGCGTTGCCTGCACATTCTCAGAGCCAGGCAGGCAGGCAGCGGAGTGAGGGAGACCAACGGCAGCAGCAGTGTGAACAGGTAGGCTGCCTGAGGCTCCCTCCTGAGGAGGCGCGGTGGTTCCTGGGGGGAAATCGGTAGCCCGCGCGGCGGCCCCGGGGAAGGCCCGGGACTCCCGGGCCTTCTCCTGAGCTGCCGCGCGGCCTACCGAGGAGGCGCGGCGGTTCCTGGGGGCGGTTCCTGGGTTCCGGCTATGACCTCTCTTCCGGTGGGCAGGCGCCGACACAAGTGCCCATCAAAAGTGAGTACCTGTTGCTAAATCATTTAAATGCCATTACTGCCTTGCACCCCTCCTTCAGAGCCCCTGACAACAATGCATAGCATTAGGTTGTGAGAAAGCATATCAGCAAGGTCAAGCAAGAGTAATGGGAAAGCTCTAAAAAAGATAAGAGGATGTAAGTAAAGCAGACATTTTAAACAGAGACTCTGTTGAACAGAACAGTATCAGAAAGCTAACAAATAGATGCCCCTATTTGAAAACCATTTAACAGCAATGCAGGCATGCCTGGATATGGATGAATGAAGATATAAAGGAAAAGAATGAAAAATGAAGGAAAAAGTGCAACGTAAGGAACAAAAGATATATCTATATAGACAAAAAGCAAATAATGCAGTGACTTTAAGTGATTCATGCCTCCAGAAGCTCACTTATTGAACATATTGCAGGAACACTGAAGCTTTATTTGAAGGTTACCATTTCTCCTAAAAATTTACGCTTTCTGATAGGCCTCAAGCAAATGCCATCTTACGACAGTTTCTTCCTGATTCATATCCCATTTTTTTTTATGGCAAACCAAAAAGTCCTGAGCTCTGCAATATTTGAAATCTTATTTGAAAACGTGGCTTAAGTTTTTTCAGCAGCATGCAGAAAGCATAGTGATTTGCCTGGCTCAGAAGGGAGGAAAGGGGAAAAAAAAAAAGAACTCTGAAGAAAATGCAATAAAACTGAAGCCATAAGGGGATTTGAAATTCAATAACATTGAAATACAAGCAACGACTTTATCCACAGATTTTGTTTAACGTAAACGGGAATATACAGGTATTATGTCAGCACCAGAGGGAGCCCAGATTGAATGAAGGGATAGAATTACTGTGAAGTAGAAAGAAAAACATTTGTTTAAAAAGAAGAATGCAAGGGTTATGACATTCATATGCCCTTCAAGGTCGTATTAATATAGGTTCAAATCAGTGTTTAGTGAAAAGCTTCCTGGAACCAGGCCGGAAGTGGGAATCCATGCAGAACTGTGCTAGCTATTTAGCCAGTGCATGTCCAAACAGATCAAGTCCTGCACTGCAGAGGCTTACCCCTGGGTAAGGGAACAATTGTTTCCCAGGGGAAGCCCCCACAACTGAACACCCCCTCAAGGTATGCAGTAGTAGTCCTTGCACCCCTCCTTGCCTTCCCCCCACTCCTCCGCTGCTTCGAGCACCCCCTTACCTGCTCTGGTGCATGGTCAACCTGGATCTATTGCCTGCAAAGTCACATTGTGCTTTACAGCACGTTTGTCACAGCCTACGCTGGCGGATTGCACTGCTAAGCATCATCTTAAAGGCATTTCTGCCAATGACTCAGCAACTCTACTATAGTAACTTGTGATACGGGGACAATAATTCATACTATCCTGGCAGGATGGATTTGCCTTTTGCAGGACGATGTGAGGGCTTTGTTGGCTTAAGCAGATATTAGTATACAGAACTAGGCTTGGTATGGATTATATGAATGGTATAAATCATACATATGTGTGGTTTCCAATACCTTGGGAAGTATTTAAATACTTTAAATACTGAAGTTGGTCTAATTTCTGCTTTACTAAATACACCAATCTTAAGTACGGGGTATAATAAAAGTGCAGTTGGAAGAGATTCCCCCCACATCTGTATTGCCTTTCCTTTTACGTCATTTATGAGGATGCTGCATTACCCTGAAAAATGCTTTTTCTACCAGTTCCACAACAATCAGTGAATATATAAACCGTTGCTGCAAAGGTGCCAGCTTTTTTAGTGTTGTGCTGAAGTTTAATTTCAAGGGCACGCACAGCTCTCTTTAGTATCAGCAAGATACCTTGTTACTGTATGCTGAACCAAAGTATTTCAAGAAAAACAATGACAGAAAAAGAAAGGTAGGAAGGTCATGATCCAATTCGAAGGGAATTAATTGGTTTTCTTTCAAGAGTGCTCAGGAGGCTTCTGAATTCTAGCAAAGGCTCCAGTTTAGGGCTTCCCAACCTGGGGGTTGAAAGCTTATTTTGAACAAATTGCAATGTATTTTCACCTACCTGCAATGAACTGTTGCATTTGATAACCTATGGCATTCTGCATACATGTTTTTTACAGGCACTGTCCTGGGTGCTATTAATTCCTATGGAAATCATACACAAATCATGCAAAAAATCTGAACTAAACATGGTTTTAGTGACCATACAGCTTAGCTACTGCAGGATGCAGCAACAGCAAGATTAGGTATTTATTTTCCATTCATTTCTCCAAATGTGTATGTTTATGAGTACAATGTGATTTATTAAAAATGTATGATTTATTAAAACAATGAAATCACTTCCAGACCTACCAGCACAATGATGTCACTTCCTGCTTAATGACATCACTTCCAGTTTTAGAGGGGTCCCAACAGATTGTCGTACCTAAAAATTGGGTCCTGGTGCTAAAAAGGTTGGGAAATATTCCCCTAGCGTATAATTTCTTTTACTAACCGACAGTTTGGAATGTTGCTACTTGGTACCGATTTTCAAATTAAGGCAAAGGGGAACAAAGTAAATAAATTTCATTTGAATTCTTCAGTTTGAAACAGTGCCTCAGTGAGACTCCTTTTGGAAGATGTTATCTTGCATCCTCATTTTCTCTATTGAATTTTTTTTGAATTTGAGTACCTTTATTGGCGTAAATAAAAACGTAAGACATAACAACTTGACAGCACCATTCACTGAGCTTAAAATACAAAACAGATCAATAAAATCATTCAGGAGAGCTCAATTCTGTGGACTCTCGCCTGTTGTTAGATTTCACAATGCTGTGCAGGAAAGAGGCGAACTGTTTTATGTAATTCGGCTCGGACATCGAGAAAAGCATTTTTAACTTTTCCATATCCGTGAGCCGCGGCCCCCAAGACAGCATTGGGCCTAGTAAACTAGTTCTCGCCGCATCATGAAAGGGACAGTACAGAAGAAGGTGGGCCAAAGATTCAATTGAACCCAAGGGGCAGGGGCAGAGTCTGTCTTGGTAGGGTATGCCATTTTCTCTATTATAAAGCAGGATAAGGGAAGACAAACTTGGCAGTGACCTTGTGACTATATGGAGCATATAATCATGATGTAGCAGATCAAGAATGCACAGTGTTGCATTGTTGGTCATGGAACCACAAAGATGCACACGCATCAACTGAAATCTTATACTGGTTTATAGATACTATTATGGAGAGTGTGAAATACACATATATATTACATAAAGCTGCCACAACTCAGTTATTCTCATGGTCCTGGTATTTGATAGAGTAGGCATTAATTGGCTCATTTTCCACCCCCTCCTTACAAGATGACTTGTTCAAAGTATCTCCCACAGTTCTCCAGTTGGTTTTTCCATTGAGCCAATTCTACAAGCCAGATAAACAGGGGAAGAACTAAACACTCTGATTTCCTGGAAATGTCTTAAGAGGTAGAAGAAAAACCCAACTCATTACTTCCTGTATGGGAAGTCCGATATATATAGCACTAATAGAGAGCCCACAGTCCAACTTATTACAATATTTTTGGGATGGTGGTCCAACTGCGGGTGCAATCCTAACCTGGAATTAGACCAGCACAACTCCCTTGTGGTGGCCTAAGTGTGTCACAAATGTGCCATAAAGTGTGTTTGCATCACAGATGTGCACTGTCCTCCCTGACTCTGAGAGTGGTCCAAACATGCTTTATGGTGTGTTTGCAACACTCCAAGGCTGGCACAAGGGACTTGAGCTGGCCTAACTCCAGGTTAGAATTGCGCCCTCAGTCACTTAGCGCTGTTGCACCTCCTGCAAAGGAAGTAAAGCTTCTGACTTACCTGTTTCCATTTTGCCATCCTGTGCTGCAGGCCCATCGGGAATGACACTCTTCACCTGGAGAAACTCATCAGGCTCATCCCCACCAATGATGGTAAATCCAAAGCCCATATTGCTTTTTTTAAGAGTCGTGCTAAGGAAAGTCCCCTTCAGTTGTGAGGCGTCACGGGTGAAGAGCGGTTTTTCTACATCAGTCAACATAAAGAAAAATGAACACCGTTTGGGTCGTGCTGAAAGGAACGACTGGGTTTTTGAAGGGCAGCAGAAGCAATAGCAGGCAGCAGGGTGAAATTTTGGAAAAAGAAAAGCAACATAAAAGTACAAAGCATTCTCGGAGAAACTAAAGCATTCAAGTGACATCCTCTACTATTATATGGCAAAAACCAACATGGGAAGGACTTGCTTATCTAAGGTAGTATTTCTCTCTGTCAATTTGGAGTTGGACTGCTGGAATAGTAAAGCAGCTGTCCAAAAATGAAACAACAGATATGTGGTACTTAAAACCACATTTTAAAAATAAAATTTTAAAGTAGCTTGGTCTGATACTACTTTGCCAATAAAGAGCCATTCTTCCTTAGTCACAGGCAGTTTTTTTTTTGGGTGTGTGTGTGTGTGTGTGTGTGTGTGTGTGTGTGTGTGTGTAATCTCAACAAGCAGGATTTTAGAACCTGACAGATAACATTTACAACGTGTGAGACAGCTGAGTGACCTGGGCATCGGCATTCAGTGTGATTCTGTGTAAAGTGTGACAAAGACCAGCAGGCAAAAGGAAAAGCCTCACCTGACATCCAGTGCCTTTCTTCTGTGCTTTATTGTGTGAGAAAAGGTATGGAAAAAGGTGAAAAGGTTGGTGATTGGTTTTAACTGAGCTCACTACGTTTTCTGTTTGTTTACAAAAGTGCAGCCTGGGTAAGTAGCAGCACTGGGACATACCATACAGCCTGTACACTCCAGCACTGTCCAGCCGACACTGAGACAGATCGCTCACACTGCGAGACCTCTGAGGAGCAGGACGCGGGTGAACATGTTTGGGCCTAGGTAATGTTGATGAGGAGCTTTCTACTGTTACAAAGGAGAACAAGCCTCATTCTTTGGCTACAACCTTATAAAAAGCATCTCTACACCCCTTTATAGATATTAACCATTTTCCCTATGAGCATTAACCTCTGCATCACCAAGATATCCATTCTTAAAATTTCCCACCAGACCATGCTGTGAAGCAGCGGTTCCCAAACTGTGGGCTGCGAAACTGAGAAGACTGATTAGGCTGTGTGCATCAGGGGTTAAACAACCTGCTCCGTGGAGGGGTTGGGAAGAGCACTGCTTCCCAACGATCATTACAGCCACAGAGTCCTGAGCAGCTGGTAAAGGGACGTTTTATTTAGGTGGGGCCTGATGCTAAAATGTTTGGGAACTGCTGCTATAAAGCCATTGCATTCAAAAGGTGAGAAGCAGCTCCCTAAGGGTGAAAAGGCTATTTCAATGGGTGGTGTAAGCTCCCTTAACAGCACACTATCTAGCTGGTGTCTATGTCCATCACTTCATTAGAAGACAGTACCAGCCCAAACATAAACCACTGTACATTGAGAACAGTTGCGCTCCAACCTACTTGCTAAAGTGGCAGTGAGTCACCCCCTTATTTTTCACCCAGTTCTTGCTTTCTTGGAAGATACCTTCCAGGTTCTCATCTGTGAAACACCGATGTTATTGATATATTTGGTTTTCTTGAGTTCTCGTACCAGTCCAACCATTTAAGCAGCTGGGGTTTTGTTCTAAATAGGCTAAAGCAGTGGTTTCCAAACACCTACGAGGGAGTTGGGAGCCACGCACGCCTTTGTGGGGGGTAGGACAAAGGCAGCAACATGACCTACAGGATTGCGCTGCTGCCCTGGGTGAAGGGGCTTTTTTTAGACTCACCCCTCATAGCGATGGAGTCCGGGGGGTATAGGGAGCTCTCGGGAGCCCCCCCGAAAGAGCTCCCTAAGCTGCAGAATAAGTTTAAAACAAACATGATTGCGCCCCACTTCTGGTTTGTGATCACTCCCTACTCCCCCCCCCCGGAGCTCCCTACACACACACACACGGACTCCAGCGCTATGAAGCCTGAGTCCAAAAAAAGCCCCTTCGCCCAACGCAGCAGCACGATCCTGGGGATCTCATTACTGCCTCCCCTCTCCCTCCACCCCTTAAAGAAGCAGAAGCCAGTGCTTCCCAGGGTGGGAACCACTTTGGGAGCCACTTAGTTAGAGGGCATGGGATCATTTCCTTATGGCCCAATCCTAACTAACTAGCATGCTGGTGGAACTGTGTTCTGCAGTAGGTGCTGTTGCAAAAGAGCCATAAAGCGCTTTAAGACAGCACAACTAGCCAGTGTGCCAGTGGGAAAGCCGGAGCCTCCCTATGCATGCCAGCAGAGAGAAGGACGCCCACTGGACTAAGTAAGTCTGGTGCAGGGGTAGGGGGGTAGGGGGTGGGCTGGGGTAATGGGGGTGGGCAGCAATGGGTAGCCAGGCAGTGACAGGCCTGGGAGGGGGGCGGGATCAATGTGCCAGCCGGGCCTGATTCACCTTCATGGATCAACTCAGACCTGTGCCATTGATATAGCTGGTACAGGTCCCAGTCCATAGTAGCATCTGGGACTTACCTTGGAACAAGGGGACAAATATCCCTTTACTCTGAAGAACCTTCCAGTCACCAAAATCCACCCCCCTGGGATGTAACCGAGCCTGTGGGATGTAACCACTGCATCACATTGTGAAGATTTTGTTAGGATTGGGCTGCCTGTGGGGCCAATCATGACACAATCTGAAAACCCTGTATTAGAAAAACGCAGGCTGTAATTCTATACCCACCTATCTGGGAGTAAGGCTCATTGAATTCACTGGAACTCACTTCTAAGTAGACATGTATAGGATTGCACTGTCAGTTTGACACATCTGTGCTAGACTTGTGATACAGCACAATCCTAGGCATGTCTACTCAGAAATAAGTCCCATTGTGTTCAAAGGGGCTTACTTCCAGGAAAGTGTGTAAAAGATTGTAGCCTTAAAAACTTTATAATCACCAGCTGTACTCCAGTCAACCAAGGTAAAATATATGAAAATATTTATTTGAATGGACTTTTCAATTTCATATGTCAACAAGTTTATCAAAGGAAAAGGAAACTTAAGGGGCTTGTTTTCATATTCAATATGGTGATATTGAATGATACTGTACCTCGAAAACCTTGGGCCGGCATAGACTTTGTTCCAAGTTCTGCGTTGGGCATGGTACGCTGTTGTAGCTTCCTTTTTGCTTCCAAAACAGGATTTTCAAATTGTGTCCTTCTATTTATGTGGCTGAAAAAAGAAATTAACTATCAGTCAAAGCTGATCCTAGTCAAAATTTGTATTAATTAATGTCTACTGGTAGCTCTCTCTATCGTGTAATTAAATTTTGCATGTGTCTATGTTGATCTGCCACTCCTTTGATGGGATTCAATATGTTCTCTAGCAAGGAACTGGCAACTACTTACTAATTTTTGAATGAAAATTGAGGAAATAGTATTGTTGGAAAATTTGCATCAGTGCAATGTATTGTTATCAGATATTTTAATATTGAGAGCAGGTGTGATGTGGAAAATAAATATCCTGGGTGAATAGCCATGCAATGAAGTTGAGTAGGTAGGCCTGTCAAAGCATTTGTTCATAAAGGAACAATACAGAAAAAACAAGTATATGAGGACCATTGAAATCAATGCGATTAAAGGTTAAATTGTTTACCTAAATTCCAACATGTTCAAAGGGACTTTGATCTGCCTAACTTTCTCTCACCTATCCCTCCCTCCTGGGTATGATTTCCTGACAAGAGGCTGTTTGGACTTTCACCAATGATTTTGCTTTGCAACCATGAACACTAGAAAAGTGTTAAAAGGAAATGTAGTTTTGGATCAGGGTTATTAAACAACAGACTCTAAATGTGTGAATGTGGAGAATGATTGTAAGGTGATCATTTTAATAGGTCTACCATATGAATAGGGGTGATTGAAGATGGTGTCATTTTTTGGCGATTTCGTGCTTTGAAAGGCAGAAAGTGGAACTTATTCTAAGTTCACATTCAAAGTGCTTATTTTTATTAAGTTTAAATGCTTTAAAAATGTACTTGGTAGGTGATAGTGTTAGCAGGTGCAGCTACAGTATTATTTCTAATTAGAAAAGTAATCTATTTTAATTTCTGGAAAATATCTTAAAAATATCTTTGTGGTGTTTTGTGTTTTGATTTGGATAATCCCCCAAAGGCAGTGTTTTGTGTTTTTATGCATTTTTATCATAACATAAAACACCTCTACTTATGAATTGCTATGACACAAAAAGCCCACTGCTGCTCTGAGCATTCATTCAGCCACGTCATGTTTGTTTGCATGCTTTGGTTAGAAGCAGAACTCAGCTCAGCTTTTGGCACACTGCTGCAGAAACATGATAACCTATGCTTGCAATGGTGCACCAAAACCCAAACCAGATTCCTTTCAGTGTACAGCAATGATTTGTGACTCACAGTAGAATTTGCTGGTTGGAAATCAGTCGAGGATGACTGCAAACCCAGATTGTCACAGGCCGAAAGGTATAAATTGCCCCACAGAAAGATAAAAACGTCTGCAGAAGCAGAGGGTAACACATTTTTCTAGTGTCTAAATTTGCTGTGCAAAGGCTTGCAATCTAACTTTTTATGATTAATCCATTTTATGACATAATTAAGATACTATATTATAATGTGATATTGTCTCCTTAAAAATGAAGTCATCTGTTAAACACCAGTAATAAAGAAAAGTGTAACACTGTCACTTTTTATAATGAAAAATGAGAAGCAATTTTCACTTCAAACCTATTGAGCTTAGACAGCAGATTAAAGCACAGATCTTTATGCTGACGATAAAAGTCTTTATGAACATGGTACTGCTGCACTTTTAATACCATTGGGGTTTTACCAGATTATTGCAGATCTTGATTAGAAACCCCTTCTATCTTTTTAAAAAAAAATAAAAACAGTAGAGCAGTGGTTCTCAAACGTTTTAGCACCCGAACCCACGTTTTAGAATGACAGTCTGTCTGGGACCCAAAAGTGATGTCATGGCTGTACTGGAAGTGAAGTCATTGTGATGCTAGAGCTTGCTGCTTTGCAGAGAATGCAGCTATGTTGGGTTATTTCTCAGCCATTTTCCAATAGCAATGTGAATCAGAAAGAAAAGAAGCCTATTTACAACCTTGACAAAAGCAAAACAACCACACAGCTCTCCCCCTTTCCAGTTTCCCATATTTTCAATATGGCTGCTCTTGGTGCTTCATAACCCAGCTGAAATTGACTTGTGGTGCACCCACAGTTTGGGAACCACTGCAGTAGAGGTGTACTATGTAGTAGTAGTGGTAGTGAGACCAGGTGGAAAGCTGCAAAGGCTGGTAAGAGGCTCAACTTGGCTGATTGAACTCCTGTGTGTGGCTTTTGTGTGCTACAAAAGGCCCTCCCGCTCACCATTAGCCTCTTACCAGCCTTTGCAGTGTCCTTGCATGGTGGCGATGACATCACTGCCAGTCACTTTCGGAAGCTGCACATCAGTCACTTCCAGGGGCACATAGCAGGATGCCAAAGACTGGCAGTGCCATTCTAAAAACGTCGCACCCTAAAAATGTTGTTGCGTTGGCACCTCTGCGTTGGTGCTAATGCTCTGAGACCGGCGCTGCCTGCAGTGCTGGCCTCGCTGTGCCCATGCTGCACCTCCTCTGCGCCAGCTGAAGCTGGGATGAGGCGGGTGGGAGGGAGGAGGGCGTTTCTGGGTGTGTAATGGGCGGGAGGGGGCCGGGCTTGGGATTCGGCCATAAGGCCAAATCCTAGGTCCGTTCTCTGGGCCAAGCAGTCTCCTTGGATCTGCGCCTGCTGTTTAGGCCACAAATTTGCCCTTGCACTGGGGAGGCTCCAGTCTCCCTTATACTGAGCTGGATACAGGCCCACCTGCCTGCCTGTTCCAGCGCAGTATAGGTTTGCGCTCTCGAAAGCACTGTGCTAAGGGGTTTGTAGGATTTGGCCCAGTGCTTGATGAGCATCCTCCAGCTGTTTTTAGCATGGCACTACAATTGAATGTACCCAGGTTTTTTGTGGGACTGTGCTGGATTTCAATGCTCACTGGCAGCTTTTACCAGGTTTAGTCAAAAGTATACTGCTTCTTGCAAAGTGCGTATCCCTCCACAAAACGTGCCATCATGACCATTTTTTCCATGGGAGATGCTGCAAAGATAAGGCAGCTTCTCAATACAGATTCCGGGGGCTCATTTCCAGCCCTGTGCCCCATACAGGTGTTCAGGTAGCAGAAAAAGGTGTCATTTTCTTCTCAGCACCAATTGGCAACGAATGCAGCATCATTTCTGTACTTCAAAACAGCCACTTTCTTGCTATCATCGTGTAGCCAAAACATTTCAGCAATGTGGTGATATCACTAATGAAGCTAATATGCAGTAAGGATAATGCAGATGTAATAGGAATTCTCTCTGAAGACCCATTTTTTTGCACAGTAAATTTCCCCTAGGGAATATTTGGAACATCCCTATTTTTTATTAACCCATTTGTTCATATTTGTTAACGTTAACACATTTGTTAATTTTTTCACCACTCTTAATAGTAGGCTAATGCCAGGTGCAAGGGAATGGCAACAGGATGCAAGCATCTTGTTGTCTTGTGTGCTCCCTGAGGCACCTGGTGGGCCACTGAGAGATACAGGAAGCTGGATTAGACGGGCCTTTGGCCTGATCCAGCAGGGCTCTTCTTATGTTCTAACAGCGCAATCGTAAGCAGCGCTGGAATGGCAAGGCCAGCCAGGCAGTGCCATATCCAGCGCTGCTTAGGCAAGGCTGGAGCCTCCTGCAGCAAGGGCAAGTTCGTGCCCTAGTTGTAGGGGAGGCACCAGCCTCTCCTATGGACTCCTCGGATCTGCGCCTGCTAAACAGCAGGCACAGATCGGAGGAGACCATGCAGCCTGAATCGGGGCTGTGCGGCCTCCCAATAGGGTTGGAATTTGGCCTTATGGCTGAATCCCAGGCCTGCCCACATCCCACCCCACCCACTCCCCCGCCAATCCCGTATCTGCATGGACATGGAGCCTCCCTCGCACCTGCAGGCTTCGGTTGATGCGAAGGAGGCTTCCTGTCGGCGCTCAGGCCAACGCTACTCGTAGCATTGAGACCATTAGTGTCAACATGGGGGTACCAATTGGCGCCCCTGCGTCGGCGCTAGTGACGTAGTGTCGACGCAACAATGTTTCGTCGACACTACGCTCAAGGTAGATTGCACTGTAAATTCTCTCCTTGAGTATTGGCTTTTTGTTTTTATGAAACCAGTCTCACAGCTCTGTGCATGGAATCTGTAGTTAGCCCTAGTGTCAGAAGCAATTAAGCAGCTCATAAGCTCTTATGCCAAGATAATTTTGATTGCCATACTGGAAGCTGCTATTAGAAACAAAACTGCTCTTAACAAGTCTGATATGATGACAACAACAACGTCAAAAAAAAAGGAGGGAGAGAGAGGATGCGTCCTCATGAGAAGTGGAGGTCATGATTTACCTAACAGGAGTCCTTTCAAGGAGAAACTTTAAGGCAGAGTCTTTGTAATTTGCAATGGACAATTTGCAATGGACAATTTGCAATTTGCTATAGTATAGAAAGATTCTAAGTCCTTGGATCTTGACTTTCCAGAATTTACAGTGTAATCCTATAGTGTCTAGTCAGAAGTAAGCTCCATGCTTAGAAGCAGGAAGTGCCATCAGTATATTGTAGTGAAATGTATTGTAGATGTTCATAATTCATAAGGATTGTAACCCTCCATTTTTTGCCTTTTGTGTAAACCTATGTCTTCCCTTACGTACGTATGACCATTTCCCTTTCCCGTAACTAAAAGAAATAAAAATTATTTACTCAAGAAAAAAAAGTAAGCTCTATTAAGGGGACTTATTCCCAGATACATATGAATAGGATGGATTGCAGCCTTAGCTAAGCAAATGTTTTAAAAAATTATTTTCATGTTCATGTACAGTGTCATGTCCATGTATAGTTTTTCTTTTCTTCTTCTTATCTAAGGCAGTGGTTTCCAAAGGCAGACTTTGGCAACATTGTAAGTTGCTTCAGGGGTAGAGACTGGAATTGGGTTAGGGTCTTTCGTCAGCTCCACAGCGATCACAGCACTATACAGCTATAGTAGCGCAGATGGCAAAACAACCTTTTAACAGCTTCAGGGTAGTTCTGATTTGATTCTGTGTAGTATTCCTTATTTGCAAAGTGTCAGAACACAGCATTAGGGTAGGTTGGCTCATATTGTTAAATATGGCAAACTGAGAGGAAGTGGTTTGTCCAAGGCCTCCATGCTGCAATACATGTGTTCCCCCCCCCCAGTTAATACTGAGTGCAATGTGCTTACTTCTGAGTAAAATAAATAACACTGTTCTCAAGTACCTCTAGTAATAAGTAGTAGTTGACCTACTGGACTGTTATATCACTAACAATACAATCCTATACATCTATTCAGAAGTAAAGCCGATTGAGTTCAATGGAATTTACTCCCAGGAAAATGTGAATAGGAATATTGTGTTAGCTAAACCAGCAGTCTCCAAACCACGGCCCACTGCGCCTGTGAATTACCTTCTGGGCCCAGCGGTGGCGGTGGCTTCCCATTCCAGGCCGCAGCCCCCACATTTAGCTTCTGATTGCCTCAGAGAATCAGGCCAGGCAGCATCTTTCCTCTGCCTATCACCCCAGCAGGCTACGTGCCCCGATTTCCAGGGAGAAGAGGCTGCCCAGGCCAAGTTTCTGAGGTGATCGGAAGTGAAACATTGGGGCAGTGGAGCAAAATGGAAAGCCTCCATGACATGTCCAGAAGGTAATTTGGTGATGCTGGATCTGGCCTGAGGGGATTGGCAGCCCATGAGCTAGGCGATCAACTGAACCGTAGGCCCCACACATGACCTGACCAGCTATTTTACCAAAGGATCATGTGGGTAAGCTCTAGATGTACTTCAAGACTATGGTTACATAAAACATTTAAATATACTGTTACAAAATCTGTCCTGGGCACCACAGAATTTCCAATCTATATTTTTGTATTTTTAAAAAATCAGACACCTCCAGTCTCAATGAACAACTATTGTGAGATTGCTCCAGGAGAGACATATGTTGGTCAAGCTAACCAATCAGTGCTGTCTATAACCAGCTTTTTGCTAGTCAACTGAAAACACACTGAAAAATTGCAGATTTTTTTTAAAGCTTGTCTCACTTGCTCCAAAGCTTGTCCGAACTTCCAAAACTCCTTCACTGTTCTACCAGTGCTATGTCTGTTTTCACTTTGAACTGAATATGGTTGTGATATGGGTTTGGGAGTTTTTGTCCAAAACCATTGTCCACTGACATTTTCCTCTTATAATCAAGCATTTTGGACAGTGCGGTTTTATTCACTCTTTTCTCTCTCTCTCTCTCTCTCTCTCTCTCTCTCACACACACACACACACACGGCCCAATCCTACCTGAGCGCACCCTTCTTCTGTTGGCACTGTCTACCATAAAGCAGTCAGTGCCAGTCGTATAGAATAGAAATACCTTTATTGGCATACAAATACAAACAGAACAATACGACATAGAATATTTACATAGAGTCTAACACAGAAGACTCTCTAGTGACATTATACTTCACAATGGCGCAAAGGAATATAGCTAGTTGCTTCAAAAGTTTCGGATCAGACCACATAAAATAAGTTTTAAGTCGGACATCATCCGAAGACCCAAAGTACTGAGGTGGAATAGAAGCATAAAAAACTTTGCGTGGAACAACATGAAGAGGACAATGAAATAATAAATGAGGTAAAGATTCATATCACTCCCAACTGACAGGGACAGGTTCTGTCCTTGTGGGGAATTCTTCTGTATCTACCCTTCAACACCGCTGATGGAAGTGCATTGCACCGAGCCAGTGCCAGTCATAAAAGGTGTTGTGGCAGTGCTCTCAGAAGGCTGGAGCCTTCCCACCAGCGCCAGTGGATCTGGACCTGCCTGCTGCTGCAGAAAGGTGGCAGTGGAGATGGTGGTGGGAAGATGGAACGGGACAGCAACGGGGGTGGGGGATGGGTAGACTGTTCTCTTACCTAGAGGAGACCTCTGCAACTGCCCCCACTCCCACCCCCCAGTATGCAGAAGTATCCATTTTGGTGCCGCTGCATCAGTGCGGGGGAGAATAGGATTGGGCTCTTATCTCAGTATATAAAGAGTAAACAGTGGATGATCACCTTGTATTTCCCTCTCCTTCATTACTTGCACCTTTGAAACAGAATTTTATTTATGTAATATCAATACTACTTATTTATAGAAGCAATTTATCCTTATTACTTATTTGCGCATGGAACATGGTTGATGATACATACACATAAAGCTTTGTGGAAACATGGATTATACTGCATTACGAAAACATTAGAAGTGACATTTTCCATTGCAAATGTCACATGAATGAATGTATAACAATTTCATCTCATGTGCAATTAAAGCTCTGCCACTTGTCATCAAGGAAAAGCAATTCAGAAAGAGCAGGATACAGTAAAAGATTATCTTTTATTCTCTACCTTTATCAGCAATTATCTTTATTGGATTATGAACAATTCTTAAGTTTTATTTCACCACCTGAAGTTACAAATCTGATGTAGAGCACAATTCTAACCTGGAGTTAGGCTGGCACAAGGGCCACCATAAAGCACATTTGGACCATTCTCACAGTCAGGGAGAATGATGGTCGTCTGTGTGCTGGCCTCTCTGACTGTGAGAGTGGTCCAAACATACTTTACGGTGTCCCTTGTGCCGGCCAAACTTTGCTGGCCTAACTGTGCCAGCCTAACTCCAGGTTAGGAGTGTGTTCTTACTTAGCTATTACACTTGATACTACACTTGATCTTAGCCAAAAGGCCGAGAAGCAATGTTTATGCTCTGCCTTTTTCTTTTTTAATCACAGAGCTCAATTTGGAGCTTCCAGGCACTGTCCATGGCTAAGTGTACAAGGAGATTATGACTAAATAAATGAGTGAAAAGGACTAAACTGATGGCTAAGGTTGTAGACTTAGCATAGGGACTAGGAACATGAATGAGTTTATGGTTGAGAGCAGTGCTTGAAAATGACATTATTTACTTTCTTAGAAATAAGCCCATTATATTCAGTAAGACTTAAGCTGTAGTCCTACCTTACCAGAATCATCTCTACTGATAGGACAGAGCTGTATACACCAGAATTTATTACATCTCATTATTAGTAAAACTTTCTCATATACTGCTTTGTGATTATATATCTCTATTGCTGGCCTTTTCATGTTTACATAAATGTTTTATATTTAATTGTCAAATTACAGGAAAAAAAACATTTGATACACAATTACACTTCCATTCAGAAAGTTCTAATATCTAATAAATGCTTGCCATTTCTTAAATAAAAAAAAAAGTATGTGGTCATTTGATCCCTTTGTCTCCTAGGTCCATTGATTTATCCATATGAGCTTATTTCCAAAGCTCTCAACAAACAGACTTTAAAAAATAGGTGATATGTCTGAATCTTTGGTATGAATTGCTGACTCAGAATTGTAGAAATTCCATCTGAATATGTGCAATGTAATGGATTTTAAAGTTCCAGGAAAGGGGCTGCATCAACATAGTGCTGTAGTAAGATTTCTCAGCCCCTGCCCTTTGTTCTGTAATTGCACATTAGGAATGTCTCCTACTCTTCCTGCCTACTTTACCCAGATAAAACTTTCTGTTTATGTCAAACTACACACGACATGCAAAGTAGGCATAAAAACTATGCTGGGATCAATGACAGAGTGATGTCTGTGTTCAGACCATGAATAATATGTGCTTCCACAATATTGTATGATTTTAGCAGCACTAAAAGGTCCCTGTGGCTATTACCTTAAGGTACCCTTTAAAAACTGATCAAATCCACGGTGCAAATGCGCCTTATGGCACATTCGCTAGACTGCTGGTCCAGGCACAAGAGTGCTGCACCAGCAAAACACCTGGTTAGGATTGCACCTTTGATTACCCTAGCTCAGGGCCCCCTTAGGCATGGGACCCAATTGGCTTAAAGCCGGACCAGGTTTGCATCATATGCAGCATATACGATTGCATACATTTCTTTGTGCTAAGTGCATAGTGTTAAAAGCTCCAGAAAGGCTCCAATTGCCTTGAGTATTAGGTTTTGTTGTATATAATTTTAATATTGTAAGCTGCCTTGGGTGCCCCAATATGGGGCAGAAAGGCGGGGTAAAATTTTTATTATTATTATTATTATTATTATTATTATTATTATTATTATTATT
>JAJKFI010000010.1:9738007-9755413 GCA_029204185.1 Lerista edwardsae
TTATTATTATTATTATTATTATTATTATTATTATTATTATTATTATTATTATTTGGGAGACCACAGAATTGGAAGTCTCACAGATAACTTGTGTTTTAATTAACCACATTGGAATTTCTTATTTGTCATTGATTTTTGCAGTGGCATACCTAGAAACTCAGGGCAGATCGTTTTCTTTAAACGCCCATCATACTCAAATGTGTCTGCTTCCCTGCCCCCTCCATTTCTACTCTTCTTAATGCTATACACAGCTTGAAGAGCAGCTCTAGAGAACATAATACATTAATGTCAACAAAGAACCCGGAAACTAAGAGGCTAATAATAAAACATTGGTTATTCAATAATTGCAGGGTTAAGACACCATCACTCTCATTATTATTAAAATAATATTTTCCAGTTAGAAAAGGGGTGTGTGTCACCACTAGGGGCCACAATTGTTAAAATCATTTCTCCACAAGCAATGTTGGATACCATCATGTTGGATACCACTTGATGTGGAATTTCACGGAAAATTCAATGAAAAATATCGAAGTGTAATATCTTCATTCTATCAAACATTATCGCCAACAAACAAAACAAACAAAAACAAAATACAACTGTATTATGTAACGTTATGTATGATGGCTGCATTGAACCGCCAGATGCAGAAGGAGCATGTCACGGAGTGCACTATGTGCAGGGGAGCCATAGCGGGGGGGGGGAGGGGACACTGACGTTCATCCATTGCTTCTGGGGAAATATTCACTGCATTTGTTTTTTGACCTTTATTATTATTCATGTCATGTCATGACTACTACTATCTCTCAGACCTCGCCTACCTCACAGAGTTGTTGTGAGGACAAAAGAAGGAGAGGAAACATGCCTGAGCTCCTTGGAGGCAGCATATATAAAATGTGATAAGTTTAAATCAATCAAATCAATAAATTTTGTCATATGAGGGGATGCCAAAAATTTATGGGCCCCAATTGTCAAATGCACTAGCTACGCCACTGCATGTTGCCGAGAAAAAGTAGGTATGCTCTTATCAGCAAAAACAACAAAGAGCCTTGAAACAGCTTAAAGACAAACTCATGTATTGAAGTATAAGCTTTCACAGACTAGACTTCGTCCAATTATTTGTTTTCATCAGTCTTTGAGATGGTACGTGATTTTTTTCGGTATTACCCAAAGAGTCATCATGACTCAGCATCATTTTAATCAATGAGACCAATTACTTTTGACAAATGTAAATTCCATTCATTTCAATTGGGCTTAATCATGACTAATTTTTTTGGGAGACAACTTTTTGTTGCTTTTGCATTTGAAAAAAAGTTGCACTATTTATAGGGCCTGCTGTTTCCTGCTGTTTCCCAAGGTGTAGAGGGGAAAAAAAGCATAAGTTGGTGTAGCATCGTGGCTACAAGACAGAGTGGCTAATTAGGATTGTGCTATAAGAGTGGCCCTAGGCAAGCCTCTTAAAGCACATTTGGACCACTCTTGGAGTCAGGAAGGATGGCGCATGTCTGTGTGGTCCAAACATACTTCCTGGTGTCCTTTGTGCCAGCCAAACTTTGCTGGTCTAACTGCCGGCCTAACTCCAGGTTAGGATTGCACCCTTAGTCTTAGATACAATACAGAATAATTATACAGCCTGATCCTATGCATATTTACTCAGAAGTAAATTCCACCGTAGGGACATGGTGGTGCATCGGGTTAAACTGCTGTGTTGAGAGCTTGCTGACCGGAAGGTTGGCAGTTCAAGACTGTGCAACGGAGTGACCTCCTGTCGCTTGTCCCAGCTCCTGCCAACCTAGCAGTTCGAAAGCACATAAAAAATGTGAGTAGATAAATAGGTACCACTTCGGTGGGAAGGTAATGGCATTCCGTGCACCTTGAAGTATAGTCATGCTGGCCACATGACCACGGAAACTTGTCCTCAGGACATACGCCAGCTCTTTGGCTTAGAAATGGAGATGAGCACTGCCCCCTACAGTTGGTCATGATTGGACCATTCGGTCATGGGGAAACCTTTACTTTTACCTAAATTCCACTGAGCTCACTGGGGTAAACATTTAAAGGATTTCAGTCTTCCTCAGCTTCAAGGTAAATACATATTAAGCAATTTGCATGCTTAGGAAGCACTATGTCACTGCTAAGTATTATTGGTAGATTATCCTTTATCCAGACTATTCTGAAATCCAGACATCTTTGTCCAAGTGTTTTTTTTTTAAACTTTCAGTAGCTGAACATTAGAAAGGTCTTGTGCTCATTCCCATGTACAGGCTGTAAATTCTATTATCTGCTCTGCGGTATGTTCCTGTACAGACATTGTTGAAAAATGTCAAAGAGGCCAGCAGAATCCCATACGGGTAACAGTGAAAAGAGTAATAGGAAGCATTTCTCTTTATATTTATGCAATTATTCCAAAATCCAGACAAATCCAAAATCCAGACACCTTCCAAGAAGTCCGGATAAGGGATACTCAATCTGTACTAAAATAACTGTGGGGTTCACATCTCCTCAGCACTGTATTAAGGACATTAACAACAGTTTATGCAACATTAATAGTAAATTAATATTGGAGACTTACTCAACATAATAAGTGCCATAAATGGGATCATCAATTTTCTCCCAGCCATATGGTAGCTCTGGAAAAGAAAGAGCAACGTCTCT
The DNA here is from genome assembly GCA_029204185.1 of Lerista edwardsae. Lineage (NCBI taxonomy): Eukaryota > Metazoa > Chordata > Lepidosauria > Squamata > Scincidae > Lerista > Lerista edwardsae. The sequence continues at coordinate 9,740,660 of JAJKFI010000010.1, forward strand.
CAATAAATACAGCACAGGATGCCAAGATTTCCAACAATAATGAAAAAAAGTATTGTTGTCAGGTGTAGTAGTTGCATAGCAAAGTTAAATATAGTACTCCAAACCAAAGCCAAATGTGAGAAATATGCCTTTGCAGTTACAAGTCATTTTGGCATTAAAACTGGCATGAAAACACAGAGTAATGACTAAGAAAAATACAGTTAGAGTTTCTCTTAGAGTACCAACAGTTGTCCCTGTCAGGAATAGTAGCATATCTTCTGTGATATCATTGTCCAGGGAAATTAGGAGGAGTCTTTCCCTCAAGAAACACAATTTGCTATACATGACAAAGACAAAGGAAACCAGTATCTCTTGCTGCTATATAATACTGCAAAAATACACATCACAGTATCTGTATCGACATCAGAAATCTCTCTAATCCAGATTAAATGCAGTGTTGTATGCTACTGAACAGGACTGCAGCAGTCCACAAGGACTACAACAACTGCGTTGTAGCACAGCAAACTGTTCATCGAGCATTTTGTCAACAATGCAAAGCAGAGAACTAGTGAAACAGGAGAGGCATTGTCAGCAACATTAATGACTGTTAGGTATGTCTGGAAAAGCAAAGGCTGCACCCAGTTTGTAAGGTCAGAAGCATTCAGAAAAAGGAAGGGATAAACAGCCTAATCCAGTGGTATTCAAACTTTGTAGACAGGGACCCACTGTTTAGAATGGCACTCATGTTGGAACCCACCAGAAGTGATTTCATTAACCTGGAAGTGATATCATAGCCAGAAGTGACATAATCAAGCAGAGAGTATTACATCATCAAGTGTTGTAACATAATAACATGACACTCCTGAAATGCAAACTGGCATTCTTGGACTGCAGCAATTGTACTATCATGAAACATCCCAAGATTAGGACAAAATATTATGTAAAAGTAGTGAATTAAAAAAAATAAAAAAATCCCTCACTTGGAAATTCAAACTGTTCACATTTACAAAAGGAATATAACAAGAGTAAGCTCTGCAGTTTCCAAGATGGCTGCTCTCAGCTTTTCACAACCCACCTGATATCAGGTCACGACCAGTGACGTCATCCGAGCGCGCGAAGTACTGGAACGCTCGGATGATTGACAGCCCTCCACCCCTATGGCGGAGGGCTGCCACGCCTCCCCAAGCCTCACTGCGCCGGAATCGCTCCATTTTAGAGCGATTCTGGACGCAAGGGAGGGCGGGCGGGCGGGCCCAGCAGCAGCTTGCCCGTCCTCCGGAGAGGCGGTGTGGCCCGGACCCTCTGCGGAACTAGCGGAATGGAGTACCGGGCCGTTCTGCCTGGATGACGCCTCTGGTCACAACCCACCAAGTGGGTCCTGACCCACAGTTTGAATAACACTGACCTAATCCTATGCTTCCCCGTGCCCAGAGGAACAGTGATGCTGAAATGGCCACCACTGAACACCAAATTCATCCCAAATTCAAATAAAACCTACCATAATTTTTTTTCAAATGTTTACTGACCCTCAATTTCATAGGCCAGTGTAGACGGTCAATGCTCTGAAACTTAATCTGGCTCCCCATTCAGCATTAAAAATAATTTAAATATATGTTTTGCTGAATTGGAAATAACCTGTCTTTCTTAAGACCCTTAAGAAGGATTGTATTTTCTATTATTGTTCCCAAGAAAAAATATTGGAATCCATTTATGGTTTGATATTAGTCTACTCCTCGATGTTTTTCTAGTGTAATGACGCATAATGGTATTTGTGAGCTAGCCAAATCATTGAGAGTTCAGATGGCAAATTCCATTTTCAAGTGTAAAAGCCTGTAAAAATTTAATGAGATGGGAGTATTACGGAGGATCCAATTTTTAAAGGCATGGGTAGAGCTTCTAACTATATTATAGCTATTCCAGTTGGAAATAATAATAATAATTTCAGTTCTACAATTCTGGATCATAAAAAGCCACATAAATTCCTTACAGGGGTATTTGCTAATTTTATTTTTCCATCCACAATGCAAACTGCAAGCTATATTTAATTAAAATTCTATACAAGGCCATAAAACAAAATTAGTAGAACTCAAATTCTGGGCTGCTTGCTGAAAGTCACAAGATAAGGTTTAGAAAGTTGAGTTTACTGCAGAGCTACTTTTTAGAACAGCTGCCAGGTACATTTTCTTTAAATCAGCTTGTGCTGATTTTTCATATCACTAAACAATGGGACCATTTCAGCCTCTGCAATGAAACCTAAAGATTACAAAAAGAGCCCTGCTTTAATGTTTTGAAATAAAGCAAGGTAGGCATTTTCTAAATAATGAATGTAGACACAGCATTTTCTATTCTTTATTTGGTATACACTGCTTAGCATCAAGTAACAAGAAAATTGTGCTCCCACACATTCCAACCCTTTCATAGCTAAAGTACGGTAAACTTTTAGTGGGGAATGTTATCGGAAAAAATGTCAAGCCAAGGTAAGACTGATGTGAAATTGGCTTTCTACTGTAACTTGTGGTGGTAGTTTTCTTGCAGTGAGCTTTCACTCTCTTTTATAATGACGTTTTTCTTCACTGTTCGTGTGAATTTTTGTATATTATCTTGGCAATGCAGCGCAAACTGATCCCAGCTTTCCCCGAGGCTGAGAGCCATTCCCTCCAATGAAATCTAACATTTTACATTTTACTTCTCTGGTTATAAAACACATATTATAGTCAATCCTCTGATTAACAGAACATGTATGAGAATGAAGACATCCTCCTGATTGATCTTCCAGTGTGGGCAATTCTTCCGTATCAAAGCTCTGCTTAGCTCTAATAACCACTAAACTGGACAATCCAGCTTTCAAATCCCTGCCTAGGGCCAAAACCAGACACGACTTTGCTAAACACAACATCTGTGGTTGTTTGTGTGTGTGTGTTAGCAGGTGTGTTAACAAATTAGCAGGGAGAGCTACAATCAGGATTGGGATTGCTCCAGGTGAAGCAGTGGAAATTTTCTTCCTGGGGCTTGTAGATTTTTCAGAGGCCAATGGGATTTGGATCTACAGTTTGGAGACTGTTGCTCTAGGCTGCTTCCTGATTTATAAATGCCACAGAATGTGGCCATGATGGTGATTGGGCAGCAGGATTCCCCCCATACCAGTTTATTTACTCTTGATGCACATTGCCTAATCTTCCCTGATATTTACTGTTCCTGAGGAAAGCATTGGAGTCATGCATTACTTAAGAAAAAAACCACAGCACTCTGGTAAAACAATTGAGTGAATAAAACAATTGTCCCTTTGGATCACCTGACAAAAAAATCAAGAGTAATGAAAGTAACCTGAGATTATCATGACCAACCTTATCTAGCCTAATGTGGGACCTCCAACATATTCAACCACAGTTGAAATCTTAACATTGTCTTACAGAATGCCTGTTGGAGATTGAGCTTGGTTCCTCTATATGTTTCCCCATATTTTTCCCCATCTGCCATTATCCAAGTACTCCCGTGTGCTGTGGGATAAAAAGAAGCAGTTCCAAGGATCTGTTCTGTAGCTCGTCTTGAATTGTACTTGAAAGCCAAGAATTTGAGCTTAGACAACAAGAAAAAAGTCCTTTGTAACAAGAAAATATTAGTTGTTCTTCTAAGAATCATTTCCTGGCTGGTATGTTCTCTTCAGATTCCTTTACTCCTGCACAAGAACAAACTGAGGCCTAATTGACATAAAGAACACAAAGAGGTGGTAAAACTGTTCCTGAACTGCATCACTTCAGACTGCTTCCCCTTGAAGAAGAAGAAAAATTCTTTGCACATAAAAAAACTAGGACGGTAGGAAAAGGTCATGACCATTTCACCTCTGCATCTCCACAACACTGGTTGCTGGTTTCTTTGTGGTGCAGGTTATTCCCTTTAAAGTCTTGTATCACTCAGAAAACAGGTGCTTTAGAAGTGATCCTGCCTGTCTCCTGAGGTAATCATCTTATGTGTTCTGCCACTAATTAAGGCGTGCTTGACAGTAGTACTAGGGCTGGCCCAACTGTGAAGATGATTGGGGCAGTTGCCTCAGGTAACAGATTGGTGGAGGGTGCCCACTCCATCCACCCATTTGACTTTAGTGCTCTACCAACTTATCCCACTTCCTGGTTTGAAAAGGAAGAGGGTTACTGAACAGAAAAGAAACTGTAGAGGAGGGTAGAATAGTGGGCTGGGGCCAGAGGCGTCATTCAGGTGGAACGGCCCGGTACTCCGTTCTGCTAGTTCCGCGGAGGTCCTGGGCCGCGCCGCCGCTTCGGAGGACGGGCGAGCTGCTGCTGGGCCCGCCCGCCCTTCCTTGCGTCCAGAATCGCTCTAAAATGGAGCGATTCCGGCGCAGTGAGGCTAGGGGGCGTGGCAGCCCTCCGCCATGGGGCGGAGGGCTGTCAATCATCCGAGCGTTCCGGTAGTTGGCGCGCTCGGATGACATCACTGGCTGGGGCTCTGGAGAGGGCTCTGGAGAACTCTTTCCTCCTTGGCGCTTCCCTCTTCTGCTCTGTCCCCCTCTCCCTTTTCCAATCCAGGGAGTCGGAGGAGAAGAAACAGGGACACCTTGGACAGCTGGTATATAACAGGGCAACATCTGGCATGTCACGCCAGGTTCAGGAGGCCTTGGCCACACATGGGAGGACCTTCTCTCCTGTGACACCCACCTGGTGGATCTCCCCGATGAGAATATCTGCACAGTGACCACTTTGGCCACCTTTCACAGAAATATGAAGATATTCGTGTTTTGTTAGGCAATTGGTGTGACCGGGCTTTGTCCGGTTGTGTGTTTTTTCCCCTCTGAATCATTCTGCTGGCTTTGATCTTTGGTCGTTTGTTTGTTTTACATTATTTCAATTCTTTATTGTTTTTATTGTAAAATGTAAATATTAGCATAAATAAAGCTAGATCAGGATTTCTGCATCTAGTGCACGAAGTGGTGTTGTTGCTTTTAATATGGAGAATGGTCCATCGCATATTCATCTGCAATTTAATGTGGTAGAATTTTTAAAAAACCCAAAAAGTATACGATTTAATTCATGGTTTGTGTGATGTGATCTGGATGCCATACCTATCACAGGAATAGAGGCACCTTCTAATAGAGAGAAGCTCTGTCCCACATCGGGACGGGGATTGGTAGGAGGGAGGGAGGCTGGGGGCTTTCCTCACAGACTCTTGAAATGTACAATCTGCCCTTCCCATCCAGGCACAATTGCTTCTCCCTACTCTGTGAAGCTTCTGTAAGCAGCAATATTTTTATTAATGGTTTATTATTCTAATGCAGTTATTTTAAAAAGAATCTTTGAAATATGCTTTGTTTGTTTCACAATAGATAATTGTCATTTCAGATACTCCTGCATTCCAGCAACAACTACTAGACACAACGTATTCATTATCATGATCCAACAGCAAGGCTTATATTTATGGAGACATTCAGATCAAGTCATTCCAAGTTTTAAAATTATGTTGAACAATTCTCACACATTTGAATGACAAGAAAGCATGTATGCATTCGGAAGCTGGTTTTCCTTTATTTGAATTGTACTGCCATCTGCCAAGCCTACCTCATTCTTTCTGTCTCTAAATGCTTTTCTTCTGACAGCATCATCAGAAATGAAGCCTGTACAACAAAGAGGCATCTGGTCTTAATCGAAAAGTGACACGTTTTGTTGGCATTCACTGTGGCACAAGGGCATTTTGCAAATTGAGGGTCCAATTAATATGCCAATTTGCAACAATGATAAAAATAATCAGGTTCTTAACTAGATCAGTTTCTTTTATGTAAAGGATAAAAATAAAACTAATAAAAAGATATTTTTTTTAATTGGCATTGACTTATATTCCTATTTTATCTTCAGCATTAGCATACAGATTATATTATAGCTAGGGTGTGTGGGAAAGATGGAATATACATGCCACAGCCCTATTGATTAAAAATATTTCCACTTGCAGGGTTCCCCAAACAGCAGAATGAATTAAAAAGGTGATCACGACCCACTTCTGGTTTCGCGATTGCAACCCGGATTGGAGCCTGGCGCTATGACAAGTAAGGCAATCGCAGCTCCTGTTGCCCCAGGAAGCAACACAATCCTGGGGATTGTGACACTGCCTTCACCCTGCCTCCACACAAACTTACACAATAGTGCAAACTCTCCCAGAGAGTATGAGAACTGCTGCACTAAGCTATGACAATCCCCTTTTCCTCCCTCTCTGCTAAATTGCTCAGGAAGCCCCTCTTGCTGGAAAGGCAACAGTGTAACACTGTCAATAGACTTTCCAACACAGTGGTATTCAAACTTTTTAGACCGGGACCCACTTTTCAGAATGGCACTCGTGTCGGGACCCACCAGAAGCTATGTCATTAACCTGGCAGTGATGTCGTGGCAGGAAGTGACATCATCAAGTAGGAAGTACTATCATTGTAACATAATAAAATGACACTCTTGAAATGCAAATTGGCATTTTTGGACTTCAGCAATTATACAACTATGAAACATCCCTGACGGAAAGCAAGAGGAGGACAAAATATGATGTAAAAGCATTGAACTAAAAATAATATTAAAAAACAACCATCACTTGAAAATTCAAACTGTTAACATTCTCTAAAGGAATATAACAAGAGTAAGGTCTGCAGTTTCCAAGATTGCTGCTCCCAGCCTTCCGTGACCCACCTGACATCAGGTCGTGACTCACCAAGTGGGTCCTGACCCATAGTTTGAATACCACAAAATGATAAAATAACCGATAAGAGCAAGGAAGTGCTCAGTTTCTGCCCATTACCCACTCATCACTCTGAGTTGGTGAGTGAATTTATACCAGTTGAGCTGCCCAAAATAATTTTTCTGTCAGGTGCCTGAAGAACTGTGAAGGGCCCAATCCTACCTTCTATCCCAGATGCAGCAGCTGATGCAGCCAAAATGAGCACACTGCATTCAGTTGGGGGGGGGAACAACCCATGGGAACAGTGGCATCGCTAGCGGGGCGCAGGCCGCACCAGGTGACGCACATGGGGGGGACACCACCAGGGACCAAAATTGCTAAAATTGCAGTTTTCAAAGATAATACCATCATGCTATATACTGTTGGATGTGGAATTTCATCGGAATTAAATGGAAAAATCCGGAGTGTAATATCTTCATTCTTTCAAAAGCTATGGCCAAAAAACTAAAACCTAAAATTAAAACTTTTAATGTAAAAATCATGATTTTTTTTTAAAGATTGTGGTTTTACGGAATAACACCATCATGTTATATATTGTTAGATGCTAAATTTCACAAGGAATTCAATGAAAAAACTGGAGTGTCATATCTTTATTCTATCAAAAGCTATGGCCAAAAAGCTAAAAACAGAAAGTACAACTTTTTATGTAAAAATCATGATTTTTAAAAAGTCATTAGTATTAGTCAGTTCTCATTTCCATGTATCAGAGCTAATACTAGAACGCTTATTTAATTGTGTGATTGTCACAAATTGGCCACAGTTTTTTGTTGGTTACCAATTTGTTTGGTGACCTGTACTTTAGTTAAACAAACAAACAAACAAAAACAAACACACAAACAAACAAAGTTGATGGAGTAACACCAACCCTAGTGATAACACTGCATTTAGGTTGTGCATATGGTATTGTAATTTATTCTGTATGGTGTGGGAGGAGGAGATGCATCATGGGGGATGACTTGCTGACCTCCCGCACCAGATGACGCGAACTCTAGTGATGCCACTGCAAGGGAAAATGGGAGGTATGAATAAAATACTAAACTTACCTCCCAGCAAGCCCTTCTCAAACATATGCCACCTTGTTTGGTAGTGTATGTCCAGGCCATTGTCACTCGGTCCACTTCCTTCCCCAGTCCACCCCTTTCCCACTACTGCCTTACCCAGTATAGAGGGTGCAGTGCGGTCTGGTAGCAAGGCTGTGGCACTGGTGCCTCTTGAGGCAGCGTCCACAGAATGGACACCGATGGAGCACTGAGCACTCTATCTGCAGCCATTTTACAATGATGGAAGTCACTTCCACTGTTGTAATGGGCTCTGTGCAGGATAGGATTGGGTTGTGAAAAGAGAAACAGAATGTATATGTTGTGCATATGTGTACACCTGCAAAATACTGGCTTACTTCAATTGCCATAATCAAAAAACTGAGCCAGAACTGCATACTCATAGCATCTCTTTGAGACTAACATAAGTATTTTTTCCAGAATGCATATGTTGATATACAGCCCGATCCTATTTCCATACTAAAGCTTCCACAGCCAGAATTGTCATGAAAAGAGAAACTCATTGTTGGGATCCCAAGCCACATTCTAAAAAACTGAAAGGTTTCCCAATGTTTCACCCCAGCTTTGTGAGGCTCCCTTGAAAAAGTTTCACAAAGTTGGGGTGAACTGTTGGGAAACCTTTTATTTTAGCTTTTTGGAAGGTAGCCTGAGATCCCAAAATGGAGTTTATGAGAATTTTACATGAGCATAGGACTGGCAGCTTATTTTGCTCCCTTGGTATCATTTCACTCTTTCAAGGAGAAAAGAGAAACAGATATAAAGTGAGTCTGTGAAGTGCAAGGATATAATTACATATCAAAGGAGAAAGATGGGGCCAAACTAAACCCACAAATCCTGCTTGTAACTCTGTACAGAAAGTAAGTCCAAATATTGATCCTATATATGCTTGCTGCATATCTTCTTGCTTCAAAGGAATCAAGTTCAGCAGATAAAACTTAACTAATTAATGATCAAAGTCAAGCAGAGGCTGACTTTATAAAAGAGACGGGCTTAAGGAAAGAACCTTGCTTGCATCCCTTTCTCTTCCAATATTAAGGTGTGTTCCAGCCCATGTTTCCCTTCCTAGGCTTTTCTAATTCTTACTCCTAGAGTTCTCCAAAGTTGCTGGCACCCAAATAATGATGATGATGCAGGGAGAAAAATTTCTAAATTTTGATGCATAAAAATACAGTGTTTTTTACAAGCTGTAATAGTTATACTTCTTTATATCATATTAATCTAAGGGCGCAACCCAACACTCTCTGTTTGGCCGACACAGAGTGCTTGTGTCGCCCCAATGTTACTAGCACCGATGCAGGGATGCCAATTGGCACCCGTGCGTTGGCACTACCACTCTTGGGCCGATGCTAGCAGTAGCGTTGGCCCAAGGGCGCTGGTGAAAGGCCATGCTGAGCCGTCCTTGCGTCAGCCGAGGAACCCTATGGGCAGAGCCGAGGAAACCTATGGGGAGACTGGAGCCAGATCGCTCTCCATTGGCTAGATACATCTCCACATAAAAGTGAGGAAAAGTCATCTGGGGCTGCAACTGAAATTTTCAATTGTAGGAGATAAAGGTTGGACAGTTTGGACAAAAGAAGTGCCTTGTTGGCTCCTTTACATCAAACGAATGACAGCTGTGCTTGATCTCTGTTGCACTGCAACACCCCCTATATACTGGCTGACAGTGGTATTGTGGCATTTCAGTCCAAGTGACCCGAGGAAGCAATAGGAGGCTGGCTGGCTAGCTGTATATAAGCACTGCTACAGGCTTAGCTTTTCACTCTGAGAAATTTGTCTTGATTACAGCCACTCAACCTTTGCCTTATACCTGACCCATCAGCTTGACCTCAGCCACATCTTTTGACATCATCCAGCTGACCCAGTACTTGATCAGCCACTCATCCTGCCTTCTAGCCCCTTCAATTCTTCTCTGCTGTGCTTGAATTGGACCCCCAGCTGTGACCTGGCTCTGAGTTCAGCCAAGTCTTGACACATCCATTACTAATGGTATGAACAACTGCTCCTGTCAACCATATTGCCCTGGTCCTACATGGTAACTTTAAGGCCAGCGCATGTCCTGTGCTGTATTTTCTTAGCAAGATCATATCATCTTGGGACAACATCTCCATTCTCAATCCATATACAGTACAGTTTAATGCCTGAGCAAGACTGGATACTGAAAGCATCATAGCTACTCTACTTAGTTATCTGGTTCACTGTGTCAAATTTGTCTGAAGGCTGAGAGGAGCCTTGGCAGCACACAGAAAGCAAAGGCCACAGCCTTCAGCAGCCTCAGGAACATTATTTGCATCAGGATAATCTGATTTGCTAGAATGGCAGGAAAAGTAGGTCGAAGAGCAAAAAAAAAAAGAGTTGGATTGAGTGGAGACTGCAGAGAAGAACACACAGTGTCCTGCTCATATTTAATTTAAGAACAGTTTCTTATCCTTACTTCACTCTGTTAGCAGGATGTTTTTAGATAACATTTATCTTTACAGCTTTTTTGGGTGGTGGTGAAGGGGCGTTAATGGACTATAACATGCTGCTGTGCTGTAACATATGGCTACAGTGTCTGCTTTTGTCACTGAGCATTTCGGTCCAACATCTGATGCATACAAATGGGTTTATGTAAGGTATTTTTTGTTAGAGGTGAAAAACAATGCAAGCGTACTGACAGCATGCAATATGTCTTGGGTTGTTTTCTGGCATGAGCAATGTTTTAATTCAAAGCAGACTTGTATTTTCATAGTGACAAGATTTCCTGGTTTTCTGGTGAGGAAAACTGGTATATCAAAGTAATTGACTGTGGTATCCTACTGACACTCCTGACTGGGAAGAATAGTTTTGTGCCGGTTTATGTCATATCTCTCTTAGAAGAAGGCGTTGGGGCAAGGCCTATGGACCTATGTAGTCGCATAAGGGTGTCTATCATAGTTGGATTAGAAAGCTGGCCTAAAGTAAGGAAAAGAGCTAGAGATACACATGGTCATACGCCCGCAGCGATTCCATTAGGGTTGCAATTCTGTGGGAATTGGCACATTTTGCGCAGATTACAGCTAGTCAACCCATTATCTGTTCATATATCATTAGTTGGCCCAATTTCCTGGCTTTTAAACAAGTTTTTAGCTATTGCAGAGGTAAAGGTATAATGAAAAATGTGAAGGAAGTATATGTGAAGGTTGACCCCACTGTAGTGAGAAACAAGCCTAGCCCTGCCTTCCATTTTGTAGCCCATAGACCAGTGATGGAGAACCTTTTGGGCTCTGTGTGTCAAAATTTAGGAAGATACTTAACTTGGCTCTGCTGGTGTGTCAACCCCTCTCCCAAACAAGAGAGAAACGATTCTTTATGTTCATTTATTTAAACAAAAAATACAGTCCAATCATGTGTGGTCCTATGTATTACATAAATAATCACCAAATAATTACAAAAACAAAAAATGAGTAAAACAAACTCAGTTTTTGTCATGGATTCGTGAATGCTGGTGTGTCACCCCAAATGTTGTGGTGTGTCACTTTTGACACGCGTGTCATAGGTTCGCCATCACTGCCATAGACAGTCACAGCAGAGCCTGACATGCAAGGGAAGCAGTAATATTCACCGTGATAGGAAAAGGCTAGAGATAAATGTCCAGAGACGAAACTTGCGTTGTGACTGCTTTTGCAGTGTTTGTTTTCTTCCCCAGCATCTCAAGTTGGTAGAGTGAAAGCTGTTCACCGAAAACAAGGAAAAGGTAAAAGATTTTGGCACAGACATGCTCGCCCAGCAAAAATGGAGCAAGGGCAGTGGTGAAATTCAGCCAGTTCTCACCTATTCTGCAGAACCGGTTGCTAGTTTTAGGTTGGGAGAGGGAAGAAAGGCAGTGGCCGCCCAGAGGGACATAGAACCGGTTGTTAATTTATTTGAATCCCACCACTGAGTAAGGGCATGCATTCATGCTGTTCGTTGACACTGTTCATGTTGACTCAGGTCTTATTTGTGTGTCAAATAGGGGAGGGGACCTATTTATTTAGGGGACCTACACAAAAAGAGCGGCTTGGGACAACCCTGCACTGTAGTTCTCCATTGAGCTTGCAGGTAAGAAAGAGGTAGGGCTGAGCCAGTAGTGTCAGCCTACCGGTACGCTGGGCGTGTCTTCCGGGTGAGCGGCAGCGCGATCGCTGCGTTCTGTTGCGTAACGGCGAAAGCCCAGGCTGTCACTACTGGGCTGAGCCTGAGGTTAGTTTGACTTGCCAGGCAAAAACTGCCCATTTAGGACACAACAAAGTTGCAACAAAGGTCAATCCAGTTCAGATCCCTCCCAGTCAGAATTCATGCAGAAGCCTTCTGCTCCAATGAGGGTGCAAACCTAAAATGAGTTAGGCCGGCATAAGCTAAACCAGCAAAGTTTGGCCAGCACAAGGGCCACTGTAAAGTATGTTTGAACCACTCTCGGAGTCAGAGAGGCCAGCACACAGACGTGAGCCATCCTCTCTGACTCTGAAAGTAGTCCAAACATGCTTTATGGTGGCCCTTGTCCTGGCCAAACCTTGCTGGCCTAACTGTGCCGGCCTAACTCCAGGTTAGGATTGCATTCAGGCTGACAGGCAGACAGCTTTTAAAATGTTAACAAACTCAACAAAATTACTTTTTTCACACAAAATAAAACCCGTGCTTAAAAGAGCTTAAAAACTTATCTTTGCTGCTACTATGTTTTGTTTTTGATGGTTGCACATTTGGCTTCTCTTAGGGGGAAACAAAAAAAGAAATTAGCTTCCCATGTGAATCCAGATGCTTAGAACAGATCAAGCAGAGTTACCATTTCAGCCCTGTCCTCTGCTGGGGCACCAGCAGCAGCCTGACTGCTTCCCCAGAAACAGTGGTTGCAAATGTGATGGAAGGCATGTTGCTGCAGGTGGGTGGGGAGAGAGGCACTGATGGGGAGGCCAGTGCCAGTCAGCCTTAATGCTCATGTGTGTGTCATGGGCTTCTGCACCAGCAGGAGGAGCAGCAGGACCACTTCACAGTAAGTCTGTTGCCAAGTAGGCATTTTGGGGCAGGATAAATTAGGAAGAGGGCAGCACCGAGTGTGGGAGTGAAGGCTGGAGCGTGGTTTAAGCTCAGGAGGGGGGTGGGGATGGTGGCAGAGGCTACCGCTGTATCCTGTCACTGCTCTGGAGATGCACTGGGGCCGTTAGGGTTCTATGCAGGGAAAGGGAACCCATGTTCCTTTACGCTAAGGAAACCTCCAATTGCCTCTCTGGCCCCACAGGATACAGCAGCTGCCTTTTTGGTGCTGCTGTACCACACAGTGCCAGACAAGCATAGGATTGGGTCCTACAAATGCTCAAAAAATGATCCAGAAGGCAGTTCCCACCATCATAGTAAAAAGGATAAAAACAGAGGCTTAAGTGATTGAAACTTTTTAAAGTCTTATAAAGCTAGGTGGGTCCCAATACAGTGTCACTTTGAAAAGTGGGTCCCTATGCTAAAAAGTTTGGGAATCATTGGTATTATAGTGATTTATATCACAATCCTATACAGGTCTGCTTAGAAGTAAGTCCCATTGAGTTCCAAAGGATTTACGCTTAGGAAAGTATGTATAAATTACTACTTTCTGACAGTAGTATTAGCCCATACACTCCTGCTGTCCCAAAGCACCCATTACAATTAATTTTGGTCCCAATCCCTGGTAAATGAGTTTCCCAATGCTTGCCTATTGGAGGATGTTATGCAAACGTATCGCATGAGTTGCTTGAGCTGTGATTCTTTATGGCCCAGCTCCCAATCCCAGGTCCCTGGAAGTCAAATTTCTGGAGAATGGGTATATCATGTCCCTACATCATGTCCCTACATTCATGTAAACACATACACACATGAACTTTAAGGCATCCTGCAATGTGATTTCACACACACATGCACAAGACACACACAGTTGCTGGGAGATGTTTTGCTGATGTTTAGTAGTCCAGCTAAAACTGTCCAGCTAAAACTGCTTCTTGAACCAATAATAACCCTCCATTTTTAGATCAGCAGAGGACTGAACTGCAGGACAGTGTAAATGACCACAGCATAAAGGCAATTAGTGAGATGAGCCTTCCACAATATACACTGCTCAAAACAATAAAGGGAACACTTAAACAACACAATGTCACTCCAAGTCAATCACACTTCTGTGAAATCAAACTGTCCACCTAGGAAGCCACACCGATTGACAATCAAGTTCACATGCTGTTGCACAAATGGAGTAGACAACAGGTGGAAATCGTAGGCAAGTAACAAGACACCACCAATAAAGGAGTGGTTCTGCAGGTGGTGACCACAGACCACTTCACAGTCCCTCTGTGTTCTGGCTGATGTTTGGGTGTCCTTTGAATGCTGGCGGTGCTGTCACTCTAGTGGCAGCATGAGGCGGAGTCTGCAACCCACACAAGTGGCTCAGGTAGTGCAGCTCATCCAGGATGGCACATCAATGCGAGCTGTGGCAAGAAGGTTTGCTGTGTCTGTCAGTGTGGTGTCCAGAGCATGGAGGCGCTACCAGGAGACAGGCCAGTACACCAGGAGACGTGGAGGAGGCTGTAGGAGGGCAACAACCCAGCATCAGGACCGCTACCTCCACCTTCGTGCCAGGAGGAGCACTGCCAGAGCCCTGCAAAATGACCTCCAGCAGGCCCCAAATGTGCATGTGTCTGCTCAAACGGTCAGAAACAGACTCCATGAGGGTGGTATGAGGGCCTGACGTCCACAGGTGGGGGTTGTGCTGACAGCCCGACACCGTGCAGGACGTTTGGCATTTGCCAGAGAACACCAAGATTGGCAACCTCGCCACTGGCGCCCTGTGCTCTTCACAGATGAAAGCAGGTTCACACTGAGCACATGTGACAGACGTGACAGAGTCTGGAGACGACAGGGAGAACGTTCTGCTGCCTGCAACATCCTCCAGCATGACCAGTTTGGCAGTGGGTCAGTAATGGTGTGGGGTGGCATTACTTTGGGGAGCCGCACAGCCCTCCATGTGCTCGCCAGAGGTAGCCTG
>JAJKFI010000010.1:9760413-9804366 GCA_029204185.1 Lerista edwardsae
CCAGCGCACTTACCATATCAAATCAAAAGAATTCAAACGAAAGCCCTCTCAACTGGATTCGACAGTACTAGGTGTGCATATTGCCAGGATGAAACCCCGGGAAACTCCGAGTACCAGAAGTGGGCCATTTACAAGATGCCATTCTGAGAATAGGCCAAAATGCATTGAAAAGTCCTATACGTAAACTGCGCCAGTCCCAAGCTCGGACACAGTCCAACCACAGGTATGACTGCAGTTTTTCTCAGAGCTGGGTGTGCACATTGCAGGAAAGGCAGTCCGGGAACTTTGGAGTACCCGGGGTGGGCCATTTCCACCAGGTCCCAGTCTCTAAATGGGCCAAAATGCATGCAAAGTCATGAAACTTCAGACTGGGACCTGGTGGAAATGGCCCACCCCGGGTACTGTATGCCAGTAAAAGCATTCAAGGTTGGCAGAGTGACTTCTGTAGATTCCTCTTGGTGGAGTACTCTTCCACCAAGTAGAAGAAGCTTGGTGTTGTAAGGCTGTTTAAATTAACCATCAAATGTCTTGCAGTGGATTTAGTACTTGTAATACAAATAGAATTTGAAAAGGCAACTAGCCACCAGAAAAAAACAAACCCAAATAGTTATGGGCTAAAGCATATCTTACGGTTCAGTGTTTGCCTGTGTTTCTTCACCACCCTGAATATAATTGTGATATTGTTTGCTGAATATTCAGTTTAATAACACGCATCACATATGGCAATACTCTGAATTTTTTAACCAGCATGCTGTATTTAGAGCTGCCATCTTTTTGTGGTCATTTTTTATCCTGCTTCTTGTGCACGTTCCAATTTGATGTGGAATGGGGGTGGGTCAGAATTTGGCACTGTTTCCTGAAACAGATAACTTATTTATAAGGGATGGAAAACTGACCAAGTTGGTAAATATGTAATAGTGTTTGTTTATTTGCGATTATTAGACCCTTATGTAGAAAATGCTGGAGGCAAAATCATATTGTGCTATCATGTTTTCTAGGAACCTCATTGCCCTATTTTGCTTCTAGGCATTTAGAATGGCAAGGAGAAGCTAAATAGCAGAATTTCAGCTGTTCTCTGATCAAACGAAGCCACACTTATTTTGTTGTACTGAGTGCACAGGTTACTGTATTCGTTTTAGGGAAGGCAGTAGTGAGTTGGAGTTTGTCGCAGTTTTGCTGCGAATGGAATTACACAATGGCCTGCTGAATTGCGGGTATGTTAACTTGGATTTTTGTTTTCTTGCCATTGACATTTCAAGAGGAGATTTCTGTGAGGGTTTGTCTAATATATTCACCACAGGCTTATCAGCAAACATTCTTTGGGGCTCTGCACAGGCTCCTGTGAGGCAGCTGTGTGATAAAGGCACTTTGATGTTTACTGATGCTCATAATTTTGAAATCCCTGATAAAGCCACAACGAATGGGTTTGCTGTAGAAGATTTGGCATTTGTTGACATACATATTTATTACAGAAAGATATTGATGTGCAATAGTTGCCTTGGGAGAATGAATGCCAGTGTTCAAATGTGAGGCACAGAAACTGATTAGTTAATAATAATAATAATAATAATAATAATAATAATAATAATAATAATACATGTATTTATATACCACCTTTCTTAAGATCACTAGATTTCTGTGATCCTCTGACAATGTCTTTAAATTGCTGCAGCAAGGATAATGTGTGTAAAAAAAACTAAGAATTTGTGCACAAGGGGTAGTATGATTTTAGGCTGTGATCCACAAAATGGTTAAAGCCAGCATGCTTGCCTTTAATCCAGTTTAGTCCTATACAGTTCAGTGAGCTAAGCTATCTTAAAAGCATGTGTGCTGTCACTGGCAGACAGTGATTTGTGGATTGTTGCCTAAAAGTTAACCTAGTTAATTTTACCAAGGTTTTCATAACTCTGCGTGATTGCTGGAGAGAGCCAGCTGAATGGTCGACAAGATAGGACGATTGGCTCCAGCTCCCACTTATTGCTGAGTACTAAGCAAAGTGAAATGCAAAACGTGAACCCTTTGAAGCACCTGTGCCTAGGAGTGTAAAATGCCCCCATGCCAATGGAACACTGTGGGCAGCGCCCTGGGTTGCTGCTTTTGTTTGTTAGGCACTAACCTGTTTATGGCACAACCACCAGATTTTTTTGAATTCACACTTTCTGGCTTTTATTTTTTCTGGAGACATAGATAAGATGCATATGAAACTGTACGATGAGACTGCCACTGAAGAAAGCCATCTGTGGGCAACACATCTGATGTCGTTCCATCTAATCCACAGGTCTCCCAACTTTTTAGCCGGAGGGCTGCATCAAATATGTGGCACAGTGTTGAGGGCCAAGAAAATAAATTCTAAGTATAAAATTTAAATAAATACAGTAGAGCTGGAACAGATAAGTTCCAGGATTCCTCCAAGCACCAACACACACCACCCTCCACACACAACCAGAGCATAGCTTGGAGGGTATAGCCCATGCTAGCAAGATCAAGGGTTAAACAACCTGCTACTTGGGGAGGGGGAGCACTGCTGCCCAATTAGCATTATTGACAGAGACACTTGAGCAGTTGATAATGTGAAACTTCTTTTTGGCAGGTCCAGATGATAGAAGGTTTGGGAATCACTACTCTGGAGCACTTGGGAAGGCTTCGGCCTTCCCACTAGCTCTCAAGCAGTGTGCATTGCCAGAGTGCTTTTTATGACTGGCGCTAACTGCTTTACGGTAGTCAGCGCAAGCGGAAGAGGTACACTGCCACCACCCGGCCCAGATAGGATTGTGCCCTAAGACTGCAGTCCTATACACATTTACC
The DNA here is from genome assembly GCA_029204185.1 of Lerista edwardsae. Taxonomy (NCBI): domain Eukaryota; kingdom Metazoa; phylum Chordata; class Lepidosauria; order Squamata; family Scincidae; genus Lerista; species Lerista edwardsae. The sequence continues at coordinate 9,763,219 of JAJKFI010000010.1, forward strand.
TGGAAGTAGGTCTCATTGAATTCATATAGACTTACCTAATATAATAAGAACATAAGAAGAGCCCTGCTGGATCAGGCCAAAGGCCCATCTAGTCCAGCTTCTTGTATCTCACAGCGGCCCACCAGGTGCCCCAGGGAGGCATGAGACAACAAGATGCTTGGATCTTGTTGCCACTTCCTTGCACCCGGTACTCTGAAGTAGCCTACTACTAACGTAAGGAGGTTACAACCCATCATTGCCTATAGCCCACGATGGATTTTTCTTCCAGAAATCCGTCCGATCCCCTCTTAAAGGCATCTAGACCAGATGCCATCACCACCTCCTGTGGCAAAGAGTTCCACAGATTAACTACCCGCTGGGTAAAAAAGTACTTCCTTTTATCTGTTTTAACTCTCCCAACCCTCAGTTTTAGCGGATGCCCCCTGGTTCTGGTGTTTTGAGAGAGGGAAAAGAACATCCCTCTATCGACTCTATCCCTTCCGTGCATTATTTTGTATGTCTCAATCATGTCCCCATCAGAACCCTTTAGCCTATAGGCGAAGTTTTGGTTTTTTGCCCCAATGTGCATCACTTTACACTTGTCTACATTGAAACGCATCTGCCATTTTGCTGCCCATTCCCCCAACTTGGAGAGGTCCTTCTGGAGCTCTTCACAATCCCTTCTGGTTTTCACCACCCGGAAAGGTTTTGTGTCACCTTGCTGTTTATCCCTGTCTCCAGGTCATATGCAACAAATGTTCAGCAGTTTATCAGAAGATGACAAAAATGTGGTGAAATGTACATAGCTCAGCTATCTCAAAACTGCAACAACACCGGTCTCTATTAAAAAATTAAATAGTTCTGGCTTGGAGCTAAGGCTTCCTCCAACCTCAGATAAGTCTTTTATCACACCCTGCTATTTCCCTTCTTTGCTGGCTTGGTATTTGCTTGGCAGTTATCAAGGGTAGGACTGTTTTTGGCAAGAACCGAACATACTCAGGCCAACTGTTCCATTTACTGATGATTTGTATTGCATGAATACTGTGTAAGTACATATGTGCAACCATTAAAACTGAATTAAAATATTTACTACTGCACTAAAACAACGAGTAGCCCTCATTTACCTAATGCCAATATATGCTGAATTAAATTGCTACCTTTTCCGTCAACCTATGCACCATAGTTCTAGCTGCCATACATAGGAAGTCCTGTATCTCAACTACATCTCAAAAAACGCAATCCTAACCTGGATTTAAGCCTGCACAGTTAGGCCATCAAAGTTTGGCTGGCACAAGGGACACTGCAAGGTATGTTTGAACCACTCTCTGAGTCAGAGAGGCCAGCACATAGACCTGCGCCCTCCTCCCTGACTCCGAGAGTGGTCCAAACGCCCTTTACGGTGGCACTTGTCCCAGCCAGACTTTGCTGGCCTAACTGTGCCGGCCTAACTCCAGGTTAGGATTGCACTCAGAGTTTCCCTGCTAATTGTTTTCGATATCCCCATTTTACAATCCTTCATTCCTGCAGGTGTACATAATCCTGTTTCCCTGTGTACTATGTATGAGTGATCCATTCATCATTTTAGCCAGTCTTCCCTTGATAACTGCAAGCCAGTTTACTGCAGTGTGGTGTGTGTGTTTTTTTCCTGCAGGGGGTATTTGGGGAAGCAGCAGCAAGGGAATATTTGACATTGTGCTTGCTTGATGACCCAAGATATTGTAAGCATCAAGCTTCAGTGGTTTTTTTTGTCCCACTAAGGATACTTGGGAATTCAATGTCCTCCAAATCTCATCCCTGCTATCACCAGTAAAACCAGCTGAAGACAAATGCTTATTCATAATAAGAATAAGTTGTGCAAATGTATCTAAGTAGTGTGATCCTTGCCTGGTTACATTTGCCACCTGCCTGAACCCATTTGGGCATGATATAATATTAATCTCTTCTCTCTCTTTTCAAGAGGGAGGAATGGTAGCCTGTGGTGTATCTCAAAAAGGCCCAAATACAAAGGAATAGAACCCAAATATTTATTAAATACATAAACCGTTACAGACTAACATACAGAGCCTGTATAAAATCCAAAGATACAATTAATTAGGCAAAAACACTACGAACTAGGAGACTCCCCCCCCCCCACTGTTGTCTTTGTGAACTGGCTGATAAGAGCTTAAGAGAAAGCAAAATAAACCTTGTACGGTTTACTTTCCATTGGCTACACAGGATTACCACTAACATGTCTCCGGTACTCACAGCATCAAGCTACCAGTAACCTTCCCACAGGTCTCCTTCCCTGAGAGAAGCAAATGAGGCCAACCACCCTCACCTGAACCTTTTTACACACACGGAGCTCTATCCATTTCTACTGTCAATGCAACAAAGACTAGGACCTGCATGATAGGTGTTTTTGACAGGTGTTCTGCAGGAATCTGAACACTTTTGGGCATGTCTTCAGGGCTTGGGCATTGTTCAGGGCTGGCACGAGGCTTTTGAGAGATCGGGGCAGTGGCATGGGCTTCCTGCCAGGTTGGCCCAGGTGCAACACAGGTGAGTTAAGCTATTTTTATGTGTTATTGCTGTTTAGTTGTTGCCTTAGCTCTCTGTTCTGAGTTTTGTGGCACTATTGATTTTTTTTTGTTGAGCCGTAATTATTATGCTCATCCTCATATGGAATCCATTCCCCAATTCCAAAATCCTCATATGGAAACCTCAAAGAAGGTAATGATGTTTTGTACAGAGTGGCATGCTATTGTTTCAGAGAAAGAGGAAACAAGCTGTAAAAGCATCTCTTTCACTTAGCGTAAAACAATTGTCTAATACCCCAGTTGTGACCATAACTGATACAGCAATACCATGAGAGATCATTCCAAGGAAGAAACGATTTCCAGCATCTAATCTGAACATATTTAACAGGGCTTTGCAGTGTAAAACAGAAAAGTGATGATAAATCTGTCTCTTTAAGGGCAAGACAGAAGTACAAAAAGGGCTTTCCTCAATCAGGACAAAATTTCATCACATGGATCACTGTTAAATCCTTCCCATGAGATGGGTCGGGAGGAAAACACAGTGATAAATAAACAGGGATATAGTATAATAAAACAAAGCACCACAAATAAGCACCAGGTTGATTTGAAGCAACTAAATGACACGCCTGCCCCATATCCAGCCCGGGGCTTAGAGCTGCTGTTTCCCTTTCCCCGGGTACTGTGCAGCGGCCCCGATGGGGTGCTTGGAGCTGCCCCACTGAAAGTGGTAGGCCAACTCCAAGCAGCCAAATTGGGGCCACCCTGGCTGGGAACGGAGATTAGGATCTGGCCCAAAGGCTGGAGCCTGCCTCCACCCCCCCTCCCTGGGCCAGGTGCAAGTAGATCCTCCTGCTCTCCACTCTCCGCCCTCCTTTGTCCTGTTCCGCCCCTCCCCTGCCACATTCCACCTCCTGCCACCCACCCGGGTCCAGCGTCGGGGGGGAGCCCGGGCGCGGGGGGGGGGGGGGGGGGGGGGAGGGGGCGAACCAACCGGGCCCGCTAGGGGCGAGCTGCCGCTCACCCGTTCCCCCCGCCCAGCGTACCTGCTGAATGCCGACGCTGCCCGGGTCCCTGTGCTGGGCTTGCAAGGCTGGCCTTATCTTCAGGCCTCCTATGTGCTGGTTCCGCAAGGCCAGTGCACATGCTGGCCAATCTCCTCCAAAAATGGCACAAGCATATTTTACAGCGCACTTGCGACATTCAAAGGCCAGCACAAGTGCACTAGCTTAGCAGGCCCTCTGGATTGTGCCCTGTGTTAGCAATTACTTTATTAACATTATCCACCTTAGGCAAGCCTGTGCTGAGGAAGCCGGGGGGACGCTGCTCCATCTGGTATTTTCAAACAATGCATTTTGAACTTCTTCTTGAAGAACATTTTAAATTGGGGTACATTTATTAGTTGCTATATTCGCAGCAACCTAAATTCAAATAAAACACTTATCTACTGAGAGAAATGTACTAAAAGTCCCCATAACCTTTTTTTTTTAAGATGAAAGAAATAATGAAACAAGCTTGGCTAAATAACTGAAAGATTAAGAAAACAACTTGGTTTAAATCCCTTTCACTCTTGCTGCAAAGTAGCTGACGGTAGTAAAATATGAATAACATTTGGAAGGATGAAATCTCTTCAGAGATTATTAAATCAGACATTCCAATAATAAGCATTTAACTAATTCTATTATCTGAGGTCTCCACAGGCTAACATAACCTAGGAAATTACATGGACACAATTTTCCTAGCGGAACCTAATAACCCAATCCTACACATCCCCAGGGCCCAGGGTTATGGTGCTGCCAAAATGGCAGCTGCGGAATCCTGTGGGTCCAGGGAAGCAGCTGGAAGTCTCCTCAGGGTAAGGGAACATCGGTTCACTCTCCCCATATAGAGCCCCGGTGGCCCTAATGGGTCTACTTGGATCTGTACCCGCTATTGAGCGGGCACAGTGCCAATGACACCTCCGTGTTCCAAGAGAGGGTTCAGAATTCTGTGACAGACTCTGCCACCAGCCCTGCCCCCTCATGGGCCCACTCCTCCCCCGGACCACCCTCCCTCCACACAGTTCTGCTTCCCCCCCTGCCTTCCCCACGCCCCAGGAAGCCTCACTGCTGGCTTACAGTAATACTTACCACTGGCCACTCCATGCATGTGTCTTCCTAGTGCTGAGGCCCAGGGGAAACTGGCGCTAGAGTGCCTTATGGCACTTTTACAACACCCAGCACTGGTGGTACAAACGTACCACTGGCACTGGGCTCTATAGGTTTGGGTCCCAAGTAACCAAAATATAAACAGATATGAAAGTGTCCTAGATTTTATTATTTTACAATGGTGTTATTATGGCTTCTTTGCTGGGAATAATGAATGTGGATTAGTCTAAACAATGTTTCTGTAACTATAGTCATACTTTCTTATGGTTAAGCATATATTTGTTATATCTTCAAAATATTGCACATTATCACAATATCAGATGCAGAACTTCTCAATAATGTGGATGGAAGTGAGCTGCAATTCAGTGGTTTAATTCTTTTAAATACTGAAAGTTTAGATCACTATGTAATTCTGTATGAAAGCCAAAACCTGTCCCATGAGGTGTCATGGGACACCTTTTAATTAAATATAAAAGTACTCCAGTCTTAATACCTGGACATTTCATAGCCAGAAAGCTGTTTATCATTTTTCTCCTGCCATGTGAGTATGGAAAACGTGGGAAGCTACATTCAGAGTTCCGTATTAACCTGGCTGGAATTTGAAGGAAAGGATGAACATTTACAATAAATTATGTCACAGATAAATGGGACTGTGTGATTTTTTTTAGCCATTCAGCATTTAAGGATGCTTAAATTCATCCTTAAGCATTTAAGGATGCAGCATTTAAGGATTAAGACTATGTCAAAAGGATGCTGAGGGATTTGCAAAGGATCCAGTTATATTGAAAGTACTGGACCAACAGCCAATTGGAACTTGCCAACATTATCAGGAGTTTGCTACAAACAGCAAAAGTTAAATATAGAAAGGATAGGGTTTGCACTTCTGAAATTAAAGGATTCTTTTGGTCTAATGGAGATAGCCCATTTCAGAAATGGAAACTTATTCTAAAATGATTAAAAACCCAGCTGCAATTAATTCTTACTGTATATGAATCTGATCGTGACAGGAAAAGTTTATTTCATTACATAGCTACTCTCAGATGCAGAAACAGTGACCTATCTGGACTGTGTCGATTAGACATGTGCCAGGAGCCATCAAACAGGGCCAGCCCAAGATGTTCTGGTGACTGTGGCAGCATGTTTAGTGTTGTTCCCATACCTGGCAAAGGCATCAGCCTCTGCTTCTGGTGCTTCCTAGATCAGGAACCAAAAGATGGACCAGACGAAGGAGAGGACAGTAACGATCTAGAGCAGTGGTCTTCAACCTTGTTTGTGTCATGATGACCCCATTAAATAATTAAATACAGTATGATGTATTTATACTTCAGTATTTAATTATTTAATATACTATATCTATATATATAAAGAAGAGCGTATGTATGTGTGTGTGTATGTATGTATGTTTGTTCCACATAGGCTCCGCAACGCCTGGACCGATTCGTGCCAAACTCGGCACGCGGGTGCCTTGGCCCCCCGAAACCATCGCTGCGCGGTTTTGGAACAGATCACGCCCCCACGGGCACGGGTACAAGTGAATTTGTGGTTCTCTGTGGGTGGCTATGGGCTGAGCCGAACATTCCGAGGCTCTGATGATGTCATGATGAGATGCAAAGTACATGCAAATGACATGCGGAATCTTCAGGCAGCAACTGAACTCTTGACAGTTGAAGACAAACAGCAGCAAACAGGTTTCACGCAGGCAAACCGATACAGGGCCAGGGAAATGTGTTCTGTGGACATGTGGGCGGTCCCTGCTTGGCAGTGGACAGTTGGCACAAGGTGCTGTGGCTGTTGAAAGTTTACTTTCTCTCTGAAAGTTTACTTTCACTGTGTAATGTAAGGCAATTGGGCAGGTGCTACCAAAGGCTACAAAGATGAAACAACAGCGTACACAGGAAACGCCTGAGGGGGGGGGGAACTTGCAACGCTACGTCACAGAGCTGCTACATCTAGAGCAACAGAAACAGTACAGCAGCGTGACAAGACTCCACGATAAGAGAGACAGAGCTGCTACATCTAGAGCAACACAAACAGTAGAGCAGCGTCACAAACAACTACAGGATATGAAACAGAGGGCTACTACACCTACAGCAACAGATACAGTACAGCAGCAGGGATGGGACATATCAACACCCGGGCACACATGTGAGTGGGGGTGGGGTCAGGGATGGAACATATAAAGACCCGGGCACACACGTGAGTGGGGGTGGGGTCAGGGATGGGACATATCAACACCGGGGCACACATGTAAGTGGGGGTGGGGTCAGGAATGGCACATATCAACACCGGGGCACACATGTGAGTGGGGGTGGGGTCAGGGATGGGACATATCAACACCCGGGCACACATGTGAGGGGGGGCAGGGATGGGACATATAAACACCTGGGCCATCTGTATGCCTGGTGAGTCGGGGGGGGGTCAGGGATGGCACCTATAAACACCCGGGCGAAGCCGGGTACATAAAAGCTAGTCTATATATAAAAATGGACGTGGGTGTGTATGTATGCGGGTATGCATATTCCTTATACAAATCTCCGTCCCTTGACCCACGGCCACGAAACTTGGCACACACGTTCCTTGCAGCCTGGAAGGAATCACTGCGGGGGTCAGACCCCCCTACGGCCCCCCGGTTTTCAGGGAGGGGGCCCAGATCGTCAGGAACCAAGGGGATTGCATGGGGCTACAGGTCTGCTGCCACCCTGTGGTCACAGACGATTCTGCAGCAGCTCAGCTGAAACTGAGCAGAACAGAAAGTGAAACTAAAGTGCTTCGCCTGCGTGGCCTGAGTGGGCCAGGGAGGAAAGAGCAGGATCCACAGAGTTCCAGCAGCCAGTCGGATCTGAGAGGGGCCTATGTCCAGGGAGCTCACAGGCCACCTCTGCCTGTTTCTCATACGTCAGGCCTATGCTGCCACAGGACCTGCAGACAGTAAGTGGGACCTTCCTATTGCTCTCTTAGTTGCTGGTGTCCCTGTTTCCTCATTCCTTTCACAGTGATAGTGTGCATTTTGGGGTCCGGGTCATCAATACTGTTAACTACACAGCTGTGCCAGTGTTGCCTGAGTGGGCCAGGGTGGAAAGAGCAGGATCCAGAGAGTTCCAGCAGCCACTCAGATCTGAGAGGGGCCTATGTCCAGGGAGCTAACAGGCCACCTCTGCCTGTTTCTCATACATCAGGGCGGATTCCTGCCACAGGACCTGCAGACAGTAAGTGGGACCTTCACGTTGCTCTCTTAGTTGATGGTGTCCCTGTTTCCTCATTCATTTCACAGTGATAGTGTGCATTGTGGGTTCCAGGTCATCAATACTGTTTTATTTCAGGGACGGGTTCTATATGTCTATATATGGATCTCACTATGTCATGCTTTTGAGGGAGGTTTGCATATTTGTGTGTATGTTCCACCATTACTCTGGAACGCCTGGAACGATGTGCACCACACGTGGTACACTCCTTCCTTACGATCTGGACAGATATACTGTGGGGGTAGGGCCCCCCATACGCCCCCAGAGGTGGGGGTGCACTGCAGAACACACTCATTCCTCCTCCCAATAGAGCCTGGGGATAATTTCTGCCCCCGGGCAACGCCGGGTCACAAACAGCTAGTATTTAATATAGTAGTACAATAATATAATATATAATATTATATATTATATAGTAATATAATATTTAATATAATAGTATTTAATATACTACAGTATTTAATTATTTATAAACAGGCTAATGTATAAATGATACATTTATTTATCAGCAGGGACTCACTGTTAATCCGCCTTCCATCCCTGCCGCAGTCCACTCCCTGCCCCCATAATGTCCTCCCAACATTGCTCACTATATAATAACCAAGTATTCTTTTTAGAGAAAGCAAAAAACATTACCATGAAGCTTAGCACTCGTGAAAGCTATTTTAGCACCGTTGCTAAAAACCTGAGTTGGATACAATCCCCTCCTACCTGAGGCAGTACACCAGATGCCTCCCCCTTTACCTGGTGGTGCTCTAGTTAAGTGGTCTTTAACCTATTTCATTCCCATAAGTTGCCGCAACCCTATAACTGAGGCTTCGCGACTCCATTGGGGTCCCAGGTTGAAGAGCACAGATCTAGAGTTCCCTACCTTTTCAATTTTGTGCAACTTTTCAAAGTTCAACTTTTCAACCTTCTTCTTCCCTCCAGTCCAGGGTAGTAGGTAGAGTGGAGACAAATGGATGGATGGGAGGTAGGTAGGCATCCCTCACAATCTGTCGTCTGAGATGGCTGCTTCAATGAGCTTAAGAACATAAGAACATAAGAAGAGCCCTGCTGGATCAGGCCAAAGGCCCATCTAGTCCAGCTTCCTGTATCTCACAGCGGCCCACCAGGTGCCCCAGGAAGGCATGAGACTACAAGATGCTTGCATCCTGTTGCCACTCCCTTACACCCGGTACCTGTAGCCCACCACCTTTGTAAGGAGGTTGCACAATCCATCATTGCCTATAGCCCACGATGGACCTTTCCTCCAGATATCTGTCCAATCCCCTCTTGAAGGCATCAAGACCAGATGCCATCACCACCTCCTGTGGCAAGGAGTTCCACAGATTAACTACCCGCTGGGTAAAAAAGTACTTCCTTTTATCTGTTTTAACTCTCCCAACCTTCAGTTTTAGCGGATGCCCCCTGGTTCTGGTGTTTTGAGAGAGGGAAAAGAACATCCCTCTATCGACTCTATCCCTTCCATGCATAATTTTGTATGTCTCAATCATGTCCCCCCTCAGGCGCCTTTTTTCTAGACTGAAGAGCCCCAAACGCTGCAGTCTTTCTTCATAAGGGAGGTGCCCCAGCCCTGTAATCATTTTTGTCGCTCTCTTCTGCACCTTTTCCAACTCCACTATGTCCTTTTTGAGATGCGGCGACCAGAACTGGACACAATATTCCAGGTGTGGCCTTACCATCGATTTGTACAATGGCATGATAACATTGGCTGTTTTATTCTCAACCCCTTTTTTAATTACCCCAAGCATGGAATTGGCCTTCTTAATTGCTGACGCACACTGGGTCGATACCTTCATTGAATTGTCCACCAGCACCCCAAGATCTCTCTCCTGAGCTGTCACAGACAGCTCAGAACCCATTAGCCTATAGGTAAAGTTTTGGTTTTTGGCCCCAACGTGCATCACTTTACATTTGTCTACGTTAAAACGCATCTGCCATTTGGCTGCCCATTCCTCCAACTTGGAGAGATCATTCTGGAGCTCTTCACAATCCTTTCTGGTTTTTACCACCCGGAAAAGTTTTGTGTCATCTGCAAACTTAGCCACCTCGCTGCTTATCCCTGTCTCCAGGTCATTTATGAATAAGTTGAAAAGCACGGGCCCCAAGACAGATCCCTGGGGCACTCCACTTTTCACCTCTCTCCATTCTGAAAATTGCCCATTGACCCCCACTCTCAGTTTCCTGGCCCTCAACCAATTCTGGATCCATAAGAGGACCTGCCCTCTTATTCCCTGACTGTGAAGTTTCTTCAGCAGTCTTTGGTGGGGGACCTTGTCAAATGCCTTCTGAAAATCTAGGTATATGATATCCACAGGTTCACCCACATCCACGTGCCTGTTGACCTTTTCAAAGAATTCCAAAAGGTTTATGAGGCAAGACCTACCCTTACAGAAGCCATGCTGACTTTCCTTTAGCAGTACTTGTTCCTCTACGTGTTTTAGGATTTTATCTTTGATGAGGCTTTCCACCATCTTACCCGGAACAGACGTTAGGCTGACCGGCCTGTAGTTTCCAGGGTCCCCCCTTCTCCCTTTTTTAAAGATTGGCGTGACATTGGCTATCCTCCAATCCTCTGGCACCGTGGCCGTTTGAAGGGACAAGTTGCATACTCTAGTTAAGAGGTCAGCAACTTCATTCTTTAGTTCCTTAATTACTCTTGGGTGTATACCATCCGGGCCTGGTGACTTATTTAAATGTAGTTTATCAATTTGATCTAAAATATCTTCTTTATTAACCAGTATCTGATTTAATTCCTTCATTAGGAAGGGCTGTTCGGGCTGTGGTATCTGCCCAAGTTCTTCTGCTGTGAAGACAGATGCAAAGAATTCATTCAATTTCTCTGCAATCTCCAAGTCCCCTTTTATCTCATCTTTCCCTCCCTCACCATCCAGCGGGCCAACCGCCTCTCTGGCAGGTTTTCTGCTTCTAACATATTTGAAGAAGCTTTTATTATTCCCTTTTATGTTGCTAGCCATGCGTTCCTCAAACGCTTTCTTGGCCTCCCGTATCACCTTCTTACTTGTCTTTTGCCAGAGTTTATGTTCCTTTTTATTCTCCTCACTGGGGCAAGACTTCCATTTACGGAAAGAAGCTTCTTTGCTCTTTACAGCTTCTCTAACTTTGTTTGTCAGCCATGCAGGCACCCTCCTGGACCTTGTCGAACCCTTCTTTCCTTGCGGTATACACTTCTGCTGGGCCTCTACTACTGTTTTTTTAAACAGCCTCCATGCAGCCTGGAGGGATTGGACTCTTTTTACCTTCCCTTTCAATTTCTGTCTAACTAGTCTCCTCATCTGAGGGAAATCTGCCCTTCGAAAGTCAAGGGTTCTTGTGTCAGATTTGCTCTGCACTCTATCCTGGACATGCATGGCAAAACCAATCGCAGCATGGTCACTGTTCCCCAATGGCTCAGTAACACTTACACCCCTAACTAGGTCCCGAGTACCACACAATATTAAATCCAGAGTCGCCTGTCCTCTGGTCGGCTCCATGACTAGTTGCTCTAAGGCACAGTCATTCAGCTCGTCAAGGAATCCGGTCTCTCTTTCTTGACCAGAGCAGCAGTTGACCCAGTCAATATGAGGATAATTGAAGTCCCCCATGATTACAATCCTGCCTCTCTTGGTCACTGCCCTGATTTGTTTCCTCATTTCAAGGTCACCTTCAAGTTTTTGATCGGGAGGACGATAGCACACCCCCACTATTACATTGCTCTTACGGCCCGGCAGTTTAACCCACAGTGACTCCATGGTGGAGTCTGGCCCACCTTCAGTTTCTACTCTGCTGGATTCAATCCCTTCTTTGATATAGATGGCCACCCCTCCGCCAACACGCCCTTCCCTGTCCCTCCTATAGAGTTTATAGCCTGGGATGGCAGTATCCCACTGGTTCTGTGCACTCCACCAGGTTTCCGTTATGCCTACTATATCAATGTTTTCCCTAGCCACCAAACATTCCAGTTCCCCCATCTTTGCTCGGAGACTTCGAGCATTCGCATAATAACACCTATATACGGGGTTCTCTAAAGAGGGACTGTTTTTTGATCCTTTTCCCCCTCCTCTCTTTTTACTGGACAAACTGTCACTTACACTCAGCTTAGAAGTTCTATTTCCTACTCCTCCATTACTCTTTGGTATTCCTCCACCCTCCTCTTCCCTTAGGGATGAGGATTTCCGAACCGGACGCCGCTCGGCTCCTGTCGGCTTTCCCCCAGGGATCAGTTTAAAAGCTGCTCTGCCACCTTTTTAATATTAAGCGCCAGCAGCCTGGTTCCATTTTGGTTCAAGTGAAGCCCGTCCCTCTTGTACAGGCCTGGCTTGTTCCAGAATGTCCCCCAGTGCCTAACAAATCTAAACCCTTCATCCCAACACCACCGTCTCATCCACGCATTGAGACCCCTGATCTCCGCCTGCCTAGCTGGCCCTGCACGTGGAACGGGTAGCACTTCTGAGAACGCTACCTTGGGGGTCCTGGCCTTCAGCGTCCTGCCTAGCAACCTAAATTTGGCTTCCAGGACCTCCCGGCTACATTTCCCCACATCGTTGGTGCCAACATGCACCACGACCGCTACCTCCTCCCCAGCACTCCTAACCAGCCTATCTAGACGAGACGTGATGTCCGCAACCTTCGCACCAGGCAGGCAAGTCACCGTGTGGTCCACACATCCGTCGCAGACCCCCCTCTCTATATTCCTAACTATAGAATCGCCCACAACAAGGAGACCACAACCCCCCTCCCGCCGAGGAGCATCCTTAGTGTGACTGGATGCGGGCTCGTCACTAGAAGAAGGGGCCCCCACTGGGGGATTGATTCCCTCTGTTCCAAGCTTCATGAATGGGTTGGCCCTGCCTACATAGGATATCTCTGCCACTCCTAAAATGCAAGTATGGAACTTTCTCCTATATTATAAAGAATAAAGTTTTCTGCTAAATTTGGTAGCAATCATTAGACTGGTGGGAGGTGTGATTTCTTGAAAACAGCATGGCAGAAAAAAGGGGGGTGGGCTCTTTAACATACGTTACTGTAGAGCACAACCTTTGCAATATGCACATCAACAGAAATAATCCAAACCATATATAGTTTGGATTGTTGATTATCCTAGAAAAAATATTATTCAGGTTTATTCAAGTATATTTTTATGCCAAATTTTTTATTTTATGCTAGTGTATATTTTGCATTGATTGGCTCCATTATTGTCTGTCTAGTAGAATAAATTTTGCTTTTCCCTTTCAAAAGCAGAACTTTCCAACTCAAAAATAAAGAGTCCCTGGCTAGTGCTCCATCTATTTTGCAGCTGCATCAAAAACAAGGTAGTTATAGTTTGCCTTAAAGTGCAAGCTAAAATTTGCCACTAAAATTATGTAATTAAACTGGCAACGACACAAGAACATTAAAACACAATGCATTATAAAATGAAATGATTTAGGTGGGTTTTCTATGGTTCTGCTATGCATTTATCACATAATCCACAGGATGCTTGGTGAATGCCTAATAGAAGAACGTCAGAAAGACCTATGATTAAATGTACCAATGACGACCCAGCATTTCCATCTCAGTAAGTACCCATGCTTTTGATAAAGAATCCACTGCAGGAGAAAATTTTCTACACCTTAATCAGCAGATCTTCATGTTCATTTCAAGTGGCCAAGGATATAGAACTTTGACACAAGAGCATGGCAGATAAATAAACAATCATCCTATCAATGATGAAATAATTAATTATGTTCCTCGAAGATGGTAGAAAGCCTCACCAAAGATAAAACCTTAAAACACATAGAAGAACAAACCTTGATGAAAGAGAATCAGCATGGCTTCTGTAAGGGTAAGTCCTGCCTTATAAACATTTTAGGATTCTTTAAAAAGGTCGATAGGAATATAGATTTTTTTTTTTTAAGGAATATAGATTTTTTAATTGAAAATTTTTCTTACTACTTCTTTGTTTTACATCCCCGAGCGCAAAAAACCATCACATTTCGGATTTTCTTTACTCATCTGACTAATACAAAATCTCTTACCTCTCTATCCTACTACTAATACATTTTTTAACACCCTACACTATAGTGCTGTTCAAGTCCAAGGTATCATTCATGTGATTGATGGAGTGGTTCCTTGGTCCCAGGGCCAAAATTTGGCCCATCTCATTTCAGATAACCTTTCTTTTTCGAATCTGCTGAAAGCCCTCACTTTGAACAAAATGAGTTCTGCTGCATGGTTAATTCCACATTCTTTCCCGGTTTTTACCTCTCTGCTCCTTTGGAAATTTAAAACTAACAGTACAAACAAATTTACTAAACGCACTGTTGACCAAGGAACCAACCAGTAATCACTGGCAGGTGTCTTCTCTTCTTTAAATTTCCTCTGTGTAGTCTTCTTCTTCTTTGGCCCTTTAAAAAGTTCTACATCGCTCTTCCCGGAAACTATGCTCTCCCAGTGCTGCTCTGCCAATTCTGGCCAGTCCATTTTCCTAGCTAATTTCTTCCATATAGTTTTTGCCGGGAGACAGTCCTTAACGAAATGTTCTAATGTCTCTCTGTGTGTCTTCCCAGTTCTCTCCATTTCTCGGCGACAAGCTATCCTGACACATAACTGATCATTTACTGCCTTACTGAAAAGGTCGATAGGCATGTGGATGTCAGTCAACCTATGAATATTATATATCTGGATTTTCAAAAGGCGTTTGACACAGTCTCTTACCAAAGGCTACTGAGAAAATTCAATAGCCAGGGAATAAAAGGGTAGGTCCTTCTACGGATAAGGAATTGGTTGAGAACCAGGGAGTGGGGGTGAATGAGCAATTTTCACAGAGAAGTGAAAAGTGGTGTACTCCAAGGATCTGTCCTGGGACCGGTGCTTTTCAGCTTGTTTGTAAATGACCTGGAGACAGGGATAAGCAGCGAAGTGGCCAAGTTTGAGAATGACACACAACTTTTCCAGGTGGTGAAAACCAGAACGGATTGTGAAGTGCTCCAGAAGGATCTTTCCCAATTGGGGGAATTGGAAGCAAAATGGAAGATGCGTTTTGGTGTAAATAAGTATAACGTGATGCTCACTGGGGCAAAAGATCAAAACTTCACATATAGGCTAATAGGTTTGAGCTGTCTGTGATGGATCAGGAAAGAGCTCTTGGGGTGCTAATAGACAGCCTGATGAAAGTGTTAACCCAGCGTGCAGGAGCAATGAAGAAGGCCAATTACATGGTTGGGATCATTAATAAAAGGTGTGGATAATAAAATGGCCAATATTATTATGCCATTGTATGATTCAATGGTAAGACCATATGGGGTATTTTGTACAGTTCTGATCGCCAAATCTCAAAAAGGACACAGTGGAACTAGAAAAGGTGCAGAAGAAAGCAACCAAAATGATTACTGGGCTGGGGAATCTCCCTCAAACAGTGTTTGAGGTTCTTCTGTCTAGAAAAAGGGCATCTGAGGGGACATACAGAGGCCCTTGGCTCCCTGTCCCAAAAAGGACTCACAGTAAGAACATAAGAAGAGCCCTGCTGGATCAGGCCAAAGGCCCATCTAGTCCAGCTTCCTGTATCTCACAGCGGTCCCACCAGGTGCCTCAGGGAGGCACGAGACACAAGATGCTTGCATCCTGTTGCACCCAGTACTCTGAAGTAGCCTACTACTAATGTAAGGAGGTTACAACCCATCATTGCCTATAGCCTATGATGGACTTTTAAAAAAAAACAGTCTAAAAAAAACAGTCTAAAAAAAATCCAGAACACCACTAGCAACAGCCACTAGAAGAGACTGTGGTGTGATGAATAGGCTCTCCCTATTAAATTGCTCTCCCTTGGTTAAATATAGGAGGAACACCACTTGGAAAAGACGCCTTTTGTCAGTTTATCACTTTTGTGTTTATCTGCCTCTCCTGACAGATCAGTGGGTGTAGCCAGTTTCCCTGTTCCTCCTTGATTCCCTCTTCTGGGTTAGCCTGCAGGCTTGCAGCACCCAAACACACACATTAGATTTGTGCAACACAAATTGTAACTGAGCCAGCTAGGCTGCACTTCAAACTGTACAAAACCAGGTGAAATCTTGTGCGGTGCCCCACTACAGCGATGACCGATACAAGCAAGGTTTGTAGAACGGATCCTGTATTCTGCATGCTTGCTCTGAGTTCCTTCCCTTTTAATTCCAAGCGTCAAGGTCATCATCTTGATTTAAAGGGAAACGCTTAATGATCATTCTGTTGAGTGGCACAGGCTTAATTGGAGACTCTTACAAGCAGCAAAGCACTAACAGAAGTACCCTCACTCTTTGTACATGCTTTGGTTACTAACATATTCCTACTAGCAAAGTAAGAGAGGAAGAGACAAAGAGAGCTGAAATCCAGCATCTTCAATGATACCACCAACAGTAATTGAGGATTCTAATGGATATGCAGGGGACTTATTGAACATTCAGAAAATATTAAGCCTTGCTTCAGAAAACATTTTTCTTAAAATGATTGGTGTGAGCAAGATCAGAGAAATTTATTTGATAATATATCTACTACTTCCTTTGGGCTGCCCAGAAAGTTCCAGTAGGCATAGGAACAGTGCTGGAGCTCAGCATGACAGCCTCCCCGCAAGGTCTACTCCCTGTTGGTACACTGGGTGCTACTGCTATCACTGGTCTTGGGGGTTCAGGGGTCAGCCCAGGCAGATGGGCTCCCTGATGAGTCCAGGCTGCTACCCCTGAGTAGGAACAGCAGCCTACACATGAAGGTCATGTCCATTTCAGCACCATCTATATATGTGGAAGGGTTACATGCAGCGGGGTCATGCAGCTAGAACGCTGGGAGGGACAAACGGGTGAGCGGCAGCCCGCCCATTGCGTCACGCTCCGTTTCGCCGGCTTCCCCGCCCCCGCTAAATGTAAGAGGAACACTCCCCCCCCCGCTAAGTATAAGAGGAACACCACTTGAAAAAGTGCCTCTTGCTCACTTAGCCAGGGTCAGATGAGGCTTAGAATGAAAAGAAGTAACTTCTGTTTTTTTTTCAGCAAAATCAAAAATGACATTTATATTCCTTTAAAAAGCATTCTGAGGCCTGGGGAAGCCCTTTCTGCTGAAAAACCGGAAGGGATTTTTTTTGGACTAAATCTCATTCTGAACGCTGCAGAGGTCACGGGGTGTGGGTCGGCGAGCAGTCTACTCACCTCTGTGCTAGCTATTTAACCATCGCAGAGGTGAGAGTCTCCGTATAGGTCCATGTGGCCCTACAAAGAGGCTGGGATCAGCGGTGAAGCTTGCTGCAGGTCCCACCCAGGGATCCCACCCACTCCACTGTCCTCCTCCCAGGAACACCTTCTCACCCTGCCTGAAAAGGCCGCAACGCTGGTGACCGGTGGGCTCATTGCTTGCTGGCTCGCCGTGTAGCCGTCAGGTGGTGCTGGGTTTGCGTTGGCCCATCAGTTACCCAATGCCGGTGGTAATGGCTTACCACCAGTGCTGGAGGTGCCTTACGACACCTTTTGAGATACTAGCGCATGTGGTGGGAGGCTATGCTCATACCGCCCCATGCTAAGGACCACAAGACTAGGCCCACAGTGCCTACGTTCTCAGTAGATTTCACTCTTTGGTCTGAGACTCCAGTACTGAAGCTGATGTTCAGGAGTTGTCTGACTTTTTTTAAAAAAACGCAAATATGAATCACCCCACTGTACACAACAGAGTGAAATATGGTTGTTCTATACTGCTTTCTACAGCGTAGCTTACATGATACTCTGATTTATGGCGTTCTTGCTAAAGGACTGGGAATGTGGTTCAGTTCTTTAATTCTACTAGGTTCTGCCATAATATTCTTCCTTGTTCCTATGAGAAAAGAAGCAAAACTTGAAGGATGGGCCTTGTCTGATCCCTTAAATTAGAACCATCTTGAAGTGATCTGAGTGGAAGCTAGTTGATTTGTCTTTCTTGGGGAATCAGTGTTCCCATGCAATAAGTCTAGTATTTTTATAACTGCAGAGCTCCATTGTAGCGCCAATCTTTCAGGACCCCTAATAATAACTGTGGAGGGCTGGTAAATACAATCCAGGGCCTTTTACGATATTCATCTGCTCTCTCAGCTGTCATTTTTAATCCCAAAATAACAAGCGTGGGCAACTTGCTCTTATCACTACCTTTTTTTTAAAAGGGAAGATATCCAAATTGAGCTATTTAACAAAAGTGAATACGAGTAGTATTTGACTTGCTTGCCAGCTCACTGTTTTATTGCATGCATGCAAAAGACAGAAGCCCATTTCAATAACAGTTAGAAAGCCGGTTATGAAAAAATATGGCAGGGCAGGTTGCTTGATCACAGTCTTTTCTTGTCATGTTTCTGAGAACGCAATCCTATCCCGGAGTTAGGTCGGCACAGTTAGACCAGCAAAGTTTGGCCGGCACAAAGGACACCAAAAAGTATGTTTGGACCACTTTCTGAGTCAGAGAGGCCAGCACACAAACATCCTCCCTGACTCTGCAAGTGATCCAATCATGCTTTATGGTGGCCTTTGTGCCAGCCAAACTTTGCTGGCCTAACTATACCGGCCTAACTCCAGGTTAGGATTGCGCTCTGAATCTATATCCTTCAGCCTGACAGGCTACACCAATATTTTCTGCTTTATTTAGCATTCTGCGGCTTAATACTCAAATAAGTTTGCCTTCAATTTCTGTGACAAACGCTGCTTCTAGTTTTTTTTTTGCTTGAACCTTTTATTAGCCAAAGTGTTGCTTATTTAAGGCTTACTTGAGGAGGCCTCTGAGATTCCACCCAAACCAGGAATTCCTATCACAGAAGTCCTTCCACAATCAACTTCAGATTTTTGGTATAAAAGAATTGACTTCTTTTGCCTGTTTGCCAAAACTTGGCCAAACATAAGGATATGCTTCCATTCAACCCTATGATGGCTGGCACTGAGATAATTTGGGTTCTGGGTCAGAGACATGATCTGGTCTCTCCCATGGGCCTGGAACATCCCAACAGTGCTAGGGTCTGGACAACTTCCCATTCTATTGCTTACTTCAGCACCGGCAACATGACCCTACTTGTGGTGCCACCCCATATAGGATATTTCATAACCAATGCAGATTCCCATGTCAGTATTCCTTGTCTTGATCACCCTCACTCATGCCTTCCATTTCCATAAGAATGGCAAGCACATAAGAACCAGCTCAAGATTTAAATGTACCACACAGTTTGATCTTCAGAGAAATTTCAGAGTGCAATCCTAACCTGGAGTTAGGCCGGCACAGTTAGGCCAGCAAAGTTGGACCAGCACAAGGGCCACCGCAAAGCACGTTTGGAGGATAACGCATGTCTGTGCACTGGCCTCTCTGACTCCGAGAGTGGTCCAAACATACTTTACGGTGACCCTTGTGCCAGCCAAACTTTGCTGGCCATCTTGTGCCGGCCTAACTCCAAGTTAGGATTGCACCTTCAGTTAGGTGGCAACTGTACATGTAGAAAAGTAAACTCTGTTTAATCTGTTTCACACTTTATTCCACCTTCTGTCCTTGTTCTCAAACAAGTACAGCTCTTCTTTTTGATGTATTTATAAGCAACCATGGGCTCTTGCCTGTCTGACAACTTACCAGAAGCACCATATGGCCACACTATTTAAATACTCCAAAAAGACAGTCCAAATGGCAAGAGCTCCGGCTCCAATCTTTGCTAGCATAATTAAATATTGGAGTTTTCCAATCCCTGTCACTTTTGATGTGTATACAGCAGGAAAATGCAAAATGAAGCCATTTTACAAGTTCCAGAATTCCTCTCTCTTCTTTTGCTCCAACATCAGAATAACTAGAGCTTTGCCTCCTTCTTTCTTCACACCTGACTCGTAATGACCCATTTGCTCATCACAATTGGATAGCTGCAAAGATGGCCTTCTTGGTTTTCTGTTCAAACTACAGGCATAACATTTAAAGATTAAAGGGAAACAGAGGGAAAAGAGGTAGAGAGCTTCCCCTCTTCTTCCAGTGTTGGAAGCAGGAGGAAGACTGCTGCTACCCTGATTACCACTATCCACCTACGAGGGACAAGTGATTTGGAGCTTCCATTCTTTAGTTTATTTACTAGGAGCGTGACCTGCAGCCTGCCCAGTCTGTGCCACGTCTGTTTGATATGAGCAGTAGCAGGGTAGGCTGGGAATCCAAACTGCACCACTTTCATTTCAAACAGAAATGGAATGGACCAGGCAGGCTGCAGAACGTGCTCATGGTCGAAGCATGGGCTGCTTTCAAGCATTTTGTTGTCTTTCTCCATTAAAAAAACAACAACCTTAAAATACAAATATAATAATCTGGTGCTCAAATTACCATAGGCACATGATCTGAAGAGAAACCAGAAACTACAGGAATGCCGTGCTTTTACGTTGGCAAGGTGCAACGTACTCCCATCCAATGTTTTGGTTGGGAGATATCAATCTGCACCTTATGAAGCATGACTTTGCCCTTGTAACAGTGGAGCTGTTGAATCTTTGCCCCATATGATGCTCTGTTGTGACATACACAAGGATCTTCGCTTGGCCTTTTTGAATTCAATTCTTTTGAACCTCCCAGGAAGACCAGAGGAGGAAGTTATTTAAATTTGCTAATGTAATGCCGTAGAGCCAGTTTAAATTTTTCTTTGGGCTAAACATGTCAACTTGGAATCCTCCAGTTTCTATACACACCGCATCATGTGGATTTAGTGACTTTATGAAGAACTATGGTACCCAAAATATAACAAGACTAGTACAGATCTCCACGCAAAGCATGGAACAATCAATCAATAACACTGTCTTTCAAGCAACTTAGTGTATAGAGGCTAGTCAATTATAATATTTAATTCTATACTGTCCTATGTACAACTTCAGCAAACTAGTTTGTACCTTTGCCTACCACCATATTTACAGAATCTGGATGATGCCTGCATCCTGTTACCGCATCAGAATGCCAAGATTCTCTTAGACAGATTGCTACTTTTCTCTTGCTAGTTACCCAACATCACGAGACAATATCTACCTTCTCTCTCCTAAACTCTAGAGTTTGTCACTCTGGCATTTCTCATTGAGAAGAATTGCATATTTTGATTAACTGAATTGTTGTTCTTGTTGTTTTGTGTCTGTTTGTTAATTGTATGCACATTTGTTAATGCCAATAAAGGTTTATCACATCACATGAATTTTTGCCAGTTTGGGCACACACTCTCAGAAAGGTTCACCACTCCTACTCTAGAAGATGCTCCCATTTGTAGATGAGGTACAACATCGGAAAAAATCTCTAGATTCAGACCAGAGCATGGCAAGATGGGCGTGAAGCTGACAACTTGAAAATGTGAGTATTCTTAAAAACTTGATTAAAACAAACATCCAATTGTATTTTTGCTCTTTTCAGTAATGTCAACAAGCAACAATTTTAAACGAATCAATAAAGTTATGTACACATGAGTTACATGTAGAGTCAAACAACATTTAAGCATATCAGTAGGGGATGTTTGAAAATTATTTTTTGCAGATTTTGTGGTGTGAAAAGCAGAAAGTGCATATGTTTTTATTCTCACTACAAGGTCTCATTTTTAGTAATTTTAAATGCTAAAATTTAGTAATTTTAAAGTGTACTAGATAGATTATATAGGTGATATAATGTCAGCAAATGCCACAGTATTATTCCTAATAGGAAAAGTAATCTATTTTAACTTTTGGAAAATAAACCAAAAGTTTATTTTGTGTTTAAATTCAGATATTTTCACACTAAAAAGGTGATGTTTTGTGTTTTTTATGCATTTTTAACTAAAATAAACACCCCTGCATAGCAGATATATTTCTTTTCTCTATAACTTTCAAAAGATGCCAGTTCGAGACTACTGGAAGTTTCCATGAGCAGCAAGACTTTGAGAAAGTGACAGATCAGCTGAGCTGAGCTGTTTCCAGCTGCCTTCCGTGACAGAGAAGGAGCTGTGCTGTGTGCCAGAGAGTGAAGCTGCTTGTCAGTGAGCATGGGAGGCAACACAGGCCAGAAGGAGACCAGAATGTGACAGATCCATCTGGAATTGTTGTTCTTGAAGGATTAGAACTTAGATGTTATTGTAAACTTTGAGGTTTAGAGAAAGCCTGCTTATTGTGAACTGTCTTGGATTAAAGTCAGAGGAGTGACTAAGAAAGGTGGCATATAAATACCAGTGGTGGTACAACAACAACAACGCCTTTGCCACTTAAAAACATCTGGCCTCTTGTGCCCATGGCCAGGGTTTCTGCTAAGCTGCATGTCCCTGCAATAGTGTAAATGCATTAGTAGGAAATAGGTAAAGTCAGCGGTGTTATGCTGCCGGAACGCTGGGCGGGACATCCGGGTGATCGACAGCCCACCCGTCGTGTTCCGGAGCGTTTCGCCGTTTGCGTAACCAATTACGCCACTTGCGTACGTTACGCAAACGGCATAACGCTCCGGAACGCAACGGGCGGGCTGTCGATCACCCAGCAATCACCCAGCGTTCCGGCAGCATAACACCGCTGGGTAAAGTTAATGTTTTATGACCAAGAAATTTGAACAAAATGTATTTCCTGATAAATATGATTTCCATACTGGGTATTTTGTGTAGACTTATGTATATTTATCTTCAGTATAGAACTGCTTTATAAAAAGGAATAATTTGATATGTGATGCTTTTAAAAATTCTATTGAAAAATGCATTAAAATTATGGTATAAAAATCAATGCAGAAATTCAAATTGCATTCATAAAAAGGGAATATAGAGCACATAATTTCAAGGTTATTTCCATATTTGGGATAATAAATACAATGAGAACAAACTAGAAAGGGGCTTGGAAATGTTGGCAGTAAAATTAAAGGTTCAAAAGATGAGATGTCTATTTATATTCTAGGGTTAAAAACCTCCACACTTAAGAGGAAAGTAAATGTACATATTTTTCACTCATGGGCCAAAATGCATGGAAAATGTGAATAGGGGACAGAGGACCTATACCTTTAATCTGTATAGAAAGGGAATTTTGGCAGGTGCAGCTTTTCAAACCTTCCATGTTGAACTGCACCTATCAAAATTCCCTCTAAACTATGGTTAAAGGTATAGGCACTCTGTCCCCATTTGTATCTGGGAACCCTACTTATAGATATATCTGTGTGGTGTTTTTGTGGGGATATTTTTTTTTCCAAAATGTATTGATTAAAATAGCAAATTGTGTTATGTTTTTATTCTACATTCTCATTCCAAGTTCTCATTTTTATTGATTTTAGATGCTTTAAAAGTGCACTAAGTAGATGATACAGGTGATATAGTATCAGCAGATGCAGCCACCCCATTATTTCTCATTGAAAAAGTCATCTATTTTAATTTCTGGAAAATATCTTAAAACACCAAAATGGGGTGTTTTGTGTTATTTTAAACACCAAAAAGCAGTTTTCAACAACAACAACAACAACAACAACAACAACAACAACAAAAATCCACTCCTATACACAGGTCTACGTAAGCACTGAGAGCCTAGCAGCACATAAGGTTAGGAATGGGGCATAAACCACTGTATTTTTCCAAATTAGTAGAGGGCATATATGGTCAGTGGCTTTGACAATGTGAATCGGCACAACTGAGCACATGGAATTTAGTATATAATCCTGACATTTTAGTGGAACCTCAGGGAGAAGAAAACCTTTTTTTTTTTTTTTAACAATATGGAAATCCTTTTTGAAATTGCTCCTATATCTTCATTTGCTGTTTTAGGGGCTCAGGTTAGGTTATAAAAAGAAAGAGCTGAGAAATATCATTTACCTTGGCTAAACACAGCTTTATAATCATTAATCAGAACACAAGAAAGTGGATTTTCTCATTATTATGGTCTGACATACATTCTCAAGTAACTGCAAAACCCAGTCCTTGATGGGTCTTTATAAAAATGAAAAAAGTCTCTTTGTAATAATAATTCTTTTTGAACCATGTAGTTCACATAACATTCTATTTCTTTCAAACACTGGAAAATATGAAACAAGGAAAAGAAAAACCATGCAGTATTTCTCTAGCCCAGAAAAACTGTGAAAGGCTTATAAAAATTAGTTTTAGAAAAGTATTTGTTGGGCAGCAGCTAAATATAGATTCCATTATTTTGAAAATGAGAGAAAAATTTCAGTACGGTCTTGTTTGTGAGCAGAAGGATGCTTTAATGCTTATGATATAAACAACAAGCTAATGTTATTACTGTTCCAGTTCAAAGCTGCTCTTGCCTACAGAAATACAATAATATCAACAACAGTTTCAGTTTCGGACACAGTGAACTTCTTGATAGAGTGAAGATTAAGGAATGGAGTGGACCATTCAAAACAGAATATTGAGAGATTGAAGAATAATGAAAATCACCTCCAAGGACAGTGAAGTAAGTGATACTGGGAAAAGCATCCAGCCAATATCTGATTAATTGAGCAAATTTAGTAAGTGCTGTCCTTTAAAAACCATTTTCTACCAATGATGCATTAGAGCAACATTCAACACATCAATGATACAAAATTAATGTCCATAGCAATAAAGTAGTCTAACAGTGTTGTCCTGTGTTTACTCTGAAGTAAATCAATGGGAGTTACTCCCAGAGAAACGTGTGTAAGACAGCAGCCGAATTCCAGCACTGACCGAAGTTTAACTGGGTTGTGAATGGGGCTAAGAACTGTGTCAATTGTAAGACTTGGACCAAACAGCAGTGCCTTCCTTCACCCCATGCCACATGAAAGACCCCTTTAAGAAATGAGACGGCATTCAAAAATATGAATGTAACATATATGAATGTAAGATGGCATGGAATCTACTGTTAAAAAAGTAAATAACTTTACTCACCTTGCCCAAGCTCATTGGAATGCTCATTTCAGCTACTATATAAAATGTGCTACATGGTGCTACAGCCAAGCAGTGGAGTAGCCAGAGGGGTGCAAAATACATGATGAGAAGGACAAGAAAGTTTTGTAGTAAGCAGTACATTGTAATCGTAAGTAGTTTGGGCTGAGCTCTAATAGGATTTCAACATAAGAAGCCTCAAGCTTGATGAAAATCTAATATCTCATGGATCAGCAGTCAGAAGATTAAGCCATGAAGGCCAGAGTAAGTAGTCATGAGATCTGTACAGGAGGATTGGAAATTGGAGGGTGGACTATGGAAAGAGGATCTGGAGTGGTACACTGGTACTGCTACATGGCAGGCGGAGCTGGATTCAGCCCAGGGAGCTGAAAGGGCTGAATGGGGGGAAAAAAGGCAGGCTAGAAGCTGAAGGAAGGAAGGATGCTACTGGGTGCACAGGCAAAGTGTGGTGCAGACTCAGGACCACTTAAAGAGATATGGGGTTGCAGTTCGTGGGCTGAGCTGGGAAGCCTCTCAGAGAATAGCATCCTGCAAGCGGTGCCTTTGTCTATAAATGACTCAGGAGAAAGGAATATTGATCCATAGAGGTGGTTTTTTTCCTGATAGGATCACAGCCTAAGGGCCCAATCCTGTGGGCCACAGCACAGGTGGTATGAGTGCACCACCCGGGCTAGTAGTGCAAAAGTTGCAGTGAGGTACCCCAAGCGCTGGTGGTAAGCCCTTATCGTCGGTGCGGGGTGAATGCTGCCCTGCACAGCCCGGAGGTGGCAACGCAGGCCAGTGAGTGGTGTGTGCACTGGTCACCGGCACTGCAGCCTTTTCGGGCAAGGCAGGAGAACATTCCTGGGTGGGGGGAGCGGGTGGGAATGGCAGCAACCTTCACCGGTACAGAGGCGAGCAGACTACTTACCCGCTTGCACCCTTACTGCGGGAAAAGGGGATTAACGTTCCCTTCTCCCACGGACTCCTACAGCTTCCTGGCTGCCAAGGGATGCAGTGGTAGCAGCCTGGCTACTGCTGCTCAGTCGGGCGGTCGGGCAGCTCAGGATTGGGCTGCCCGATTTACTGAACACAACAGACTTACTTCTGAGTAAAATAAATAACACCATTTTCAAGCACAGCTATCCATCTCCACAGCTATGGATCCCCGCAGTGAACTTACTTAAGTATTCGAACCTCAAAATATATGTCTGTTAATGGTGCCATATACCTATTTATTTTATCCCTGAAAATAGGTCCTCAGACCTAACCTTTGACAGAAATACAAGCTATATGAATGTATGCAAAATGAATTGCCCCCCCCCCCCAGGACTGTGAAGAAATGAGCAGATTATTGAATAAATGGTTGACTTAACAGAAAATGGATGCATCTAGAATGGATGTTTCCAGTATGTAGCATGAATATTGTTCACAAGTATAGATGAGCTTGTGTTTGCAGAACTAGGCAAATCAAAATGTCTTTGGTCCCACGTACGCTTCACGAAATGTTGAACAGCACAACAGCAGCACAGTCAATTATGAAGAGTAAATGAGGATCACTCTAATCGGCTTATGTTCAGTGTTGATATCTGCCGCTTATTTATCCCTCCCCTTAAACAGTCTCCAAGTGCATGAATTGGCCCTCCTTCCAAGAAATTTACATAACCTGGGCTTGGGCAGCATGTGGGCCAAGGTAATTGCCTAGTTTGTTTCCGTACGTGAACTGATTCAGTGAGTGTGTTTCTGAAATAACTTGCAGAGCCATCGTGAACAATTAACTTAGTGTGAACAAATTTCACTAATAAAATTTCCTCTTTGCTATTGGGTATCGACACGGGCTTCTCCTCAGGTTTTCTGATTTTCCACATTATGCTCTCTAATTTTCCCAGAGAGACAAAATCCAGCAACCATTTGATATACAACTGCTGAACCCAGCTGGCTTTCACCCTCGCTTCGCTTTGATGCAGGGTCACATGACACTCCTCATTACTTCAGATAAATTATTCCAAAACGCCCAGATGCAGAGTCCCGCAGCTCACTAAGCTCCTGCCCGGATTTGACAAAAATGTGAGCCTTTCACATCACAAAATAAATGCAATTTTGTGAATACCGTACATTCCCAATTAGCTAAAAGAATTCGTGTCCCGACTCACGGGTCACTGCGTAGTATTTCAAGAGATTAGCATCTCTGGTGATGGTGCTCCTGTAGAGGCAAAGTTCTACTTTTTTGTTTTACCACAAAGGTCTGTAAGTGTACTCTGACCAAAACAACTACAGCAACATTTTTAAAAGGCACAGCAACTTTCTGCTGTAAAAAAACAAAAAACAAAAAACACTGATGGAACATTAGAAGTTTAAAAAGAGTGCCTAGGCGAACACAAATATGTGTAAACCATGAACAAGGAATGCTTAAGCTGAGACTTGGTGTAGCATAGTGGCGGGCAGCCCAATACTATACTGCGCCAGAACAGGCAGGCCTGCACTGCAATCCAATGCAGTATAGAAGGCAGCTGGAGGCTGCCAAGGGGTAAGGAAATATTTTAACCTGGGGTAGACCCTAACAAGGGACGTGGTGGCGCTGCGGGTTAAACCACTGCTGCTGGGTTTTCTGTCCAGAAGGTTGGGAGTTTGAGACCATGCGACAGAGTGAGCTCCGTTGCTTGTCGCAGCTCCTGCCAACCTAGCAGTTCGAAAGCACGTAAAAATGCAAGTAGATAAATAGGTACCACTGGTGGGAATTTAGCAGCGTTCTGTGCGCCTTGGCGTATAGTCATACCGGCCACATGACCATGGAAGCTTGTCCTCGGACAAATGCCGGCTCTTCGGCTTAGAAACGGAGATGAGAACTGCCTCCTACCGTCGGTCACGACTAGACCATCCGGTCGTGGGGAAACCTTGACCTTTAGACCCCAACAGCCCCAGAGAAATCACTGGCACAACTCCAAGTGCCCGTGCAAGGCTGACCAGGCTGGGGTCGAGGATTAGGAGCCAGCATAAGTGCCGGATCCTGGCTTTACCCCCCCTCCCTGGGCCAGCTAGCCCACCATCTCTCCGCCCTCCCCATGCCCCAAAATGCCTCACACCCACTCTCCCCAACCCCCCATGAGGGTTGAACATGGATGGTGTAAGCCCCACTTACAGAGGCAGGATCTGGCCTCCATGGGCCAGCACGACTGTCTGCACTGGCCTGGACGCCACCTGGAGTGGCGCAGATGTGCCTTATGGAACATTTGCAACACTCTTAGGCTGGCACGTGCCAACCTAAATGGTTTTCAGGATTGTGCCCTAAGAGACGAAGACGAAAATCAGGACATCATTTAAATCTTCCCTCTGCCGCTAGGTGAGAATCTCCTCTCATTCTAGCTGCTAGATGGCCTACGGCAAGCTGCTTCCCAGCTGCAATATATGGCAACGAGACCTTATGGGGTTGTTCCAGACTACCTCCAGCAAATACACACCAAGTGTTTTTCATGCTCCAAAAGCTGCTAGTATTATAATAGTATAGTCATAGTATTATCATTATTGTGTCACTATACTTCTAGATGTAAAAGGTGTCAAGTTATGTGCCAGGTTAACATAGGGATCCTTGAAGCTTCCTTGATGAACAAGTCACACATTACGGGAAAGGTGAGGTCCTGTTAGTCCACCATGTGCCTCTGTATTCTGTTATTCACCTTGTCACCATTTGGCGGGGCAGAGAAATTGCCTCCCCTTTGCAAAAACTCATTCAATCAAAACAAACAAACCCCAAAAACCCAAACCAAACCAAAAACCCTAGATAATCCAGAACAGAACATTAAGCCAAAACACTAGGAAGAAACTAGACTTTGAAATTTGCAAACAAGGTAAGTTGTAAATAATCAACAGAAAAATAATGAGAAAGGAGAAAACATAATTCCATAGAGCAGGGAAACCCACAAAGAAGACTGGAATATTGTGTCCAGTTCTGGTCGCCGCATCTCAAAAAGGACATAGTGGAGCTGGAAAAGGTGCAGAAGAGAGCGACAGGGCTGGGGCACCTCCCTTATGAAGAAAGACTGCAGCATTTGGGGCTCTTCAGTCTAGAAAAAAGGCGCCTGAGGGGGGACATGATTGAGACATACAAAATTATGCATGGAAGGGATAGAGTCAATAAAGGGATGTTCTTTTCCCTCTCTCAAAACACCAGAACCAGGGGGCATCCGCTAAAACTGAGGGGTGGGAGAGTTAAAACAGATAAAAGGAAGTATTTTTTTACCCAGCGGGTAGTTAATCTGTGGAACTCTTTGCCACAGGAAGTGGTGATGGCGTCTGGTCTTGATGCCTTTAAGACGGGATTGGACGGATTTCTGGAGGAAAGGTCCATCGTGGGCTATAGGCAATGATGGATTGTGCAACCTCCTTACATTAGTAGTAGGCTACTTCAGAGTACTGGGTGCAAGGGAGTGGCAACAGGATGCAAGCATCTTGTTGTCTCATGCCTCCCTGGGGCACCTGGTGGGCTGCTGTGAGATACAGGAAGCTGGACTAGATGGGCCTTTGGCCTGATCCAGCAGGGCTCTTATGTTCTTATGTAAGACAAGATCCCTGGCCTTGGTCAGAGCACTCTGGAGACCTCTCGTTTTTGTGGTGAGGGATATGGTAGGAACAGTTCCTTGTTATGCAGAAATGAGAGAATGGGAAACTAGATTTTAAATTGTTGATATTTTTAAAACTAAAAAGGAGGAAGGGTGGAGAAAACATTAGCCACTCATTATCAGTAAGACAGATATTCTGAATTAATTTGAGATTGAAATTCAATTCAGAAACTACTCCACTGTTTTCAAAGAATTACCTCTGTCATGTGGTGCTACACCAATGATGTAGAGCAGTGGTTCTCAAACATTTTAGCACTGGGACCCACTTTTTAGAATGACCATCTGTCCAGGACCCACCAGAAGTGATGTCATGGCCGGAAGTGCATCATTGTGACGCCAGAGCCTGCTGCTTTCCTGAAAATGCAGCTATGATATGGGTAATTTCTTAGCCATTTCCCCAAAGCAGTGCTTCATTTCTAGGTGCTTCACGACCCACCTGAAATTGGCTTGCGACTCAGTGGTGGGTCCCACAGTTTGGGAACCACTTTTGTAGAGCAACCGCAGTGTACAGCAAACATTTGGTTTCCCTTAAACATTCATTCAGTGCAGAAGCAGAAAAGAGAATCAGCTTTCAATCTCATCAAGTCTGCACACAATGCCAGAGGGCCCTTTTACAGCAGATGGCTCTCCACCACTAGGCATACTTTTCTAAACAGTACACATTTAGGCATTCACCCTCTAAGTGGCAGAAGTCAGCAAGACACTCCTTAATTTTGAAAAATCATATGCAGTACATCAGGGGTGTCACATTCGCTTCATACAGCTGGCTGAATAGCATTCATGGTGCCTGTTGAGGGCTGGGAGTGACGTCATTAAGCAAGAACTGACATCATTAAGCAAGTGAGGCCAAAAAAAGTCCGAGGGGTGTAGAGCCCTGGGGAGCCTTCCATAGGGTTCCCATGGGGTTTAAAATGCCTTAAAGTGCATTTTAAATGCGATCACTACCCACCCAGATGTACTATAAATATACTATAAATGTACTATAAATATAAATATAAATATAAATGTACTATAAATATAAATATAGGTGAGCTGTTGGTGTGGACACAGGACCATGTGCGCCTGCTGTCCCACAGTGCATGACAGTGGCTCATCTTTAGTGATGCTGCACTGGGATTTACGGTTGCAGACCAAAAGGTAGGATTGGGCTGAAAGCAGGGATGTCATGCACCCACTACGCACCACTACGCGAGTACCAGTTCCTAGAAGTTGAGCTGGCCCCACCCCCTCGAAGCTGGCCCCTGCTATTTAACCAGGGAACAGTTGAAGCAAACTATGTATATACACATCTCTAGAAAGCAAAGCAATAGAAGTTAAATCAACACTAACCACAAGCTGAAGTTCTTACAAACATGATCACATCCATGGCAACAATCATGACATCACTTCCGGCTTATAACGTCACTTCCGGTGGGCGGACCCCGACAAGTGCCAATCAAAAGTGAGTACCTGTTCCTAAATCATTTGGATGACACCACTGTCTGTAAGTAAGTACTTTTATTCTACCATATTAGAAATATTGCCTGCAAGACACTGGTAGTTATGGCCACACTGCGCAGCACTAGCTGATCCTTAGGCTGGAATGTCAAATTTAGTTATGTTTCGCCATTTTATTCGCCACTGGAATTGGAGGGGATTCCAGAGGAAAAAACCTAGAAAGAAAAACGTATTTGTCTCACATGATTAATGACTTCATTTAATTCAGGTGACTATGCATGGTAATTTATAAATGATTCAAGGTAACATTTTCTATAATGTCTGTCACAAACTCACTATTAATATGCCATCTCATGATAACTTTATCCAAATAAAAATTATTGAATACATCCACTCTGTTTGAGTAGGTATTGTTTCAAACATCTACTCGTTGTCATAAAGGAGTGACAAAGCAGATACAAACTGAAGGCAAAACAAAAACCATCAGATACAAGCTGTAGTAGAATTACATTCTAGATGTTGAATAATGGAGCCTACTTCTCCACGGGGATTTTGATATGTTATTTCTAAGATTTACACAGAAAATGGATGAGTTTCCCTTGGGAATTCTTCCAGTCTAGGAAATCCTGTTGCTCTGTGTTTGTGTGGGGATAGGGGGAAGGGTCGCACTAGATCTTCAGGGCTCCATATATGCTATAATTCAGATTGCCTACTTACTTTATATTCAAACTATTGACACAAATAGGACTCCTCTGGAACAGCTGTCCACTACAGCGTAAATGCAACAACAGAAGATAGTTGTGCAATGGCTCATCAGCAATCCAAAGCAGGTTTTTTTAAAGGCTAAATCAGCCTAATTTGCATTTACATTTTTTTAAACTGGAAACTCTGGAAAAATGGATTGTTTATAAAGACATACAGAGTTGTATGAATTACATGTTAACAGGAGCAGTATTGACAAATGCATTAATGTGCATATTTCACACTACAATCAGAAAGAAGAATGGTGGCTCATTGATACGACGCCAACAAGATAAAAAAAAGTCTTTTTACTGAGAAAGCAACAGATCTGACATTCATTCCCCCTCTTTTCGTTTTCCGTCCTTCAGACATTGTTTATTAAACTAGCTACAACTTAACTGGCACAGAACCATCCCTTGACAAAACAAATACCACCGTAATATTCATACTACAACCCTGCTAACGATTGCCTTGAGCACTGCATCGTGCACAATGTAAGGATTTAAAAGCAACACTCTACAGATCAAGATGGGCAGAAAGGACAGTTTAAGAGTTAAAACACACTACAAGCCACTTGCCCTGGACACACATGTGTGATTCCCAGCTTGGAATATCATGAGAACAAATAATAATTACAGATGGAGAAACAGAAATACATGGTACCTCCAGAACCGAGGAATGCACATAACTACAGCCGTAATTACCTTTCCCCCCTCATTCCCCCAATACTTTCTCTTTATAGCAAAACACAGACAAAACCCATTTTTAACAGCAGCAATGAAAACTTAATAGCCTACCATTTTCTTTGCATTCTTCTGGCGGTTTAGCCTTTTTCGCAAGTCGTGGATCCAGCCATGATGTTGTCTTTGTGTTATGGCTGAAAAGAAAAGAAATCACCCTGATCAGGCACATACTGAACAGAACCAAGTTTATGCCTTCCGACAAGGGGGAAGGGAGGGTCGTGCAACAAAACTGCAATCGATATACTTAATTTGCTTACGGGTTGTAAGTAGACCTGAAGGAGGTGTAAGAGTGATTGGGCAGAGCAGCTCTAAATTTGGCAGCTTCCGCTCCTTGTCCTCAAAGCAGCTATTTTTATTAAAATCAACTCGAATGTTGCCAAGTTAGCCTCATTGTAAATGCAGAACTCATCCAGGGCAAAAGGAATTTATTGCGCTCTCCAATTGAACGGGTGCAGCCGACAGCCTTCTGAACCCATTTGCTAGAGTTTGGATAGAGAATTATTTTAATCCTAAATGCTTCCTAAATATTATTTCTCAACAGCCACAACGGCAGGAAGGGATACAAATGGCACTGTGCCCCCAAGTTGTTGTTGTTTCTTAACAGGATGATTAATGACAGGTTGATTAACCAGCTGTTATCTATTCCATATCTAATTCACCTCCCATGATAAAAGAACATTTAGCTGAAGCTGAATGAATCACATGGCTTATTCTGCAAAGCCCAGAATAGATTCTCCTCCCCACCCCGACCCACCCCCCAGAATATGCAAAGAAATGGACCTGAACTGGTATATAGAATTCTTCACTGGTTGCCCAACAGATAGTTTAGCCAGCTACACAGACCTATATGTGATGTTTTCTTAAATTTTATATCTTTTTTTTTTTTTTTTTTTTTTTGCAGCCAAGGGAACTTTAAGCTAGATAAGACTTTAGGGTTTTAAACCAGAAAAGGTATTTGTTTCTTATTTTTTTAAAAAATGCTCTTCCTCCAAGGCACACTGTTCCATTCTCTCTTTCATACACCCAGCATTGACAGTCATCTGTAATGCGTGTTTTATTTATTAAACACATCCTAGGAGGACGGTCGCTTTGTATATCTTACATACTGCTGAATTATTAAGCTTTTCATTTATGTAACATTTGCTGACTAATTTAATAAGACCTTAAAGTCATTTGTTGTCAAGGGTAGCTAGCATTCATGGTAAAAATGTGTGTGTGTGGGGGGGCGTAGTATGGTAGCATTCATGATCCTCCTGGTACGGAAGTCCACAACTCGGGTATTGGACTATCGTTCTGCTCTGAATGGGGTTGCACTACCTATGAAGGAGCAGGGCCGCAGCTTGGGGGTTCTCCTGGATCTGCAGCTGCTCCTGGATTCCCAGGTGGCGGCTGTGACTAGGGGAGCTTTTGCTCAGCCTTGGCTGATTTACCATTTGCTACCATACCTGGGTCGTTCAGACCTGGCCATGGTAACCCATGCCCTCATGACATAGAGATTACATGCTCTACATGGGGCTGCCTCTGAAGACGGTCCAGAAAATGCAACTAGGGCAGAATGCAGCTGGGGCTTACTGGGTTGGATTCAGTTGGGCCACTGCTTCGGCAGCTACAGTGGCTGCCAGTTAGTTTCTGGGCTATTCAAAGTCCTAGTTTTGACTTTTAAAGCTCTTCACGTCTCAGGATCAGGGTATTTGAGAGATGAAATATGAAAAAAAGGAGAAGTGAGGGGGTGGTGGCTAGGAACAGGGCCTTCTTGATAGTGGTGTCTCACTTACGGAATCTCCTTCTCCTGGAATTAAGAACGGCTCCCTCCTTGCAGACTTTTCGGTGGGGCCTTAAGACTTTTTTTTATCTGAGAAAGCTTTTACTGATAGCCCACTGTGGGCTGGCATTTTTATTGAGCAGTATTTTAATATTAGGGACATGGTGCTGCTGCGAATTAAACCGCTGCTGCTGTGCTTTCTGACTGGAAGGTTGGGAGTTTGAGACCGCGCGACGGAGTGAGCTCCTGCTGCTTGTCCCAGCTCCTGCCAACCCAGCAATTCGAAAGCACATAAAAATGCGAGTAGATAAATAGGTACCACTTCGGTGGGAAGGTAACAGCGTTCCATGTGCTACGGTGTATAGTCATGCCAGCCACATGACCATGGAAGCTTGTCCTTGGACAAACGCCGCTCTACAGGCTTAGAAATGGAGATGAGCACTGCCCCCTACAGTCGGTCACAACTAGACCATTCGGTCGTGGGGAAACCTTTACCTTCATTTTAATATTGGGATTCAGGGTATTTGCTTTATATTTTAATTGTTTAAGCTTTTTTAGTATTGTTTTTTCCCCCAGTAATCGTATTTGTTTTACATTTTTAAATTGTTAGCTGCCTTGGGTCCCCTTCAGTGTGGGAGAAAGGTGGAATGGATGGAAGCTGCTATCTGGGCTAAGAAGCACTTTAGAAAAGGGTCTCTTTCCTACTGAGCAGGGGGCATGCAACTGTCTTCGTTCAGTCCAGTATACCATCTTTTTCAGCACTCTGGGTGCTACTAACTCCTGCCACCAGTATTGAGGGTTCAGGGCTACCTTCATCCTAGCGGACTTTAATGGGTGTAGCCCTCAGCTAGTACTCAACCTAGCCAATCCCTGTATCAATTGTATACTATACAGATTAAGAACAAAGTGATTTCCCATGTAGGAATGCAACTTGGCACAAGAGCCTGCAAGTACTCATAGATGCTCAATTTATGCAATTATAGTGGCACATTGTTGTCCAATGTGAAATTTCCATGTGTATATTCATCATCACATTTCCCATCTAAAATCTCATGTGTCATATTTTTTTGCTGTCAACATATTGGAAGGGGGAAATTCCAAACCATGCATGAAAGCACTTCCATATTTTACATGGTCTGCTTGCATTTTCCATTTGTGCATGTGTACCCAAGTGTGGCTTGATCTATGGCAGTGTTTCCTGATTTGGGGGTTGCGACCCCCCCATGGCCACTTTTTCTTTTGGGACACTACTCCCAAATGGAGGGTAGTAACCCAATGGGGGACCCATAGGCACCGTTAGTATGGCATTTCCGGATTTTGCTGCCACTGCTGCCAAATCATGGTGACCAGATCCAATGAAGGACAGAGTGCCTATTCCAGACATGTCAAACTCCCATATAGTGGGCCGAAGAGCATTCACAGTGCCTGCTAAGGGCCAGAAGTGACATCATTAAGCAGGAAATGACTGAGCAGATGATGGCCAGAAATAAGCACTTTGTTCTCACATAGAACTCATTAGCTGCAAATGACAGAAGAGAAAATGTATTTGGAACCCACATTTTTGACTAATCATGGATTCTGAATCCTCAGGTAAGGACCCATAAGAACCTGGTTGCAACTGGGAAGCTTTCTGAGAGACCCCTGGAGGCCTCAGAAGGCCACTTCTAGTATTTGCTGAAAACAGGAAATAGCCTTTCGATGCTTCTGGGGGCCATTCTGAAGTCTATAGAGTCCTGGTGGTCTGCAACCTGCAGGCTTAAATTACTTGTTTCAGTATCCGTGGGGGTTATCTGCTTACGGTACTTTAGGGGGAGCTAGAGTTTGTGTTCCTTTCTGTTCTCCATTTTCTGAAGGAGGCCTTCTTTTGTAGCTTCCTTGACTCCACTCATGAGCCATGCTGGCATCCTCCTGGACCTGGAACTGCTATTTCTACTTAATCGTACACATTCTAATTGAGCTTCTGATATTGTGATTTGGAATAACCTTCATGAACTCTAGAGAAATTTGTCCCCTTTGACTTTTCCGTTCCACTTCCTTTTTACTAGTTCCCTCAGAAAATTTCTCAGAAGTTTCTTCTTCTGACTGTGTCTGTGTTGGACTTCCCTGGAAACTTTCCAGTTACATAGACAGCAAAGAACTGTGTGGGCAATTATAACTCTCGAATCTTTTCTCCTCTGCTCTCATAGCACCCACCTGTTTCCTACTCCCAGACTGCGCTTTTTAAACTGAACCTTTACCAATCCTGAAACTTCAATTACAGCAAACTCTTGAAATAGGGAAAACCAAGAATTATTTTCTAAATGTCACCCACTCATTCAAGGCATTTGTGCCACTCATGCACTCATTCAAGGCATTCTGTTCAGGGCATTCATTGAAGGCAAATTATTACTGGCAAAGAGGATGGAGTGGAAGGATACGAGAAGAGCACCCAGAAAGGGATTATTATTTCAGTGCCATTAACTTTTCATTTTCTGATTGGCTACTATTTGGTCAGCCAAAAATCCAGCTGACTTCATCATTAGAAAAAAAAAACATTCAGTAAAACTCAACATAATCTCCAAAAGCTTGACAACTGAGTTCACTAATTAGCTTGCAAGGAATAGCACTAGAGTAACAGGGTCTTTTAGTCTCAGATCAGAAGTAGTTTTCCCAAAGCTGGCAAACATAAAAGCCAAACGTCTCAGCTGAACCCCACACTTGGGTTTTGTGCCACTTTTTGTCACGGCTTTCCCCCCTCTCACCCTGAATTTCAGTGAGGATGTTAAGATTTGTTGGGGAAACCTACCACTACTCTTCCACAATCACACTTTGTGGGAGGGGGATTCCCTTGTTTGTGGTCTTCTGTACTTTAGTACAAGGCTCTACACAGGTGTCATAAACAGAGGTAAATACAGTATCCTGGCAAGATTATTAATGCAGGCATGCGGAATTTTTCCCCCCCCAACTCTCAAGGAAGATGCTTAAATCTCTCAGATTCTGCCTACGTTGCTGGATCCCAGAATCCCCAAAGAGTGCCTGCTACGCCCTATAATCAAAACCATATAAATAGCAATGCAACTTGATTAATAAATAGCTATTAAACAAAAAAAAAATTAAAGCTTGTCACTGCTTTATTCATACTGGGGGGAGGGGAAAGGCTGCCAGGCCAAATGCTGCAACAAAATACCACTTTATGTTCAGAAGAATATGAATTACTGACTAGTTAGATGGGTTTCATGCAGCTCAAACATGGTAACAGCCATTTGATTGAGAACCCCTTACAAGCATGCTGGTGGCATACAGAATCTCTACCACAAATGGCAGCTACCGCCATATTTGAACTACTAAGCATTCCTGCCCCCACCAATATTGTGTTCAAATAATGATTTCAGCTTGGTACAAAAGAAGGCAAAAGCTTTATTACACGCATAATTTACATTACCCCATGAAATTAGACTATTACAATTACTAAAACCAGTTCAAAAGGAATGCTACCTCAGATGGTTAATGATGGGTCTGCAAATGTAAATAATTACAAACATTACACTTAACATGCATTAGAGAGGAAATCACTTAGAAGTGACGGATACTTCAAGCAATCAGAAAAGCAGAATAAAGCAGAGAAGATCAAGCGGAGAGTAGAATTTTCAGGATGAAGGGGATGGAAATTATACCCTGATAAAAAAAATTTCCCTTCCATTTTCTTCTCCATTTTCATGGTCTCCATATGTCATGCAGGTTGTCCGTCCCCCCCAATACAACAGATCATGCAGTATGATTTGTGGTCATAGTATTGTTGTTAGTTTTTATTATTCATTTATAATGGGTCGAAAAGCAGATGGAGAGGAGACAGTTCTACTCATTCCCCCACCCACCCTGCTTTATATCATGTGATTTTGTGCCCTAATAACTGGTGCAACCCTTTTCTTCCCTCAAAAATGTAAAATTTCAGCAATATTCTTATCCTGAACTTTCCTACAGAAAATACAGTCAGAGATTGGCCAGACAGGCAGGCCAGAAGGCCCATCTGACCAATGTCCTCAGTACAAGGAGCATCCAACTTGTACAACTTGTCCGCTACCACCTGGTAAGCCTCCCCACCAGGCCCTAGCATGGCTACCAGATTATGGCGGGTAGCAGCGGCAGCAGATACTCCTTTAGCAACAGCACCACTGTTCCTGTTCCTCCCAAATACTGGGGCATATGGAAAATCAAAACAGACACCACTACTCAAGGGGAAGCATTAGCTATGGCCCAGTGTGGCCCGATAAACTTGCCAGAGCCCAATAGGAAGATTTATTGTGGGAGAGGGAAGCAGCAACCACTCATCCTTCAGCTCTGCTGCCAAACCGGTACTAGAGTATTTGCATCCTGGACAATGGTGTCCTGGTCAAATGAGTCCTGGTCATTGGAGCCCCTGCACAGTCACATCTGGTTTTTTTGTGCATCCTAGTTACTTGTATCCAGTGGTGTCATGCAGCCGGAACGCTGGGCAGGAGGAACAGGTGAGCGGCAGCCCGCCCGTTACGGACCAGAACGCAACGGGCAGGCTGCCACTCACCCGTTCTTCCTGCCCAGCGTTCCAGCTGCATGACACCGCTGCTTGTATCCCACTATAACTGGACAACAAACTATAACTGGGCAACAAACCCTATGTTATATATGGTAAGCCTCTCATCACAGGCTGCATTTTGCTTCCTGTTAACATTCTGGCTGTCACTCTAGCATGAAGTGTTCTGTTAAAAGGAAGATACATGCTTGCTTAGATCCACAGAAGAAAAAAACTAAGGTTATGAGCATAGTGGGGCATAGGGGGGCACAGAGAGATAGAGTCCTCTCTTACCCACAGTTTCTGTTTGTGCAGTGGGGGCCTAGAATGTATATTAAAATATGGGGGGGTGCCTGTAATTGGACGTATTCAATAAGAATCTCCCTACTCCAATAGCTGTTAAGCATATACATCAAAATAGAAACACACACAATTAGGCCTTACTCCACCAAAAACATTTTCACTCCCCTTGATAGTATGTTAATTTACAAAATACATAATTCAGCTTGGCTCTGAATATATCTTGGGTCGGGGAAAAGTCATCTTTGGGATTTGCCTTGTATATTTGGCTGATTACCAGCAAATTAAAGTGCATGGCTAACATCGTTCTAGAAGGAGTGATCCAGCTGGCCTGATAGGCTGCCTTGTCTGTTATGCCTCTTAAAGTGTTCCAATCCAACCATCATACTTTCTGTGTGATTTTCGGCAAACCACATGATGACTGTCAATGCTATAATATGTTTATTTTTGTAAGCATGCAACTGAGATTGTGAACTGGATTATGGTCAGGTGTAAAAATAGAAGCTTCATCCCATACTGAATGGGAGGAAGTTCAATGACAACATGAAATTGCCACAGAGGTTTTACCAAAAGGGGAATAAAGTAACTGGGAGGCGAACCAAAGACTTCTTGCTATACATTAAGCTTTGAAATGATATGGTAATAGAAACTTCCCTGGCATGGCATTTACTCAATCTAGCAGGATTTACATGTTACAATAACTGGTTTTCATCTATTATTTAACAATCTGATATAATTATTAGGGCTCTCTTCAGGGC
The DNA here is from genome assembly GCA_029204185.1 of Lerista edwardsae. NCBI lineage: Eukaryota > Metazoa > Chordata > Lepidosauria > Squamata > Scincidae > Lerista > Lerista edwardsae. The sequence continues at coordinate 9,802,777 of JAJKFI010000010.1, forward strand.
GATGGTGTTAAACAAATAGCTTTTTGTTTCCTTTTTCCCCCACTAAAGCAAAGGGAGTCTTTTTATGGCATTAACCAAACTGAGGCATAAACAAAGAGGTAATTTAATAGAATCTCCACAGCAGGAGATCCCACTTAACCCTCTGTAGTCTGAGTAAAGTGAAAAAGCAAACAATTAAAAAGGCAACAGGAATGTGTATTATTGAGGGTTAGTAAGTCCACATTCCAGCATTTAGCAGCAGTGTTTACACACACACACACACACACACACACACACACAAAGAATCTTTAGCTGTGTGTGTGTGTGTGTGTGTGTTATGTACACGAATCAGAAGGATCAAATGTAAGGTGTATACGCAAGAGTCTCACACTAAAGACTCCTCTTGTGTTTGATCCTTCTGATTTGTGTACATAACACATATCAATACAAATTAGATTTCTCTTGCTAAGCCCTAACTGGAATGAATGGGAGGTGTGCAAGAGAAGTAAGTGCTCCTTTCAATCACCAATAGAACTTGTGCAGGAGAACAACAGACAGATGTGCCCAATTTTAAGACAGTTGTAGTAGGAATATTAAGCCATACGACCAATGCAACCATTCCCATGTTACACAGTCTTGCCATATTGGTTCCGAATCTGTATGATAGTATTCTTAACATCATCGCTCACACACATCTATTTTGAAATGTGCAGTACTTACTCAATAAAGTAGACTTCCCCTTTCTCTGTGTAAGCCATTTCCCAATTGTCAGGCAAGACACCCAATTCATCATTTTCTTCTGGTTTCAGAGGCTTTGTTATGTCCATATCCTCCTTTACCTCTTCAGGCTGGCTATATACAGGTGCAGGATAAGGCTGAGAAGATGTTTCACCTGAGGCACCTGTGCTCTTATCTTCATGTTCACTTGATTCTACATAAAAGGAGAAATGGGCATGAACACAAGCGTGTCATTCCTAAAGGATTTATGTAGAAAAATGTACATTTATGTACAGTTCAACAGATCTGAAGACTTCAGTCCCTGCATGTACAGTATATTCAGCCTAGGCTGAGGCAGAGAACAACCACCACCCAGAAGCACGGGGCTACTTGAAACACAGCCACGCAATAAACTGGAAGTTTGTGAACTAGATGAGACAGTGCTATGCAAGACATTATTCTATTACATTGCATCACATTCAGCACATCTAGTGGCTGAATGAGATATATACCCATGCTGGGAGACCTGGAATATAAATAAAAAATTAATGTCTATGTTAAACATTTACAAAGTAGAGACAAACCAAAGTTTGTGGTTTGCATTGTAGGTTGCTTGATGCTTTTTCAGAATCCATTCCCCCTCTTCTTGTGCAAGTCAATGTTGCCATCTGCTCCCTTCCTCCTTCCACCCCCACCCACTTATTGTATTCAATCAAACTGTCGGCACATTGGTTCTCAATTTATGTATGCATTTATTTTCCAGGCCTTGACACCATGTCAGATGTAAGATGCATTCCTTATGCCAATGTTTGGAGACCTAGAGAATGGCTTGAACAACAAATGATGCATTATTATTATTATTATTATTATTATTATTATTATTATTATTATTAT
>JAJKFI010000010.1:9811568-9825257 GCA_029204185.1 Lerista edwardsae
GAAAGGAGCTGCTGGCTGCTCTCACCAATGTTAATGGTCGCAAGTGGATGCTTTTGAACTTAGTTTCAAAGAGTGTCATAATGATACACAACCTCTCTTTCAACCTACCCTGTCAGTTCTTTTCAGTAGGCTCTCTTCCTGCTCCTCACTTCTTTTCCCACTGTTATGGCTGCTAGGACAAAGCTCATAGGCCACCAGACTCCTATAGGTGACCCAGCTTCGTTTGTGCATTTCTTCTCAGCCTACTGCAGAGGTTTTCAAACTGGGGTTTCATGATGCCCCAGCCTGAAAAGCCCTGCCTTCAGCTCCCAAGGAGTTTGAGAACCACTGGCCTACCAGATAGTTTACTTCTAAGCCAATTTATATATTGCATAGCCACTACCACCTTCCTTCCCTCTATCTCCTTCCCCCTATCTAAGGTGGTCCCTCTTGAGATTTGGATAAGCACTCTTTTGGTTTCTCCCTTTCTCACTTATTTACCCACTGGTGGGTTGCAATTGGATGTGTGGTGGATCATGACACAAAGCATTACGGTGACCCTCTGGAGGCTGCTTCTAGGTCGGCTGGGCCCATAGCCCACTCCATTGGCCTCCACAGACCCCAGAATACCTTACAGAAACTACCTGAACCGACTTCTGGTTTGTTTCCAGAAGGCATTCTGGGGTCAGCAAATGGAGTATGTTGGGGGCGTGCGTGTTATGGAAGCAGCCTCCCATTAATGTTTTGTGGTGTGTCAGACAATATTGTATCATGACCCACCATGGAGGATGAAGTAGTTCATGGCCCTAAAACGTTTGGGAATTTCTGAACTAGACTTTAGAAAAGGGAAACCTGCCACTAAGCCAGTGATGACGAACCTATGACATGCAGGTCAAAGGTGATACGCCATGGAGTTTTGGGTGACACGCCAGCATTTGCCGGCTCCCAACAACAACAACTGAGTTTGCTTTTGTAACAATTTGATTTTTTGTAATGCTTTATAATTATTTGATGTTTCTTTATATAATGCAGAGCCCCACACTGTATTTTTTTAAATAAATAAATGAATGATTTTTTTTCACTTTTATTGGGGATGGAGAGTGACCCGCCAGTAGGGCTGAGTTAGACACTTTTGACATGACAAGCCGAAAAGGTTCGCCATCACTGCACTAAGCTATTGTTTTCATTGTATTCGTTTTCTTTTTAGTTTCATGTAAGTATGCTTAGGACTGCAGCTTTGATCACTGAGAGAAAACTATGAAAAAGTAGTGTATGTGAATGAACAATCAATTTAAAATGAGGGCAGAATGGATCAGAGATGCTCACCAATCTTAATCCGAATAGTAACTATTGAGGAAAAGTACATTTCCAAACACTATTAGAAAAGCAAAGGTCATATCTTTAGGCAGTTGACAGAAATGTGCTCTGCATGTCTCCCAGAAACACATCTGTTTCCTGCAGTGACTACAGTTCTTCCTTGCTGTTTTCCCTTCTTGTTTACTTTTTAGTTGTGACACAGGGAAGTGTTCCACTTTGTTTCACATTTCATCAGTCAAATTAATAGCTAACTACTGATAGAAACCCCATGGTCCTTGGCATTTTCCCCACAGTAGGCAATGAAAAGACATGACTGCAACTAAACACTGCAGAAATCGGGCAAAGTTCCTTTAACATGAATATTTGTGCAGAAGAGTGAAAGAAAAAAATCTCCAGTTTTGCATTAGTGGAAATTTCATGGCAAAGCTAAGAACAATGTACCTTGTTCCTTAAACGTATCTTTTCATGAGGTCATATTGCTGTCCTAGGTTGCTGCTTAAGTACACATTAGAGGTCTGTTTATTATTTTCGTTGCTGAATATAGTCTGTCTATTCTGCACATGAAACAGTACTCATTTTTGCCTGCTGTAACCCATTCTTGTGCATGGGATTTTTTGGATAAAGGATGTAGCTACCTATGTTCTCTTCTTAAGGTCAAACTAGATGCATAGCTAATTGTGTTTTAAAGAGAAATGTTTAATCCCAGAAATACCTTTTCTTTCATTTCTACCAATGATGCCCTGGAGATTGCATTTTTACCAATGTTGCTCTAATGCAGTGGTTCCCAATCTTTTTTGGGGCCATGCCCCACCTAAGCATCTCTAAAATCTTGATGCCCCCCCCGTGACATATAATTTGTATTATTCAAAAAGTGAACCCCTATTCACGTGGAGGAAGCCTAAAAGGCCATTAATGAGGTTTAAACAAGGTTCCAAAGAACATGGCATCCATGAAAGAGGAAAATAAAAGATGGTGCGGAAAGAGGGAAATAAAAAAAAACATTCTTATCTTAATCTATGAATAAGATGTAAGAACAATTAGCGGGCTTTCAAATTCACTGTTGATAACTCAAAAATATTTCAAAAAATTCACTGTTAATAGCTCATTCTCGAGTTGCCCCCCTTAAATTGCCCCCCTGTGGGGCGTGTACCCCAAGTTGGGAACCACTGCTCTAATGCATCATCAGCAATGTTCTTGTACGTGTTTTTGGATTTTATCTTTGATTAGGCTTCCTACCAACTTACCTGGAACAGACGTTAGGCTAACCAGTCTGTTTCCCTCAGTCCCCTGTCCTTCCTTTTTAGAAGGTTGTCATGACATTTGCTACCCTACAATCCTCTGGAACTTTTAAGGGACAAGTTGATACTATAGTTTCAAGATTGGCAATTTCATTCTTCAGTTCTTTTATAGCTCTTGGATGGATGCCATCTGGGCCCGGTGACTTATTTATCTTTAATTTATCGATTAGGTCTAATTAGGTTTAATTTGTCGGCCATGTAGGTTGAAGGAAGATTATCAGAGTTTGGCTACAACACAGCAGACCTCTTTTTAAGATTTTTCCAGTGGACTTTCAAAAGCCTAAAGTTTTGCCCTGATATATTTCTACTGTATTTCTCCCAAACTACATTTCATTCAAAATTTGACACTTTGTCCAGTCAACTGAAGTAAGAATGACAACCTCTGTGTATCAGAACAGTAGCTTAAGAAATATAAATTTGCTCCTTTACTACTGAAAGTACAATCTAAGTGCCCAAAGCAATACTGACAGAAAAGCTACACAAAAGAAATAATATTAAATATTAACCTGTGAAAAGACATTCACAGCTTCAAAAGGTGTAGCCTTATCATGCAGTTTTAATGTTGAATCATCTCAAAGTTAGCCTCATGAAAGCATGATATGGCATGGATTTATTGCTTATAAAACAACATCTGTGCACAACATCTAAGGAACTGCAGGCAGAACCAGACATGAGAATAAATATGGGGTTGTTAAAAATGTCAAATAATCTGTCCTCTCTCTGTATCATAAAGTTATGGAAATACATTACAACATCAGATTGGATGCTAAGCCTCAGAACAGTCACAGTTGTGTACGGAAAGATTTCCACACAGTAATGAAAAGCTGCACTTGCATTCTTTCTATAAAAAGGTAAAGGTTTCCCCACGACCAACCGAATGGTCTAGTCATGATCGACTGTAGGGGGCAGTGCTCATCTCCGTTTCTAAGCCTGTAGAGCCGGCATTTGTCCGAGGACAAGCTTCCGTGGTCATGCGGCCGGCATGACTATGCCGAAACGCATGGTAAGCTGTTACCTTCCCTTAGGTAGTGGTCCCTATTTATCTATTTGCATTTTTAGTGCTTTAGAACTGCTAGGTTGGCAGGAGCTGGGAAAAGCAACGGGAGTTCACTCTGTCACGCAGTCTTGAACTCCCAACCTTCCAGTCAGAAAGCCCAGCACCAGCGGTTTAACCCACTGTGCCACCACGTCCCAGTATTCTTTCTATACTGAGGGCATAATCCTAACCTGGAGTTAGGCTGGCACAGTTAGGCCAGCAAAGTTTGGCTGGCACAAATGCCACCGGAAAGCGTGTTTGGACCACTCTTGGAGTCAGGGATGATGGTGCATATCTGTGTGCTGGCCTCTCTGCTTTATGGGGTCTTTTGTGCTGGCCAAACTTTGCTGGCCTAATTCCAGGTTAGGATTGTGTTCTGAATCTGGCAATCTCAGAAAAAATACGTTGTAGTGGGGGGAAATCAGCCAATTAAACATGTTGATTCATCCAGATGGAATATGACAATCTTATGCTACAAAGCAATCTGAATACAATGTTCATGGACCTTAGAGATAAGACACTGGGTATATTATTCTATGTGAGCCTATAGATTTTAATACATTGTATTATCCCTCAATCTACACTGCAGATATTTAAATTTCAGTCTCTTCATGTCTCATTTAAATAGGATAAGTAGTGTTTCAATCCTGGCATTTCACATATCTTTGCTTCCTAACCAAACATAACCAAATGAACATATGTATTTATATGTTTAACTCACGCAAATGAACTTAATAGCTTTCAGTGATTGTATTGATGTACACATTTGAACTCTTCTACTACATTTCTCAAGTTCAAACATTGTCATGTATTAAAATAGTCATGTATTAAAATAGATTTGATAGTCCTTTTTTGCTATTCCTATCTTTCAGAGTGACATGTTATTCTACATGGGGCAGGTAGGAAATATCCCTATGGGTCTCTTTTATGGATCTTTCCAAGGAGGAGACAAACTTCTTCAAGAAAGTACAGGAATTACGCACACTACTATCCGTATAACTTGAATATATGCCCTGATTGTGCCATAAAAGATGGTGTCAATTTGTCCTCCACAGAGCACAGCCTGGGCTGCATATATACCTTTCAGAGCAGCTTGATCTACAGAAATCACCCGATTAAACCTTGGTGATTTCTTTCACTCCATGGAAACAGTCATCAACATCTGCTAATGTCTGAATGTCAACCACTTTCAAAAAGTCTGATGGCCCAATCCAGTTGGGCATGACCACCACCAGAGGTAGTGTTCCGGCCTTCTGGAAGCACGTGGAGCTGTGCACCTCTAAAGCCATTACCACAGAACCTAGGACAAAAGCACTATGTAAATGCTAAAGGATGTCTAACACACACGACAAGGTTACACCACGTTACATGACAAATACATTAACACCACGTTACATGACAAATACATTACAAGAACAATAGAATATATTTAAGAGGGGCACATAAATGGAAGAACTGTTCTGAAAAGTAAATATTAGATTGAAAATATAAACTCAGTTTCAGTTGGGCACTGTCTTGAGAATCACTATGTCTAGATGTTTCAGCAAAAGTATGGCTGCTGCGGAAAGCAGGTTCTGTGCACTAGTTTCTCCCCTTCTCAGCCATACAGTCTAGTGCAGGTGGTTCTCAAACTTTTTAGCACCAGGACCCATTTTTTAGAATGACAATCTGTCCGGGACCCACCAGAAGTAACGTCATCGCCAGAAGTGGCAACATTGTGATACCAGAGCCTGCTGCTTTCCTGAGAATACAGCAATAAGTTGGGTTATTTCTCAGCCATTTTACAATGGCAAAGTGAATCAGAAAGAAAAAAGCCTATTTAGAACCTTGACACAAGCAAAACAGCCACACAATCCTCCCCCTTTCCAGCATCCCCTCTTCCCATATTGTCAATATGGCTGCGCTAGGTGCTTCGCGACCCACCTGAAACTGGCCCGTGACCACTGATGTCATGCAGGGGGAACGCGGGGAAACTCAATTCCACTAGTTAAAATTAGGGCTGACTCTGCCCACTTCACTCTCCCTCCTCCCCCTCCCAATTCCTCTGCAAAGAGCTTTTCTTCTTGGTTGGCTGGCACTCAGAGGGTTAAAGGGAGCGACTCCGGATTCCTAGGGGGGCAAAGGCAGTGATGTCATTCAGGGGGAACGGACCAGAACGGGAGTTCCGGATCCTAACAGGCTCTGTGGCTTGTTCCGGGTTCCGGACAAGTGCCAATCAAAAGTGAGTTCCTGTTCCTAAATCATTTGAATGACACCACTGCCCGTGACCCACTGGTGGGTCCCGACCCACAGTTTGGGAACCACTGGTCTAGCGGAACTAGAGCAGTTAGGAACTTTATGCATGGGGGCTTTTCTCAATGGCTGCCACATGTTTATTGAAATGCCCAGTTGAAAATTTATGTGAGAAATAACAGGAATTAAGCAGATGAAGATGTAAACACTGACCTGGTGTGATTGCCATGCCGTTTCCATTGACCACAGGCCTTTCTTCCTCTTCTTCCTCTGGTGGCTCTATTCCTGTCTTCTCCATATTGCTCACAGACTTATTTCTTTTGCGTTTGCCTTCAGCACTGGGTGTTGCACCTGGGAGTATCTGGTCTGCTACATTTAACAGTAATGGAGCCGGCTCTGCTGGAGGCTTTGGAGTGCCGTAGTAGTTGTCTAGGGCAAAAAACAAGGTGGGGAAAAAAGACCAGAAGTAGGGATGTGCAACACTTGCCCCTTAATTTCTGTGTACATTTCAACATTACATTCCCATGCTTTCTGATATCCGGATAAAGTCAGTGGGGTGTCTTACATATGCTTTTCTTATCACTTAAGAAGCAGATGCACAAACTGTTGTGCATTATAGCAGCAGGCTGGTGCATACACGTTGACGTTATCAAAAGCACAATCCTAACCTGGAGTTAGGCCAGCAAAGTTTGGCTGGCACAAGGGCCACCGTAAAGTGTGCTTGGACCACTCTCGGAGTCAAGGAGGATGGCGCACATCTGTGTGCTGGCTTCTCTGACTCTGAGAGTGGTCTAAACATGCTTTACAAGGGCTCTTGTGCCGGCCAAACTGCTGGCCGTCTTGTGCCACTGTAACTCCAGGTTAGGATTGCGCCCCTAGTTATAGATGGAAGTACATACAGTGGGCCCTTCTCATCTGTGAGTTCGGCTTCCACAGATTTGATACAGCATGGGTGCTGACCCTATGTCAGAAGGGTTCAAGGACCTCCCTGGCGGTACTGGGAGGCCTCCTGGAAGGCACTTCCAGTTTTCGGCCTCCAGAAGACCTCAGAATACTTCCCAGGTGCATCCAAGAGGTCCATCCTCCCAATGGATTCCATTATCTGCATATATTGGTATCTGCAGGAGGTCCAGAAACTGATCCCCTGAAGATATTGAAGGCCAACTGCATGCACTCAAACATGTATTGGATTGAGAGAATTGCTGTGCCAATGGACATTTGCCCCCAGGTGTGCGTCCTGATACGCATTCAATTTCTCTCTTCCTTTCCATCCGGCTTGCGAAAGGTTCTACATCCAATCATCTGATTTTTTTCCTACCAAAACAAGCAAGGTTTGAGCTGCTAGCAGGACAACATCAACAGGGCTGGAAATGGAAACTGGTGGATTACTAGAACATCCCTAACCGAAACAATATTTAAGGTCTTAAGACCCACCTGCTCCTTACACTCACCTTTGTTCCCTGAGGATCTTAGGATGATATTTGTAAGTATGGAGCTGTTCTGCTATTGCTTTTCCAACAGCTCTGAAAAATCATTGCATGAACTTAAAAATTAATTTTTAATTGAAATGGTAATTCGTTTCGTTAGAGAGATGCTTCAAATTAATCTGAACAGACTGTGTCATGAAATATACAGTCTGTGGGGATTTTGAGGCCGTGAGAGTTCACAGTCAAACCCACCTTCCTCCAAGGAGCCACCAGCAGGCATGCAGCCCCACCCACCCACCCCCTGCTATTTTCTCCTCATAAACAACCCCGACAAGCAGGTTGGGCTGAGAGGTGTTAACTGGCCCAATGTGAGATTCAAGGCTAGGGAAGATTTTGAAGCAGTACCGTCCAGGTGTGTTATTAATCACTGTGCCACAATGGCGTAACAGCACGCTGCAGCAGCAAGGATGTGCCTTGCTCTTCCCCAGGCATAGTAATGGCCTTCCTGGTTGGGAGCCTGAAATTGCATGGCTTTTAACCCCTTACTCAGAGGTCTTACCATGTTTTGCTAAGGAAGTGGTGATGGATATTCCCCTGTTAAATCATTGGCGACGTCTCACTGTCACTGACTACATTAGATTTACTGGTTTCATATTCAGAGGTTGTGGAACTCAGCAATCCAGGGTGGAAAGAAGTTCCCAACATGCCTGAGTTAGGCAGCTGGAAGCCTACCCAAATAATGCTCACTTTGTCAGTCGGCTAAAAATAAGGTAAAGGTTTCCCCACGACTGAATGGTCTAGTCGTGACCGACTGTAGGGGGCAGTGCTCATCTCCGTTTCAAAGCCTGTAGAGCCGGCGTTTTGTCCGAGGACAAGCTTCCGTGGTCATATGGCCAGCATGACTCTACGCCGTAGCGCAAAGAACGCCGTTCCCTTCCCACCAAAGTGGTCCCTATTTATCTACTTGCATTTAGGTGCTTTCAAACTGCTAGGTCGGCAGGAGCTGGACAAGCAACGGGAGCTCACTCCATCACGCAGTCTTGAACTCCCAACCTTCCAGTCGGAAAGCCCAGCAGCAGCGGTTTAACCTGCTGCACCACCACGTCCCACCATGGTTAAAAATACAATTGCCTAAAATGCAAAACTAAACACAGTGCTAGAATATGCCAGAGGATACACACTGTACTTTCTTCATGTACAAGTTCTGTGAAAAATTAGAGAGTCCATTCTGAAAAATAATTTTTTAAATGTTCTAGCAGTATGCAATCAATTCCCATGCTACTTAAACTGGTCAGCATTTTTGTAGTTTACGAATGCACTTTACAACTGTCTCCTTCAGCTTGATACAATCATTTCTTTACATGAATCAACACCTTTCCAAACTGCTGCAAGCAGAGGCATACCTAGGCATGTGCAAGTATGGCATATGCCCCGGGTGCCACAAGAAAGGACCTCCACCTGTGCCTCTTCCTCCTGTTTGGGTGGCCCCACAGTCTAGCCACCACCCCTGTTCCTTCTCCTTTTATGCCTCCAAAGAAGAAGGGAGGGGTGGTTGGATCGTGGGGTCACCACCACCACCACCAGTGCCTCCTCCTGTTTCAGCAGCCCGTGGTCTGGCCACCACCAAAGGAGAAGGTCCTTTGAAGGCTCAATGAAAGCCTCCAAACGAGAAGGGGATGGCCAAACTGTGGGGCCACCAAAACAGGAGGAGGATGCGCTCGCAGCGACCTTGTGATTGGGACACTGCCACAGTGGCTCATCCCAGGAAGTGGAAGTGATGTCACGATGTCGGAATGTCATTGCTCTAGACTAGTGATGGCGAACCTTTTGCGCTTGGTGTGTCAGAAATTCAGAAAATTCGTAACTCAACTCTGCTGGTGGTGTGTGTCCCCCCCACCAAAACAAAAGACAAAAAATTTACATATTGCAACATGCCTTTTTTACGTTCCATGTTCTGCTCACTACTGTTTCATGACCCAATATGCACAATGATTTCCCATTTCTTTGAATAACTCCATAATTCTCTGTCCAAAATTCTTGACATGTTCTACCACTTCCTTTTTCACCCAACTGGGATTTTTTTACTTGGAGGTCCTTCCATAACAGGCCTGGAACATTAAATAAATAAAAATGTGATGCACTGGGGCTGTGAATACAGCTAAGATGGTAGCACTTACGCCAACGTCATGCCATGGACTGCACCTGCAAGAGGGGAAATGATGGCAAGGTGGAAACAGGAGGGGGCAGGCACTGAGGAGAGGGCAGAAGTGTGCCGCTGAGGACCTGCAGAGTGTATTTCCCTCCATACTGAAAAACCATGGCCAGCCTGTTTTATACATTTGGGACTTCCACGCACAGAGATGGCATGATGTTCAGCCTGATCCTTGCCAGGATCCAAGGATAAATTATCAGTGAACCACATTAGAAGGAGCACAGCCCCAGCCTGCATCTTTGCAGGTCATTGGTAACAGGTTCCCTCCCCCAGCTTGCAATCCCTACAAATTAAGCACTGGTTGAGATGGGAGGGGACTAGAAGATAGTAAGAACTAGCTTACTATACCTTTTTGACGGAAGGTTTGGGTGCTTTACTTGGACTTCGATTTATCTCTATAACGGAGCCACCTCTATAATGGATTTCAGATTAGAGCTTGCTGGCTGGCTGGCTGGCTCTCTCTCTCTCTCTCATTTGCTCTCTGGCTGTCTCTCTCCCTCTTTTTCTCTCTCTGGCTGTCGCTCTCTCTCTCTCTCTCTCTCTCACACACACACACACACACACACACACACAGAGAGAGAGAGAGAGAGAGAGAGAGGCCAGCAGCAGCAGTTCTGATGCTTTGTGTGCTTGCTTCCCGCCTCTCTTGCTTCCCGCCTCTCTCCCTGACTCTCTGCGCATGCGCAGGCACCCCAAGATTCAGGGCACTGCCAAGTCGGAAGAGATCAAAACCAGCCAGCCCCCCTGCCCCCTCCCAGATGCAACACACTGTTGTGTCTCCCAGACACTGTTGTGTCTCTGGGATTGTGTAATTTCCCGCACTTCTTTAGCATAGCCCCTGCCGGCCTCCCAGCTGCTTGCAAGAGCTCACTTGGGGGCGGGGCTGCTTCTGATTGGCACAGGCTCAGGGAAGCAAGTCTTTAAGTGCCGGCAGCTCCAGCGGGGCCGTGTGTCAGTAAAAATGCGTTGGCGTGTCAGCTTTGACACGCGTGTCACAGGTTCACCATCACTGCTCTAGACACTGCTGCCTCCAGATGCAAGTCATACTAAATAATGTCAACTCTGCACACTCTTGTGTGGTATATGTTTACCACATGCACTTAAACAATACAGAAACTGAAAAAATAGAACACACACAAAGTAATACTGGTAGTTGCATTTAACACTCAGTGAGTTTACCTGCTGCCACTGCTATAGAGAAGTAATTGAGAAATTTAACAACTTCTTACTGCAACAAAGTGATATAGAACAGATGTTTTGGTAATAGGAATATACTAGGAAAATATACTGTGCCTCCTAGCTCTAAATTTCCCGCAGTGCTTCATTAATGTACAATATGTTGGAATAGTCTTTTCTTAAATATGCAGTGCAAATCTAATATTTCCTCTTTTTTGACAATTTGGCACTTATTCAGGTGAAATTTTCTTAATATGCAAGAAGTACAAATGCCTTTGAAATAGGACCAAACTACGTATATGCTACATTAAGTCTGTGCTTGGTCTGTGGTGTGCTTGTTTTTATATTCTCCAAGCAGCAGCTGTGAGAATCCAGATTCAGGATATGTTGCGATGAAGGGGATTTAACCCTTTGTGCCCACCTCAGTCCCAATCGGGGCTGCTCGAGAAAAGAAGCTGCAGTTGGTGCCAACAGCTTTTGTGTCAAACTGACACATTAAGAGGCTTCTGACTGTGCTGTAGAGCTTCTACTTATGTTCTTTGCCCAAACTACAAATACATTTGAACCTGCACTTTGCAGCATTTTGCTATCAATGAACTGGGTGGAAGGTAGACCATAATAATATGCTCTGAATAGTGTACAGTAGGGGTGTCAAACTCATTTCATACAATGGGCTGAATACATTCATGGCACCTGCTGAGGACCAGAATGTCATTAAGCAGGTGCTAATCAGAAATAAGCACTTTGTTCTCACTTAATAACTCATTAGTTGCAAGTGGCAAGAGAAAATATGCAAATCTTGATCCATCATAAAGTAAGCACAAGTCAGCAACTTGATGATGCCTCAAAGAAGGCAAATGCTTCTCTGTGACGTATGATGTAACAACTTCCAATATGGTTAGGGAAATATATTAGAAGTGGGTACTATGATATGCTCTTACTAGTGCATGTCTCTGAAGATGGTCCTTGAAGTCTTGTAAATAATCTGGACTATTAAATGCTGGTGCAGCCGCAACATGTATTCTTAGTTTTTTTTTTTTATTGTCTTTCTATTCTTATAAGCATGTTTAGGATGCAGGATATGTATACTGTCTCTACAGTGATTCCAACATCCCTCATTTCCTTGCATGCTGGGAGATGTATTTGTTTAATAGATACGCTGAAGAGGTGAATGAATTCATGGGAGAAACATTCTCTCAAATCACTCCAATGCTGCAGTCCTACATAAGTTTAGTTGAGAGTTATGTCCCACTGAAAGCAGCACAGAGTGAGCATTGCAATCTCCTCAAATATTCTGTGTAAAGCTGCCATTCTTCAATAGGAAAGATTTCAAATAATTCAAAAGTGCATCTTTGTTCAAGATGCATCACAAATCTGCTGAATTGGATGTCATTGGACCTTCAGGTAATTTAGAATTTATAAGAGTCCCTGTATTCTGTTACATTGTAACAATGTCTTAAGAAATAAAAATATCCTGTTTTAATTATTTTGTTTTATAAATTATTTTGTTTTAAAACAGTATTAAGGTTTAATATTTGCTGTATTTTATTATTTAGTTTTGCTAGGATCTAAATAACCACAGCTACTACTATCTACCCAAGTCATGTGGAACAGCATTCCCTATGCTACGTAGCAAACTTTTATTAGGCATGGGTTCTTCTGTTCAAATAAAAAATAAGGTAAAAAATCCCACTGGACATTCTGGCACACCTAAATTAGTTCTTTGAATCCTGTCCAGTTGGTGTGAAAGCAGTTTAGTTGAGTCTTGCAGCACAACACCAAGATAAAAAGCAAAATGTAGACCTTTTAAGAGTGCTTATAAAGCGATCAGTAAAAGAGAGAGGATTAGTTTAATGAATACATTGGAATTACAAATATGATTTCCCATTAGTCTCCACTAATGGACTATAAGCACTTAGATCAATATCTCTAAACAAAGCCCATGGAAGTGAAACTGGCAGTCAACAGTTTGCTAAGAGACTAAAATATGATTTCTTCCATAAAGGACAACCAAATGTTTTTAATGCATGTTTCACACAGGCATGCAGATGGAAATTAATATGCGCAGCAGATCCATAATTCTTATCTTAGATATCTCACTGGCATGGCATATTGCGCTCTCTCTCTCTCTCTCTCTCTCTCTCTCTCTCTCTGTGTGTGTGTGTGTGAGAGTGAGTGAGTGAGTGATTTCCCTTCTTGCTACCAATCAGACTACCCTTGGCATCTATGCACATTACAGCTTTAGCATAGTGCTTAAATTGTTGTGCTTAATTGTTGTGGTGGTTACATTTGGGAATATAGTAAGTAAAACAGAATTCCTTGGTCAATCAAGTCTGCAAAGAAGCACCAACCCTTCAATGTTTTTTTTTTTTTAATCACCATTAGTTTCAAAACAACAAGGGGGAGTTTTCAAATATTTACAAGAATATGTAAAGGCTAATTGAAACTTGCATTTAATCTACAGCCATTTTATCATTTAACCAGGAAAATTAAACACCAAGGTTTTTTGTTTTTTTTTTTAAAAAGCACAGTGTTACTATTAAAAGGAGTAAAATGTTAATTTGAGTAATGACTTCATTCAGCAATTTCCTTTTTTATGAGGCCATTTGGATCAACTTAATTTTCTCTGTTTAAAAGGGCACGTCCTTACCTGGGGAAACATTCTACAGTAATAAATATCAAAGAAGTGGAGAGTCATATGCACATCCCATGACTCAAGTTGCCTGCCTGTGCTCTGAAAACCATTTGGGGAGCTAAGCTTAGCCTCGTTTCCATATGGATACCATGTGAGACAGAGTGAAGTGAAACAAGGATTAGAAACCTAGGTGATTTGCAAAGAATTGCTAGGAAAAGATGCAAAAGACTAACAAATAGGAGACATCTCCAAAATAAGGAACAAAAACATCAGAAGATACTGAAGAAGCAATTGGAAGGGTAGATGACTGGCAGCCCAATCCTGAGTCTGGCAGTGCCCAGGGCTCCAGCAGTGACAAAATGGCGACTGTTGGATCC
>JAJKFI010000010.1:9825267-10027550 GCA_029204185.1 Lerista edwardsae
CTCAGGGGAAGGGAGCATTTTCTCCCTTCCTCTGGGGAGACTGCAGCCAGTAGCAATGGGTCTAGAGCAAGGTTTAGAGACCCTTGGTGTGTAGACCACAGAGACAAAGAATCAGGGGATAAAGAAGGAAAATGCAGGTACAGTGATATAAATACTGTATTAATAATTGAGAGTGCTAAGAAAGTGTCCTTGAGTATAGGAAAGGTGACACAGAAATACTTTAAATAAATCAAATCAAAAAGAAAGTTAAAAAAAATGACTCAAAACCAGGGGAAAATGTAGTCGCAGAAACAGGAGGACGCACAAAAGAACATGAAGATTGTAGATAAAAAAAGATGAACAGCCAGAACCTCAAAAAAGGGAAAAGCATCGGGCTCCCCCCCACAAGAATTAAAGCCCACCACACCAATTGGACAGTACGCCAGGGTCGCACATACGCCAGCATGAGGTATCCTAAGCCAGTCCTGGCAATGCAACACCAATGGTGCACTGATGCTGATGCAACAAGGGCCATATCCTAAGCCTATCTTGACAAAGCAACACTGGCACAGCCATTCCTTGTTAACACCCCCAGCATCCATGGAAATGTGCCGTAAGGTGTGTCCGGGGGAGGGTGAAACTAGGTGGGGCAGTGGGGTGGGACTGACACGGAGGCCCTCACCTCTACACTTGCAAAACAGCTGGTGGTGAAGTGAGGAGACCCACTGGATGGTTTCTGAGCTTACCAGGAGAAGGGGGATGAATGTCACCTTCCTCCAAGGAGTCTCCAGCAACGCCAGAAGCCTCGGCTACCACTGCGCTAGCAGCGGCCAGGCAGCTCAGGATTGGGCTGACATTCTGTTATATATGGGAGTGCATCCTGATAACAGCGATTCATCACTGTGAAATTGGGGTGTCAGTGCTATGAAGTCCATGCTATACAAACAAAGTGGACTGGTCCAGATGTAACAGACCACCTTTGACTGTTGAGTTTGAGCCTTGGGTTTCTCTTCTCCTTAAACATACTTGCATTCCCTTTCTGATTGAGGCAAACCATAGTCTGACATTACATCTGAATCAGTAAATTACGGTCCGTATGCTCTCCAAGTCAGAATGTGTGTCCGTTGTCTGATGTTGTTTTCCAATTCTGGTTTGGAAGGTGAGTGCTAACTGCAGTTTGTTGATTTGGATTTAAAAGCAACTGCTTGAGCCAAGAAGTCAGGAAAGGAAACAGAGTACAAGAGTGTGATGGAAGAGAGAACACATGACCCAAACTATGGTTTGACCCTTTCATCTGAATCAGCCCGCAGTATAATCAAATAAAAGTTAGGATGCCTATATCCCATTGAAAATGTCAATGGAAAAAGTATAAGGCATTTAAATGTATGTTGTGTGTTTTGTTTTCCCAACTGGTGGTTGCTCTGCAAGCTCTCATGCAATTTCCCAGTTGCTACTTGAGATTCATCAACTAGAAATGTTGGAGGTTGAAGCCAGGGCTTTATGACTGCAAAGCATGGACTGTACCAGTAAGCTGTATGACCTTTCCTACAATGTGAATGACCTGTCAATCTTTTGGGCAATAAATTGATTTCCAGGGATCCCAGAGACTGATCTGAAATTAGATGTACAAAACACAAAGCAGACTTTTAACAGGTTTCATGTAATGAGGGAACTGTCAGGCTTGCTTGCCTCGTATTTGTTTTTGAGCTTCATTTCACTCCTAGATTGTTAAGAGCTCAAAATCACCTGGCAAACTGCTTTCGAAGTCATGAAATCTTGATGTTCCGTATGTTAACTTGTAGTAAATCTATGTGATTTAATGGGATGGGCCTTCATGTGGTATTTCACTTGGTGCAGCAGGCTGTTTTTCTGCTTCAACTTGCTGTATGCCCTCAGCAAATACTGAATTCTTGTGTGCATTTTCTGACAAACGATATTTACTCCTTTCACTAAGTCAAGTACATCTTTCTCACAAGATAGCACTCAAAGGGAGTTATTTCTTGTTTAAGGAAACAACCCCCACAACAACAAATCCAGACTCTAAACATTTATGGCTTTTAAGGTAAGCCAACAATATTACACAGAAATGTAGAGCATTTATCACTGACTACTTAAAATGTAAACTCTTCAGGAATGAAATGTACATGTTATAAAACTCTCTTTCCCTACCTTTTTTCCCTTTGAATTACCCTGATGTTTATTATAGTGCATGTAATTATATAGTTTGAGTGTCTTGTATTTGTGTGTCAGGATCAGCTTTGTGCAATATTAATATCTGCTTAATTGTTTAAATTTTGAAAGAAGAGACTGCCCTATGACCAGGGGAAGAAGAAGCCAGTATAACGAACAGCCATTAGCTCAATTTCAATTAGCCATCAACCCTTACTGCTGCTTTTCAAGTTGGGATCAGGTCCCTCTTTCCCTCAGAGAGACTGGGAGTGCAATCCTAAACTGGAGTTAGGCCGACATAAGCTAAACCAGCAAAGTTTGGCCAGCACAAGGGCCACCGCAAAGCGTGTTTGGACTACTCTTGGAGTCAGGGACGATAGCTCATGTCTGTGTGCTGGCATCTCTGACTCCGAGAGTTGCCCAAAAATACTTTGTGGTGGCCCTTGTGCTGGCCAAACTTTGCTGGCTTAGCTTATGCCAGCCTAATTCCAATTTAGAATTGCGCCCTGGAAGAACCAATTGCCATATTTGGGGGGGGGGGACACCAAATTGCCATCATTGCCACCCCCACTTGCTTCTGTTTCAGCAGCTGGGATTGGTCTTTGTCTCCTCAAACCAGAGGAACCAACTACCTACAGGTATCCCCTACACATTTGATAAGTTAGGGACCAGAGCAGTGGGGAAAAGTGGGAACTGTCAAAAGAGGAGCCTGGTCTTTTTTCAGAATACAAATGTTGCTTCTAATGTTTTTTTATCTTGCAAATGCCTTTTTTTTAATCTTGCAAATTCCTGCTATTGCATAGGCCGCAATCCTAAACTGAGTTAGGCCTGCATAAACTAAGCCAGCAACTAAGCCAGCACAAGGGCCACTGTATATTTGGACTACTCTCGGAGTCAGACAGGCTATCACACAGATGTAAGCCATCCTCCTTGACTCGGAGAGTGGTCCAAATGCACTTTATGGTGGCCTTTGTGCTGGCCAAACTTTGCTGGCTTAGTTTATGCCTGCCTAACTCTAGTTTAGGATTGCGCTCACAAAGATGTATGCAAATGGAGTATCACTAATATCTTCAGGAATGGGAACAGATCTCCAAGCTAAAATTGGTGCTCATTCTCTTTCTCTCCCTGTCTCTCTCTGTCTCTCACACACACATACACAGCTTGAATTACTAAGACATATCCAAATCAACAGGGGAGAGGGTAATTTTTGTTTTTAGAACAACAGAGAGGGGTTGGAAGAGAAGATCACGTGTTGAATGAATAATTTCTGGGTACAACTGAACTATGTTGAAAGAGCAGATAATCTAAAAATGAACTGTCAGAAAGCTGGGGATACCTGTATCTTTCCATGAGCAGGAAGAGAAGACAAAGCCAGGAAGATAAGCTGTTATCGTTGTCAACACTTTTAACAGGCCATTTAAGACCAAATGCATGTTTTGTTGTTGCTATTGTTTTATTGATTTTGTGTAAGTTACTCTGGGAGCCTTGCTGACTGAAGAATAGGGCAACATGTTTAAAATACTTAAAACTCTTCCTTGCCTGCTAAAATGTACACCTCTGCCATACAGGGGAAGTGACACACGTGAGGCCTTTGTCTTTCCCAAGCCACGTGTGAGGCAACAGCATCAAGTGACTCTGCAAGACGGACATATTGGATTGTAGAGATCTGGATTCAAATTCCACGTCAACCAAGAAACTCACTTGGTAACCCTGGATCATTTACAATGTCTCTGTCTCAGCCAAGTTTTTGCCACAGAACATGTAACACCCTATATTATTTAAATGATGGATAAGCTAAAAACATATTATATAACAACTGCAACCCACTATGCCTTATTTTTTTTCCTATTTCATGACCATCTTCTTGCCTTTTATGACACCACCCCAGCGTAAAAGACAAGCAAACCAAATACAGGCCTGACGCCATCTTAGAAGGCCTAACTCCATCTTGAAAATATCTGGTCTTTCCGGGGGTGAGCAGTGAGTTAAAACAGGCCACAGTGAGAAATCAAATTGACAGAAGAAAAGACAACATTGGAACTTCAACCCTTATCAGTTGGCCTAGGGAACTTTTCGGGAGGCTTCGTGGGGCAATCAATTCAAGGACATTGATGCCAGCTGCCTCCTCCTAAATTCCTTTGCAGCTGTAACTCATGACTGCGATTGTCTCACTGTTACCAGGCAAAAGGCAATTAGCCCTAATTGAGAAGCCAGAGGCTAAAGGCTATAAAAATTGCCCTCAGCCTGCGTTAGGTGTTCATCTTTTTCTGGTTGTTCCAGAAATGGCTTGATTGTGTGGCAGGCGTAATATCAGTAATAGTAAATCTTAAAATTTTATAAAGGTATGTGAGAAGGGTCATTTGAGCTGCTTGAAGTTTCTGCATGTGTAAAGCCAAGATGACCCTTTGTCCTGCTGTGCCTAGGCAAGAACATGTTATTTTTGCAAACAGGATGTCTCAAGCGATAAGAAATAGGAAGTGTCACAAGACAGTAAGTCAGACAGTCAAACCACAAACCACAAGAGAACAGATGGCCAGGTCAGGAAAGGGACAACTGTTTTTGCAATAGCTATTAATTAATCAATTGTAAAATGCTAATGTTGTTCAGAAAGTATATGCTGGTTGATTGTAAGAAAAGCCACAGTTAGAATTGTAATCAATGCTGAAAGATAATGTCAGTGTGTGTTCTAGGCAAACAGCCTGCTTTGCCTGACCCTTCAAAACAGGAACCACAGAAGCATGGTCTGACAGTCTGTTATACAAACAGGATATCTCAGTGATTGAGTAGCTCAGAGCATGCAGGCTCTTTTGCTTATGTACTAATGTCGTGATTGTTCTAGAAACAAATGCTTGTAAGAACAAGCTTAAAGTTAATTAACGTGGTTGCTTCAGCATAAGCATGCTGTTTCTCTGCTTCTGTATTAAAAACCACGATTGTATTTTGACCTTTTTACCAAAGTAGCATATTGTGTCACCAGCTAGCAGGTGCAGGAAAAGGCTAACCGCAAAATAGCTAGATAAGCAAAAGCAAGGTGTCTCAAGATTGCTGCAAGAAATAGCTAAAGCCACAGGAAACAGACAGTGAAGTAAACTGTCTCAAAATTCAACAAGGTCAAGAAGGCACAGTCTTTCCTGTAATGACTAATGTCTAGTATAACCACCAACCAATCAGTGTTTGTAACGTATTCTTCCTGTTGTTATGTTAATTAAGTGCAGTGAAAAGTATAAATGTCTGTGAGTGACAAAATTCTGGGCCACTCTGCGGTGCTTTAACCCTGAGTGGACCTGCATGCAGTAAAAGCTTATTTTTGACTCACTCCCAGTTGTCGTGTCTCGTTTCTTTCCCTTGTTCGTACGGCAACAATTGCTTTACTGAGAAGGAGGAGAGAGGCTCGCTTGCTTCCTACAATGCAACATAGGTAATATCTGTTTGGGAACTTAGTGTGTTAAGCAATGTTAGTCTCAGTAAGAATAGAAGCTTAGATTTCTTATTTTTAATTGTTATATCTCATTTATGTTTGCCTTTGGGCTGTGTAACCAACGGAGTTGTGTTTTAATAAAGTTTTGTCAAGCTTATTTTGCTTGAGTGTGAGTATGTTACGTTTGGGGGAAAGTGTTCAGGGTGCTGGCTAAATCCAGACCTCTCTTTGCCCGTTACCTTTGCAACAGGAACTGCTAAAGGTTCTTTTTTGCCTCAGGTCTTTTCCAAAGTTCCACCTCTGGGTTAAGTGATGCTTGAGGTATTTGGAATTACCTTGATGCTGGTTAACTCTTCTCAGCTGCTCCACTGGGGTTTGAGTCAGCAGTATTTGGAGCTGGTGGCGTTTTTTTAGCAGGTTTCTATTAGCATAAGATTTGGCAGTACTCACAACTGGCCACGGAAGGATCAGAAGTTGGGGACTTAACAAGAGTTTTGTTAAGTACATGGACTTCCAAGAACCTTGTACCTCTGGCGCATAGTGTTTTGCTCACTTTGCTACAGCCGTGCAAAAAGAAATTCAAAACCTCCCCGTGGCTGGTACTTTACACCCAGTCTTTGCTTCCCCCCCCCACTTCCTTACCTAACTACACTGCAATCTTGTTGCAACTCCCTAGCGCCTCCCTGCTGCCATCCATTAACATCCATCCAACTCGCCTACTTCCAAGTTTGTGCTTTATCTCAGATGAAGAAATGAAGGGCCCTGCTGAGGTTTCATTCTCTGAGGTACTGACTACTCTAGAACTAGAATTATTACCAAGGTGAGAGTGTATGATTTTGTTATCTTTGACATTATGAATTCATTTACCATGGTGTGCTTTCTGGGGCTGCAATATTCTGTTTGAAAATTGGTATTTTGCATTTCCCGACAGCTTGTTCCTTTGGGGGACTTGTCTGTTTTGCAGTTGCTAAGCAGCCAGACATGGAGGCTTCCATACTTGCGCATATTTTCCTGTGCCCACAAAGCACATATCAGGCAGGGCTCTCCAGCCTCCTCAGAAAACAACCTTGTCAAAATGCAAAGCCATGCAACCCTACCCACAGTTCGGTGGCTATAATATATGCAGTTAGCTCATTAGCAAAGGACAATAAATCATATGCTCACACAGCAGACCACAGCAAGACGAGCCAAGCATGCTTTGACTGTTTTTCCAGAGTTTCTTACTTCCAGCCAAGTTCCCTCACTCTGAAAATTGTACCTGCTCCTTACTAGTGTACCTGCTCCTGGCAGAATTACATCTTGCTTTATAAAGGTCAATACAAATAAATTGTATCGCATACAGTCATCATTCATCTTAGGCGCAGTTGACTTGTGACATTCAAATTCATGCAGCTGGCAAACCAAAAATCAAAAGCAGAAGTTTAAATAGTGCACTTGCCCTTCCACTCACTAAGAGATCTAAGCATGAAGCTGCTGTTCCTCTCATTCAGACTGTGTTTTTCAGCTTCTAGCAACAGAAGTGTTGGAGAGCAGTTTTTCTCCTAGCAGCATGCTAAGGTCACGTTTGTTTTTCATGTTCTAGCACATTTGCCGCACTAGCAATTTTTCTTGTGAGCTCAGTGGCAGAAAACACGGCTGTCTCTATTGTAATGATTCTGTATGGGAGACAGAATAGTGCTGTTCTAGTCACTGCATCTTCTCTATGACCACATATACTTTTGAACTGGACTCCATTTTCTGTGTAATTTCTGGGCAATTTGTCTTTGGTTTTTGAACTGCACTTGGTTTCAGTTCCTGCCAGTGTCTCATAATTTTTAAAGGGACAGTACATTTTTTCCCCCCAAATATAAGGGATTCTCAAGGCAATTTTGAGTACATGTGATTTTAGCTTTACGTTCTGGCTCTGCAACGTAAAATGAGGGGTGACTGGAAATCTGTAATTTACAATTACAACAGGCATGCCAATCAATGAATCCTGCATATAAAGATCTGTATCCCAGTGTCACTGAAACATCAATACATTTGATCTCTTCGTGAAAGGATATGTTGTAAAGTTTGTTTGCTTTACAGAAAAACCTTCAACATCAGGGGCAAAAATGAACTATTCACAATAATCCACAAATCTCAGATAATGTAATCTGTTAAAGAAGCAAAATACTTTACACCTATAGTAAAATAAAAAAGATAATGCTAATTTTGTAAGCTGTCTAGTCAATAATATAATTCTATTACACCCTTGGATAGCCCATCTCTCAGAGATTGTTATCTCAAGGCTGTTATCCTGAGAAGAAAATAGCTCAGCATGAGATTTAACTAATCTCTGTTGTTTCCACGTGAATTTCTTTAGCTGGAACACACAAAATGACTCCTGGTTTGAAACAAATCTGAGACTAAAGAAAGTACAATACTGTAACTGTAAACAGTGCCTGATGCAGGTTAAGAAAGGCTTTGGGGAAAAACCCTGCATTGGCCCTTCATGGCACCACCTGCCCACCCCTTGATAGCACACTGTGCACTGCAAGTAGTTCTGAGGGTTCAGAGGTCGACAAGTCAGATGGCGCTCTGAAGTGTGCGAGATCTTGGCCAATGCCTAACTTGTCCGACCTCTCATTTCAGACTCCATCCTGATTGCTGAGTTCTTTTAAGTACATATGGATGAAACAATCCCCTTTTAATAAGTTCCATCACTTCAACAGAGTCTGCTACTTTCAGATTTTGATTAGGGTTCTTCTTCCAATTCCTATCTCCCTAGTTCAATATCATAAAAAGCAGCCTCTCTAAATTCATTATCATCATTAGAGGTGTTCTTAAACATTTTTATTTTTCACAGATATTGTTTCATGTCAAATATAGTTTAAGAGAGAGGATGTTGCAGAACCAATATGCAAATTGTTTCTTGAAATAGGACTGTGCCAAATGCCTGAAGGATAGCTAATGTCATGGCAATCTTTATAAAAGGAGGGAGAGCATACCAGGCAAATTACAGGCTGGTCAGTCTAATATCTGCTCCAGGTAAAAAGAGGGAAATCTTAATCAAGGATGAAATCTTGGAACATTCAGAAGAATAAGCTTTGCTGAGAAAGAATCAGCATGGCTTCTGTAAAGGTAAATTTTGTCAAAGTAATCTTTCAGAGTTCTTTGAAAAGATCAATAGGTATGTAGATGTGGGTGAACCCATATATTCACAGACAGACTTTCAGAAGGTGTTTGACATAGTTGGAATAAAATCTCCTCTTATGGATTAGGAACAGGCTGAAGAACAGGAAACAAAGAGTGGGTATAAATGGGCAATTTTCACAATGGAGAGAAATGAAAAGTGGTGTGTTCCAAGGGACTGGTGCCTTTCAATTTGTTCATAAATGACATGAGGTTGGGGAAAAGTAGCAAGATGCAAGGTGTCATGGGCAAGATGTCAGGTGCAAGGGAGTGGCAACAGTATTCAGGTATCTTGTCTTGTGCAAGGAACTGTGGTAAGGGTGTGTCTGGTGAGGCAGAAGCACCCTACTTTGAAAAGTGCCTTCACTGCTGCTCCAGTGGCTGTGATCCTGCAAACACTTACAAGCCATAGACTTCAGCTGCTTAAAGCCCTTGAGTTTCAAGTGTTTGTGTGATCACAGCAGTGGGGCACCTTTCAAAGAATTCTGGTAGGGCAGTCCTGCCTCACCAGGCACAACCTCAGCACACATCCCTGGTCTTGTGTGCTCCCTGAGGCATCTGGTGGGCCACTGTGAGATCCAGGAAGCTGGAATAGATGGGCCTTTGGCCTGATGCTGTGGGGCTCTTCTTATGTTGTTAAAATGGCCAACTTTACAGATGACTTTTCTTGGTTGTGGTCTAGAATGGATAACGAAGAGCTCCAAGCAGGGCTCTTCTTATGGACCAGAACCCTGGAATAACATGCATGTTTCAGGGTCGGAATCTTAGCAGGGTGAGGGATTTGTTTTGTTTTCAGCTTGTCTGCTAATTTGCATACCAACCCAACTCACTTGCCCCTTTGTTTGATGATCAGCATCTTAATTTTGTATTATGCATTTTCCTCCTGCCTCTTTTTGCCAGTTGATCAATGCTTGTTTTCATCCCTTTTCCCTCCCTTGTTCATCCTTTCTTGTATTTTTACTGTTTTACCTGCCTGCCTGGTTTCACTTGGGAGAGAAGGCAAGGAAGAAGAGATCAGTTGTAAAAAGCCAGGTGTTGCACCTATTTTGCCTTCCTGCTTCCTTTATAATGTGTTTTAACACCATGTCCAATTTGGTCCTGAAATTTTCAAAGCAGAAATGTATCCTGCTGCTTGTACATATAACAGGAGGCTACCTGCAACAAGAAAATTATATTGGGAAAAGGAACACAGACCATGATGGGCTTGTGCTGCTTCAGAGTATGGAGCCTATCATTGACTAACGGTATAATAATCTGTTTGCAAAAGCAGCAGTCCTTTCCTGATCTGCGATTCAGTGCATCCAGAAGCCTTCATATCTGTAATTTTAACAAGATGGCAAATGCACATACCTCACCACTGCTCAGCATTCCAGAGAACCCAGAGTCGCAGGTCACCAGATAGTTTTGGAAACACTTTACACAAGCCCTTCTTTATTTACAATAAGCACTGAGATTTCATTAATTGCACTTTTCATCCCCCAATGCCCTGCTGTGAAGTTGTCTTTCTGCAAGCCAGACTCAAAGTGACACAGATGTCCCATGCACTGAAATAAAAAGGAAGTGGTTTCCCTGGCAACAATAATGGCACAAAAGCTCTCAGAATTTTCTTTCTCACTCATGCGGGGTTTGAGTAATCCAAACAGTACAGAAGAATAATAATAAGCATCTGATCTGAATGTACTGCAATGGAGAGAGACAGCGCGAAAGGGGAAAAGAGGTATGTGAATGTGATTTTTAGAAACTTGGATATATATAGTTGTTGCTCAAGACATCCTTTAAGATGGTATTTTATCAACAGAAGTAGCAAACAATACTTCATCCCTTAGCAAGGTTCTAGTGCAAATAATGAACAGGAGGGGAATGTGGTGTTGTGGGGAAAAAAATACTAGGAATGGGGCTGTTGCTGAAGAGAGCTCACACTAGCGGATTAATGAATAATGGAATGGATTGGCCAATTTAACTTCCCAAAGGATCTGGATGACTTTATGGCTGTTACCTTCTCAGTGTCCTTTGAATGCGCCCAGCAGGGTTAAAAGCCCTTCCAGAAAAAAAAATTCCCCCCCCCAAAAAAACTTTATGGTCTACCATTTTCCACAGAAAACCTTTTGATGGTAACATGTGCATATTGTGAGAATCAACGGCATCCAATATGGTTGGAAAGTTATTAGTCTTTCATAAGAACATAAGAAAAGCCCGACTGGATCAGTCTTGATACATTGTTTCAGCATTCCTTCTAAGATCTATTGGCCAGGAACATGCCAGAGTCATATTGCATGAGTCGAGTCTCAAGACAGTGACCCCATGATTCAAATTGATTCACGAGTCATAGTGTGCACTATTGTGACTCAACTGGTAGAAAAATTTTGACTCTCAAAAAGTAATCTCAAGAAATGAGTCAAGTCCTTGAGAAAAAAAAAAAACACCTTAAGCCTTCCTTCTCCCCTCAAGCCTGCCAACCTCGCTTCCTGGAACCACCTGCCCTCCTTCCGCCATGTTTGCTGCTGCTGCTGGTCCAAAAGATGGCTTCCGGAATGCCCATGAGATCTTTCAGGGCCTCGCAGAAGCAACTGGAGAGAAAAAAAAAGTAAGCAAGCACACAAACACTAAAAAGAATTAGGACTCGAGTCAAATTTGAGTCATTACTCTTTTCCGAGTTACTGGCCTTAAGTAGCAGCCTAGTCAATGAGATCCAATGAGTAGCAAAAAACAGACATTTTTGCTACTTGAGTCCAAGTCTCACGACTCAAGTCATCATCTCTGTATTGGCCATATCTGAGCAGCATTAGCTTTAAAAATGTGCTTATTTATTATAAGCTTTGAATGTCCTAGATGAGCAATAGTTGGGGTGATGAGTAGTTCTTGGCAGAAAGCTTTGCTGATATGTAAAATCTCACCCACATACTTATTACAGTAGCTAGTTTCCACATTTTAACTGACAGACAACACAGTGAATTGAAAATATCCATCTACAATTATAGCAGTGGTTCTCAAACATTTTAGGACTGGGACCCATTTTTTAGACTGGCATTTGTGTCAAGGCCCACAGGAAGTGTCATCATCAAGCAGGAAGTGCCAACACTGTGACATAATAAAATGACACTCCTGAAATGCAAACTGGCATTACTGGACTGCAGCAATTGCACCACCCCTGTCAGAAAGCAAGATTAGGACAAAATATTTTGTAAAATGCGCTGAACTAAAAATAAAATTAAAAGAAAGCCTCACATGAAAATTCAAACAGTTAACAAAAGGAATATGGCAACAGTATGGTTTGAAGCTTCCAAGATTGCAGCTTTCAGCATTGATCCCAAACCACAGTTTGAAAAACACTGAGATATACAGTAGGAAATATAGAATTACAAATAAAGCATTAACAGAAAACACCCCAGGCCTTACCTCGGCTTTATTTTAGCAGCTATATAAGTATAACAAGTCTGAGACCCAACTAAATTGTCTTCCATGCGGAACAATTTCATAGTTCATGTTTCTAAAAGCATGTTTGGACTACTATCGGAGACAGGGAGGATGGTGTGTGCTGGCCTCTCTGACTCAGAGAGTGGTCAAAACATACTTTACGTTGTCCCTTGTGCTGGCCAAACTTTGCTGGCTTAGCTTATGCCAGCCTAACTCAGTTTAGGATTGAGCCCTAAATCTTCTATATCAGTTTTTGAACTTTTTAGCTTCAGGGGCTTAACAGTTTCACTTCACCAGAAGCTCAAGCCTCTGTGGCTATAATGGTGACTGGGCACCAGTGCTCTCCCCAAGTGGAGTTCCTTGGGGGGGGGGCAATGCTAAGTTTTGCAGGAGCCTGAGCGGATACTGGGGCATGCCTGAAGCCACTTATAATGGCCCAATTATCTCTTGCTGCCTGCTGGGGATTACACAAACACGGGAAGCACCATAGTATCTCTGGTTGTATTCACAAGCAGCACATGTCTGACCTACACTGATCCTATATTTAAATCTTCTGCGAATATTCTCAGAACATTCTCAGAATATTCTGAGACTGCTGCAATCAACCAGGAAACAAAGCATTGAACTACATTCTGCTGGTGCCATTTATGGCTTTTCTTTACTAATGTTGGATTTAAAACAAAGTTTTGCATACAAAATGTCTCACCAATTTTTTTGCAGGCAGCAGACTTTGACATGCCTCCACGTCTGAGTTTGCAGGCACATCATTCTGTAGGCCATCACAGTGCTTAATTACAAGGATGATGAAGATAATAGCAGAACGATATTACTGTGACCAAAGTGTTGTCATTTGGCTGAAAGTCAAGAGAGGAGTTCAGGAAAAGGGGAATGTCACAGTCATTTATAAGAATCTGAAAGGTCAAAGACAAGGACAGAGCAGAGCTATTAGAGGCAAGCCCAAACTAACTATCATTAGTCCGTAGGTTGTTACAATTATGAAAGCGCTTCTGAAGATGGGAGGTCTATACTGTTCTCTTTGCAAAATTCCTTTGAAATTCATCAGAGCTCGGTGACTATTTATATACTACATGACAGGGAAATAGCGGGCAACTTTACAGATGCTTCATGTTGCTAGGTTACCCTGCATGAGGAAGAGAGAATTGCTTGGGGATACAGTCCCCACCCCATATTTCAGTTGTCACACAATTACGTCTTGAGGATGAATTTTTTCCAGGTGAGCTTTTTACCTTGAAAGAAGTAATTTTAGGTTAGCAGGTAGGTAGGGGTGAGAGAGAGAGAGAGAGAGAGAGAGAGAGAGAGAGAGAGAGGGTGTACTGTGTGTGTATGAGAGAGAGAGGGATGGTATACTGCCTTGACTATTGTTAGGAAAAGCTAGGGGGCTTCTAGCAACCACTCTCTGTGGTTGGGCAGTGGCACCCAGTGTGAAGCACTTATTCCCTTCCCTTCCCATCCAGTGGTGAAATTCAGCCAGTTCTCACCAGTTCTGCAGAAACCGGTTGCTAATTTTAGGTTGGGAGAGGGAAGAAAGGCAGCAGATGGCCCTGAAGGCCGCCCTGAAGGACATAGAACCGGTTGTTAATTTATTTGAATCCCACCACTGTTCCCATCCCATCTTCATCACTCTTCAGCTCCCTTAGAAAGCTGACAACACTAATTGCCATGATTCATAGGTACTTTTACATGTTTTTGTGCCCTGTGCGGGGGTAGGGCCAAAAGTGATTCACACTGCACACTGCATTACTGTAATGTATCAGACTGTGAGAGAATGTATCAGACTGTGAGAGATTATCAGGGAGCCAACCTGAAGGCTGAAGAAGTGTTGAGGCTTACATAGACTGATCTTCAAGAGGGGCTTTGCTTTGTAATGCATACGTGCAGATTTCTGACCCCCCAAGGAATCCTACCACTCAGCCAGATGACTTACAGATGCTTCATGTTCTGGTCAGTTAACCTACAGAAGCACTATGTATAGAGGTGGATGAAAATGATAATAAAAATGCATAACATTGCTTTTTGTTGAAATAAAAAAATCAAAACTTCAAAATCTGCAGAACATAAAATCTTGTTATTTGGCTATTATTTAACAGGGCGGGGTACATGGATAATGACTGTGGCTGCTTCGGCTGACACTTTACAACCTATTATATCTACTTAGTATACTTCTAAAGCTATTTTAATTTATAGTTATAATGCAGATTTTGAATAAAAACACACACCACGTTCTGTACTTCCAACTTTGGAAAACACCAAAATCGAAGAACAAAACAAAACCATTTTCACCCACCTCTATGTAAGTAGTTTTTGGGTCAGATAACAGCAAATTGTAAACCACCACTACCACCCTGGGAATGCATGGAGCTGTGCAGTTACTGCTCTGGGGAAGTTCCGATGTGCCCAGAGATGACGTCACCATCATTTCCAAGCTGAAGAGTGCTGAGAGAGGCTGCATGGGATCTCAGTTGCAGCCACACGTCTTACAAGGAACAGTGCTTTGCAAAAATGTTTTAGGCCAGCAATTGTCAAGCATTGTGGTCGCAGCATATTGGTGTGCCGGAAATCGTCTGCAGGTGTGCCGCGAGAGTGTGGGGGAGGATCATATATTAGTAGGGCCATTGAGGGATGTGAACTCCCAGCCAGCAATGCAGTGTGGCTTGTCAATTATCAAAGCACCGATTGTGTGCCTTGACAAGTTTTAGTCTTCTCAGTGTGCTGTGAGATGGAAAAGGGTTGAAAAATGCAGTTTTAGGCAAAGCAGCATCCTGGCATCACAGGATCAAAAGAAAGTCATTTTAGTGCTTTTCTGTTTG
Source organism: Lerista edwardsae (assembly GCA_029204185.1). NCBI lineage: Eukaryota > Metazoa > Chordata > Lepidosauria > Squamata > Scincidae > Lerista > Lerista edwardsae. The sequence continues at coordinate 9,840,232 of JAJKFI010000010.1, forward strand.
ATCTTTTGTCACAAGAGATGTTACAAGTGCCCTTGCTTAAATGAACAAATAACAACTGTTATTCTTTCATAGCCTGGCTTTTCTGGGTCCTGCAGATTCATCTGCAGAGAGACTATCTCTGTTTGTACTGTAGCTCCAGAAACGTCATAGATCTTAGCAGGATTTTGGCAAGTACCTAAATATGTTTATCAGAGGCTATTTTTTTTCTGCAGAAACTTAACTTTCCTCGGTACATGGGATGAAAGAATACAACAGCTTCTGGTTTTAATCCACATGCTGAGCGCATCAAGTGATTCACGCATTATCCACTACTGCTGTATCTTCAGTCTCTACCACAAATCTTGGCTCAAATATTGAGCCATGTAGGCCAAAGAATATGTGTTATGGTACCACAACATCGCAGATCAACTGAGGGCGCAATCCTAGGTGCACTCTATGGCCGCGGCAAGCTGCTTCCATCGCAGCACTGGCATGACAGCGCCATCCCTGACCCCCGCACCAGTGTCTTGGAGTCAGCTTTGTCCCTGACTCCTGTGCCAGCCAAGTCCGGCTGCCACAGGGGCACTTTGGGCGGGAGGAAGGGCGTTTTTGGGTGGGGGTGGGTGGGCCAGGAGGCGTGCCAGCCCGGGGAGGGGGGGTGGAGGTGGTGATTCAGACTGTGCAGCATCCTTGGGTTGGCGCCTGCTATTTAGCTGGCGCAGATTCAACGAGCCCATTAGAGCATGCCCTTGCCCCGTGGAGGCTGCTGGAGACAGCTTAGGCAGTAGTGTCAGCTTACTGGTACGCTGGGCGGGGTCTTCCGGGTGATCGGCAGCGCGCTCGCTGCGTTCCATTGCGTAATGGCGAAAGCCCGCCCGCTGCAGTTTTCGCCATTACGCAACGGAACGCAGCAAGCGCGCTGCCGATCACCCGGAAGACCCCGCCCAGCATACCAGTAAGCTGACACTACTGAGCATAGGCCCATCAGCCTGCCTGTTCCAGCACAAGTTAGGATTGCACCCTCAGGTTTGTAAATTTCCACTTATCTGGACACACTGTGGCAAAATTTATGAAACTCCATGTGACCACGAAGGGAAAATGGTTGGTTCTTTTTTTCTTCTTTAAGATCCTCAATTCTCCATGTAGTAGATAGGTGGGCTGGTAAGATTATGTGCCTATCTGCAAGTCAGTGCCACAATAATAGGAAAGCCACTCAAAATGAAGCAATTTAGGAAAGGAAAGGGGAGGGAAAATATAGTTTGAGGCACTTTAAAAGGAGCTACAGTTATTAAAACAAGCATTACTGCCTGTACAGCCAAGAAAACAGCTCAAACAAACTGATAGGAAGTCTCAACTAGCAACTGTAGAATTTGGAAGGGGAAAAACCATTGTACAAGCTAACAATGCAACCAGAAGAAAAACAAGGCTACTCTGTGAATAACAAAATAGTTCCCGTGAAATTTACTGTCTGTGTAATGCAGTTTCCTTCTCTGGTCTCCCTTATCTAATCAAAGCCCCACACTTCAAAAGCAATGTCTCCTGAGTAGTTATAAGCCGTCACACCAGTAAACACTATATTAAGAAAAAAAAGTGTCTGTACAAGCACTGTTCTGTTAACATAAACACCGCTAACAAAGATACTATATGTGTAAGATAAAACTCTGAAGAAGCATTCTGATATATGAATGAATCCCCTAAGATACCATCCTTTAATCTTTTCATGCTGGGAGTCATTCTCTGCCCCATATGAGAGTCGCTGACAAAATTGCTGCTGCTGTGGAACTGACAGCACTCTTTGAGAGGAACACATGCAAGGGGAAAAGAAGAAACACATACAGTTCTCAGAGAGCAGGAGAGATGTCCCCTTTGCAAATTGGCCCATTCAGAATTAAGCCTATGGAAGAACCCAGGACCTGAAAGTTCTATTTTGGAATCTATGGAGAATGTGAAATTGCCTGGGATCCACTTCACATATTAACCTTCAGTCAACAGGAAACAAATGATATGAACCAGTGGTTCCCAAACTGTGGGTCCACCAGTGGGTTGCAAGCCAATTTCAGATGGGCCGTGAAGCACCAAGGGCAGCCATATTAAAAATATGGGAAGATGGGATGCTGGAAAGGGGGAGGGCTGTATGATTGTTTTGCTTGTGTCAAGGTTCTAAATAGACTTTTTTCCCCTTTCTGATTCACTTTGCTATTGAAAAATGGCTGAAAAGTAATCCAACTTAACCCAGTGCATTCTCAGGAAAGGAGCAGGCTCTGGCATCACAATGATGGCACTTCCAGGTTAATGACATCACTTCTGGTGGGTCCCAGACAGTTTGTCATTCTAAAAAGTGGGTCCCGGTGCTAAATTTTTTGATTAACACTGATTTAAACCTCTAAGCTTAGCCATGTATCATAGAACACACCTGCAGTTTGGATTAATTTTAACCATGTTAAAACAACTGTCTCCATGACCATAACTCGCATGGATTGAAGTTTAGGTGCAGTTCTATCCACACTTACCTAGGAGTAAGTCCCTTTGACTCCAATTAATGGACATGCATAGGATTGGGTTCTTATCTAAAGTGTTGCACTAAACATAGCTTCCCTATTTAAAATCTGTTTTAGTAATTTTTAATAAATTAGAACATACAATGTGCGGTGTGACTTCAAAACTGACCTGTGTGTATATAATAAGGGAAGATAATGAGAAGCATCCTCCCCATGCTGTTTTGAAAAAGCACTGATGGGAAATAAGATAAGACATGGGAAGTCTTCTATAGCGGGTGTACCTTCTCTTCCAGCCCCCTTCTCGTGCACCCAAGCCTGATTCCTGGCAGCAGCATAATAAAAGCAGCCCATCCTGGCAGCAGCATAATAAAAGCACTTGCTTTCCAAGGAAAGGGAGAAAAAAAAAGATGGGACAGCCAGCAGATGGCACAGTTGGGTACTAGGCAGCGGGTATCAGTGCAAGGCACCCCCTGCCAGCTTGATGCCTTCCCCAGCTCACTTCAGTCAGCCTCATGGCTGAGTCGCCTTTGTCTGGAAACTGATATTTTCTGAAGAAAACAATTCTTTATCTGTCAAATGCTAACATTTTACCATTGAAAACCTTCTTGTGTAGAACCTTGAACAAGAAGAGATGTGTGGAAGTGACATTTCTGTACACTCATCAAAACATACGAAGAGCCCTGCAGGATCATGCCAGAGGCTCATCTATTCCAGCATCATGTTTTCCACCATGTGGCCAACCAGTATCATGAAAAGTATCCCAATATCATGAACAGCTCTCTAATATTTGAAAAAGTAAGTACGTTTTCTGGCCGTTTTGCACCGGACCCACTTTGAGATGTCTGGAAAGAGCCTGTGTAAGGTAAAGACATGACGAATGGGCAGCCCACTCCTAATCAAAGTCCCGTGCTGTGATGCAGAGGTGCCGTTGCAGCCTCTGCTGCATCCAGCCCGGGAATTGTGGCTCCTGAAGTTCTCCTCAGGGCAGTGGTGTCATCCAAATGATTTAGGAACAGGTACTCACTTTTGATTGGCACTTGTCGGGGTCCGCCCACCGGAAGTGACATCATGAGCCGGAAGTGATGTCATGATTGTTGCCATGGATGTGATCATGTTTGTAAGAACTTCAGCTTGTGGTTAGTGTTGATTTAACTTCTATTGCTTTGCTTTCTAGAGATGTGTATATACATATTTTGCTTCAACTGTTCCCTGGTTAAATAGCAGGGGCCAGCTTTGAGTGGGCGGGGCCAGCTCAACTTCTAGGAACCGGTACTCGCGTAGTGGTGCGTAGTGGGTGCATGACATCACTGCCTCAGGGTCAGAGGACATTGGTCTCCTTATCCCAGGTAAAGCCCCAGCAGCTACACCAATGGGGCTACTTGGATGTGTGCCAACAGTAGTGCTGGTGCAAATCCGAGCCACCTAATGTTGGGCTTCCAAGACCAAGAAGGGGAAGAGGATAAGGTGGTAGACACGGCCACTGTCCCCACCCTATCCCAGTCTGGTTCACTACCCTCCCTGCAGTCCCCCACCCAGTAACACCTCCTCGGCCCCTTTACATCCCCCACACGCCCCTGCGGGCCCCTGCTGGGCACAGACCTTTGACTGGGGGTGGCCAGCTAGTGCCAGTCTTACTGCCAGCATGATGTCCTTTACACAGACACAACATGCCTTATGGCCCATTTGTGACAATGTGCAAACCTGTAGTCAGCTTAGAATTGTGCCATAAATTGTGCCATACACTATTTATGAAATACTTGGCTGATGTGGTGACTAAAAAGAACATTGATTAGACAAATAAACCTCATTTCCTGTAGTGCACGAGTTTTCAGAGAGGACAAAGGACAGTAAGAGTGGGTTTTAAAAAAAAAAACCCAGGACAAAAATAGAACATTTTTTTCTTTTCTTGATAGCTGCTGTTTTATTAAATATCATGGTCTAGACTTCCTATTAAACTTTGCTATATTGTATTATCCTGTCAGCATACATCCATCGCAGTTGGGTGTTAAGTCATATTTAGTCTACTTTATATCACTGACTATGCAAATTAAATAGCCAGTTTCATTAAACAGTGTTTTTTCTTCCCTTTGGATTTTTTTCCCAGTATGAACATATGAATACAGCTTATTCATACATTTATTAACTGGATAAATCCCCTCTCTATTAAAAACACTCCAAGTGATGACTATTAAAACACAAAAGAAAATGAATGAAACAGAAAAAAATAACAATGCTAATCAACAACAAAATGTAACAATGCCAGCAGTGATCACCATTAAGGTTCTGTTGAGGTTTTCATGGCCCTCAAAGCAAACAAAGGTTTCCCCACGATTGAATGGTCTAGTCGTGACCGCCTGTTGGGGGTGGTGCTCATCTCCATTTCTAAGCCGAAAGCTGGTGTTTGTCCAAGGACATGCTTCAGTGATCATGTGGCCAGTATGACTATATGTCGAGGCGCACAGAACGCCTTTTATTTACCTTCCCACCGAAGTTATCCCTATTTATCTACTCACATTTTTACGTGCTTTCAAACTGCTAGGTTGGCAGGAGCTGGGACAAGCAACGTGCAGTCTCGAACTGCCAATCTTCCGGTCAACAAGCTCAACAGCTCAGAAGTTTAACTCATAGCACCACCACATCCTCAAAGCAAACATAAGCCCCCTTTAAATTAAAAAGGTAATCAGTGTTGTTCTTGGAATCTGTCCATGCTTTGTTGCGCTCTTGGGGTCTCCTTCCAGCTTAGCACTTGCATGTGTGTCACTGTTCTGGAATCCATCTTCAGTGTTTGTCAGAATCTTTGGCTTTTCACTTTCTCTCCAGCCACATTGAAAATTAGGCTAATTTTATTCCCCAGGCATCTGGTGGGCCACTGTGAGATACAAGAAGCCCTTGGCCTGATTCAGTTGAGCTCTTATTATATGTTCTTATGTAATGAAAGATCCCCACACCTATGTTTACATTTCTTCCCTGCCCCACTTGTCCTTTCAGCTAGCAACATTTGCGCATTCTCCTCTGAACATAGGGAAAGTATTTCTGGAAACAGCAGGCTATAACTGAAGCAAAATACCTAAATCACAAGAGGAATTTGTGAGTGCTCCTTTACTTTTCCTTCTGATTGCTGGAAACATTAAGGAAAGAACCATACCATGAAGGCTACATCTGGGACTGAGGATTCGGTGAATCACAGAATGCTGTATTTTTATGTTAAAAAAAAAACAAACAGTTGGAAAAAAGCTGGTTTAGATTAGCCTGTCCATGCAAGTTGCCTTGGGTATTTGCTTCAGCATGGGAAAGCTGGGATATAAATTCTTCAAATAAAATAAATAATAAATAAGGTATTTCGAATATCACAATTTCAGCAGTATCACATAGGAAGGATTGGAATATTTCTTGAGATTCTCAGAGCTTCGCTGCAGCACAATGAAATCTGACACAGACAAAGACACTGAGAAGGGGAAAGAGGTACGGTATGTAAAAAGGAGTCCAGTGTCTCACTGACCTCTTTGTGCTCAATTATCAAGTCTTACAATGCTAGAGAACTTTTGACAGCAGCTGCAAATTACAACCGTGAACAAGCAAAGAAGTGCCAGTCCAAAGGATCTTCTATTTGTTTTTCAAATGAAAATATTTACAGAAGTGTGTGTACGCATTTGTTGGGTTCCCATTTCCTCCCCCCCTTGCTGCCTTCAAATCTGTCTACTTAGTTGTTGGACCTTCCTGTTATTGCCTGGTTTGAGTGGAAGAGATCCTTCGGTGTATTACTAATATCTTCTTAATTCAACTCTATGTTAGGGATGTGGTGGCGCAGCAGGTTAAACCGCTGCTGCTGGGCTTTCCGACCGGAAGGTTGGGAGTTCAAGACTGCGCAACGGAGTGAGCTCCTGTTGCTTGTCCCAGCTCCTGCCAACCTAGCAGTTCGAAAGCACCTTAAATGCAAGTAGATAAATAGGGACCATTTTGGTGGGAAGGTAACGGCATTCCGTGCGCTACGGCATATAGTCATGCTGGCCACATGACCGTGGAAGCTTGTGCTTGGACAAAACGCCGGCTCTACAGGCTTTGAAACGGAGATGAGCACCGCCCCCTACAGTCGGCCACGACTAGACCATTCGGTCGTGGGGAAACCTTTACCTATGTTTGTTCATGTGTGTGGTTACATGACCAGAGGGGAAGTGAATCCACAAAGACCTTGAAGGAAGTGGGTGGAGAGGTTGGTTACTTTACTCCCCCCTTTCCTGGCATCTTCTTCTTGAGTAATTCTATCTGCATTGGAGGATTCCTGCAGAGTGAGGAGGGGAGCACTTGGCAGGTGCTGAGTGGACGGCAGGACTGGAAAGAAGCAGGGGTTGGTGTGCTTGTTGGGAAACTGCACCTCTCTTGTAGTTGGTACCGTGAACCCTTTGGGAAAAGGACTAACTCTGTTACAGACATCCCGGTGGATAAACAGTTCTCACCCAGGTCAGCAGTAACACAACAGTCCAAGGGAACCAGGCAAGGATTTGATAAGTGCCTGTGTACGACAAAGTGTGAGACTAAGAGCGCAGTCCAAACCCTGGGCTGGAATAGGCAGGCCGACACACCTGCCCCATACCCAGCCTGGGACTTGGAGGTGCTGCTGGGCTACCTGGGGAAAAGGGGAAAACATTCCCCTTCTCCTGGATAGCGCATAGCCTGCCCCACCTCCCCCTGCCCCATTCTGCTCATCCCCCTGCTCCGTTCTGCCACCTGGTGCCCTCCTGGAGTCCCTGTGCCAGCCTCACAAGGCCAGCCTTACCTTAGGGCTTCTGGGGCCGGGAGGCAGGGCAGCGAGGCCAGCACATGTCCATGCACTGGCTCTTCTGCCTTTAAAGTGGCACAAATGCACTTCATGGCACATTTGCAACCCAGCTAGGCCAGCACAAGGGACATGTGCCGGAACAAGTCAGGGTTAGGATTGCACTATAAGAAATGCTGTTGTGTTAAGAAAAATGTCCTTTGCAATTCAAAATGTCTTCCTAGACTGCTGCAATAAATAGAAGACTAAATGGATGAAATGTGCATCAGAATGTTTTTATTTAGTTTAGGCTTCAGAGACCAGTTTTTAATAAAATGGTATTATTTGTTAAATTTTAAAATTTGTTAACATTAACTTGTCTATTATAGTGGTTCTCAAATTTTTTAGCACTGGACCCAACTTTTTAGAATGACAATCTATCTGGGACGTACTGGAAGTGCTGCCATTGTGACATCGGAGCCTGCTGCTTTCCTGAGAATGCAGCAATAAGTTTCCAGCATCACATCTTCCCATATTTTCAATATGTCTGCTCTAGGTGCTTCATGACCCACCTGAAACTGGCTTGCGACCCACTGTTTGCGATTCACTTTCCAACAGCAAAGTGAATCAGAAAGGAAAAAAGTATATTTACAACCTCGAAACAAGCAAAGCAACCACACAGCCCTTCCCAGCATCGTCATTCAGCCGGAACGCTGGGCGGGAGGAACAGGTGAGCGGCAGCCCGCCCGTCGCGTTCCGGTCCATTTCGCCATCTTCCCCACGGGGGCGGGGAAGATGGCGAAATGGACCGGAACGCGATGGGCGGGCTGCCGCTCACCCGTTCCTCCCGCCCAGCATTCCGGCTGAATGACAATGCTGGCCCTTCCCCTTTCTAGCATCCCATACTCCATATTTTCAATATGGCTGATCTAGTGCTCTGAAACCCACCTGAAATTGGCCCGGGACCCACTGTTCTATTATATTATGCTTTGCCTCCCCTCCAAGATAGACATTCTATAGAATTCCTAGGTAAAGTATGTAAAGTCAGAATGGAATAAACCTCTTCCATACCTTGCCAGGCATTCTATAGAATGCCTGACTTTCACACAATGCCAGTAACACATCCATTCATTTTGGTGAACTTTTGCAAAATAATTTGCTATTGAATTGTTTTTATTCTGTCCAACCCTTGCCCATGCTTGACAGACAATTCACTTGCAGCAGTAACAACACTACTCAGCTGTTTCAGGTAACATGTCAATAGCGCTGTAATTGAATTAGGCACTTTTAATGCCACAAGGCTCATTAGGAAAAAAAAATCTTGTTAAGATGTTGAGATACAGAATGCCAATTATTAAAGAAATCAATATTTATACAGTAGGTAAAATTCACCTCAGGCAGGCTTTGCAACGAGCTGTCAAATAATCTCTAAGCTGCAGAAGTTTAAAAATACATGCTAGATACTGGTGAAAGTCACCTTCTTGGTTTGATAATATAAACAAGATTGACAAGATTTCTCTCTGGGGGAGGCAGAGGAAAGGATAATTAAATTTTAATTTCATTTCTAAGTTCAGTACTGAATATGAATACATAGTGAGAAAAGAATATGTAAGTTGGTTTAGTGTCTTATAATTGCTGTTAAGGATCGAAGTTACAAAAAGTTACACTATACCAGCCAAAACTTTGTAAAATGTAAAAACTTCAAATTCCCATTCATTTCAATCAGAGTTAGATCACAATCCTATTCACGCTTACTCAGATGTATTATATTAAATGGGTCTTACCCTCAGGCGTGTATAGGATTTAGAGGCGCCTCAGGCACACTGTGGGACGTCATGATGTCACACGTTGTGACATCAGGAAGGGGGAGCACATGGGCTTGTATGGGGCGACTGGAGCGATTTTGCTCCAGCCGCCCCCCTCAAACGGCACATTCTCCTCACTTTCCAGCTCGGGAAGCGAGGAGAACGTGAGGGCTCCCACTCCTCAAAGACTTTCTTGGCCTCCCTGTTTCAGCCTCTCGCAGCAGGCTGGGCGTTCTTGGGGATCTGCGGAAGGAGCCAGTCCAGTCCAAGGCTGAGGGGGCAAAGCTCTTTATTCCAAAGTAAAGCAGGGCAAACAAGACAAACCTTGTGGTGTGAAGGTATCAAGGGTTGGAGGCTACTGCTAAGTTAGTGAAAGGCTATATGGGGAAGTGCTCACTTAATTGGTGCTAAATTGGCTAAAATTCCAAAATGACAGAGGAGTAGGGCTGTTGCGGGAGTGATCAGGCTGCAAGCAGCTGGGAAACAAGGACATTCACATGGCCAGGAAGAGTGGGCCTTTGCCACAGGTGATGGTAATGAGGACTGGAGGGATGGGCTTGTACCCAATCCGCGGCAGACAGGGCCCTTGGTTTGTGGCCAAGTCCCTGCTGCCTCTCACCGCAACAGAACCGGCAAGGACTCTGGGATGTTTGGAGGCAGGCAGACAGCTTTTGGGCCCTGCATACTCCCATATCACCCTCTTACATTTCTTTTGCCAGAGTTTGTGATTCTTTTTGTTCTCCTCATTTGGGCAATACATCCCTTTATGGAAGGAAGCTTCCTTGCCCTTTATAGCCTCTCTAACTTTGCTCATTAGCCATGCTAGCACCCTCTTACACTTAGTTGAGCCCTACACTTAGTTGAGCCCTTCAGTTTTATAGAGGTATTATTGAATCTGTCCTCTGCAGATTCATTCATTACTGAATTTGTTTCCTCCCTAATGAATTTGTTTCCTCACTTCAAAGTCCCTTTAAGGTTTTGACTGGGGGAATTACGCCACACTTCCATTATTACATCGCTCCTTGGACCTAGTAGTTTAATCCACGGTGATTCTATGGTGGAGTCGGACCTGCCTTCAATCTCTACTCTTCTAGAATCTAACCTTTCTTTGACATAGATGGCCACCCCACCTCCAACGTGCCCCTCCCAGCCCCACCTTTCCCCCAGAGTTAAGTTTAAAAGCTGATCTGCCACCTTTTTAATATTACAGGCCAGCACTGTTGTTCCATTTGGGTTCAAGTGAAGCCCATCCCTCTTGTATAGGCCTGGCTTGCCCCAAAACATTCCCGAGTGCCTAATTAACTCCCTCCCCCCAACACAACTGTCTCATCCACATATTGAGTCCCCTAAGTTCTGCCTAGCTAGCTAAGTTCTGCCTGCATGTGGAATAGGTAAGAAGTTCTAATCTTTCAAGAACATCACAATTCCAGAGGCTGGACAACAAGGTCTGGTCTCCTTCTGACCACGGTTGCCTCCCATACTGAATGATAAGCAGCTCCTTCTTTCTCACAGAAAGGCAGCTGGAACCTGCTAAGTTTAGTCATAATTAAGGATGTTAGACCATTGAATCTTAGGACTCAAGCCATAGGTATCTGTAAGAATAATTGCATGTGAACTGAAATATAGCAGAGAAAACAGAAAAAGATAGGTTTATCCCTCCCCAGTCTCAGTGGTGGCCTGACAGAAGACAGTTTTGCAATGTCCATCACAAACATTGATGATCCAATAAGAAAGATTACTATACTTCAGCTTGGCAGACTTGATGGGAAACGGTAAGGAGACAGTGCAAGAGTATCATTCTCCAATTATTGTAAATACACTGTTAAAATCCACTACCTAGAACAACATACACAAGTCTCCTTTCAAACCATCACTTAGTTATTTAAAAGGATATTGACGTGGATGCTATATTAGGGTAGCCTGACCTTTATTCGGTCTCCGCAAAATGTGATATTGACTGCACGAGTATGAAGAGTTTTGTGTTCCCTATAAGAAGTACAAGCTGTACAGCAAAATCTTAAGGATGGCTTAGGTTTAAAAAGAATTTAGCAAAAAGACTAGAGAGTTTTGGATATAACAAAAAGGAGACAAAAAATTGTAGAACCATCTGGCAAAGGAAATTGAACAGATGCCAGATTTATTTTCCCACAGATTTCTGTTGGCACAAGTTTTGAAATGGAAGCGTTGTAGAAGGCAGGTGAACTTCATCACTGGGGGCTTTCAGTGATGAAGGGCAAAAAAGCAAACAAAAAGAGCAGGAACTTGAAGACTTCAGTGAATGAGTGGAAGTTAGGGTGCAATCCTAACCTGGAGTTAGGTTGGCACAGTTAGGCCAGTGAAGTTTGGCCAGCACAACAAAAACCGTAAAGTATGTTTGGACCACTCTTGGAGTCAGAGAGGCCAGCACACAGACCTGGCCATCCTCTCTGGCTCCGAGAGTGGTCCAAACGCTGGCCTAACTCCAGGTTAGGACTGCACCCTTAGCCAGGTTCTTAGCGGTGAATTGTAACTCTGGGCAATCTCTTGATATTGATAGCACCAAAAAGCACTTCCCATGTCTTCATGGCAAATCAAAATTCTTAAAGGTCTGTTTTAGGATAGACATTAAGTTTATCCTTTAAAAAAGTTCATTGATTTGATTTTCTTCCAAGAAGCTCAGAACAAAACTACACATTAGCTTTACCTGCTGCTGCAGTATAATCTGATTGCTTCCAGAGCAACCATGAGAGGAAACAACAGACAGTGGACAAGGAAAAGAGAGGAGAGGCGTGGAATTTAACTTACTCCATGCTTTCCTCTTGACAGAGTTCCAGAACTATATTTGTGAGGTAAACATGGGTCTGGAATCCTGGCCCAGGGGTGGGGGAAAGCAAGTTGAAGAGAAGAATTTCAGAGGAAAAGCAGTGGAGGAGGAGAATGACACATTATTCATGGCCTCCTTCACTTTTCACCTCTACATCATCATTATTTGGAACAGAGAAGAAGTCACCAAGCTAGTGTTGCACTGCACTGTCTTGTAAAGTGTAGTTTGTCGTTCAGAGCCACATATACAGTATATAGTTCTCAGGCGAGCTCCGAACCAAGCATTCCTCAGGTCCAGACACCATTAGCTGATAAGATGACTTCTACGTCATACTCTAGGAAAGACCAATCGCTACAGTTTCAGTGAGTCAGATATAAGGCCTAGTTTTTTTTTAAAAAAGGTCTCTTATACCTCTGGTTTTAGTGATTTAATTAATTTTTTCAGAAATGTATTCAAGACACTGCACAAAATAAAATAAGAATGTAAACAATATCAGTTAGAACCAAGCAACGAACAAAAAACCGAAAGAACAGACTAGGGCCCAGGACAGGCCGAACGCTCAAATCCAGGTTTCCTACTGATCAACAACACTTTTGACTTGTTTGAATTAAGTCCCACTTCATATTCAGGCCAATATAGCTCCACACACTGGTTGACAGTTTCTGTTAAATACTATATAGTAAATTCTGAAACCCCCAACAGTTGTACGAGAAACTGCACTCTAGCCACCGTTGTGCTACCTCTGCCACCATTATTGCCGCTTTTTTTTTTTAAAGCACACAGCTACATTCCTATTGCATTCCCCAATTGTCACGGTTCAAATACCTTTGCCATGCTGCCTCATTCGCTCTGAAAGGCAATTAATAAAACCAATTCTGGACTATATCCCTAGGAGAGAGAAAAGGCAACCTAGCTGCAGCAAGCATGATTCCGAGGCCTATACTGTTCCTTCAAAGATGAATGAAATCATACTGTCAATGAGTAAATTAGGTTTGTGCCAAATCTCTATGGTGTTACTGTACAGTTAACAAACCTTTCACATCAAGGGATGAGCAAGCAAAGACCTCAAGACATTCTATAATGCAGAATCCCACTGATGACATGATGTGTTTATGACATGATATTCCTTTCTTGGACACAGGAGACAATAAACACAGAAAAATGGATGGCAACAATATGCTATGATTTGTGTACTGACACAAATATTTTTCCATGGATATTGCAGATTAGCTGATCACTCAGGTTATATAACACATGCCATTTTTGTGGTAGGAATGTTCCTACTTTACCTTTAAATGTTTTTTAGTGGCAAACAAAACTCAGGCAAATCTTCCAAACTGTTCTTGTCAAAAGCCATCTATCCACCTTCCACTATTTTGTATGATTAATATTTTGAAATGCAAATTTACTTTCCAACACAAATATACTTTGAAGAAGCATCTTATTTCAAAGTTACAGCAGGTTTGTTACACCAGGTTTCAAAGACCTTCTACTCCATTCAAAATATTCCCATTGAATGCAACGTACTTCCGTTTCATGCACTCTTTTTTTATGATCTTGAAAAGCTGTGACATGAGGTGAAACAACAGGAACCCTGGAGGCATCATTAAGTTGTCAGCACTTCACCTCTGAAGTAGATACTGTATCTTTAAGTTCACATACTACTGACATACCCTACCTACTTAGTTAAGGTAGTTAAAATGCTGAATTTATTAAAAATTTTGCAAAAATCCACATAAAGCTGTACAGGTTCTTACTTTGAAGATGCTGATGAAGCAATCTAGAGAACACACAGTACTGCAGAACCATCAATAAGGAGTAAATAGATGCAACACAGCACGCGCGCTCTCTGTGTAACTGTTCACGCCATCAAAGCATTTTCATTCAAGATCTCTGTCCTAGAAGTGTGCTGAACAAGCAATTACTTGGCTTGAAACATGCCCAAGTTAAGGTGTGGATCTAACTTCTCTAATTACTAATTACCAAGCACTGTGCTGCTCAGCCCAGGTCAACTTAGCTTTGCAGGGTGGTGATTGGTTTAACTTTCCCTTGTCATTCTTGCTTGCCCTCATCCTGTGCGATGCTGCATCCCAGTTGTAATGAGTAAATTTGCATTCTGCTTTTTACATAGAAAAAAACCTTGCAAAACTGCCAACTATATTTAAGATAACGGTATAGTGACACAGTTGAGGGGGAAACATAATAAAACCTGAAGCTGACTTATCAATAAAAATGTGCTTACCTTCATACGTCCCACTTTCCAAAAGAGCACCACTTTTCTCTAGTTCCATAAAATCTTCAACAGTGATGAAAATATAATCCACACCTGGGACTTCCCCCTCCTTATGAGGCCTTGTAGTGCCTAATTGAAAAAATAGAAAACACATCCTGGTTATTAAGCTTATTATCAAACTTTTGATATGTGAAGACTTGTACCAGGCCTACAGGGGTGTGTGTGTGCATATATGCAAATGCTAAGTTTTGCAGGAGCCTGTGTGCAAAGCCTGTGTAAAGCAGCTCCTCTCTTTTGCCTTCAGAGCCATTTGCAGCTCAGAGGCTTTGCTCTTGGAGCTGCAAATGGCCCTGAAGACGGGGTGCAGAGGCTGCTTTGCACAGGAGCTCAGGCGCCTGCAAAACAGCATTTGCCACCCTGTAGGAACACCACTGACCGGTGCTACTTTAGATGCACTGCTTGCTTTCATAAAAACTGATGGAGAGAGCTTCTTTTTGAGTGAGAATCTCAGAAGTTTATACATAGATATAAATATTTTTGGAGAAACTGTACTGAGACTTAAACTTCGCAATATGCATGGAGAGGGGCAATCCAAGCAGATCTGTTGTCTGAATCCAGGCAGATTCATTGTTCCTGCCAGTGACCTCCCATAATTCTTTCCAATTTCTAACTTGCATCCACGTTAGTGTGCTCACATCCATCAATATTGCTCACTTTTCTCTATCACCTGCCTGGCTGTTTAAAAAAAAAGCAGCTGAGTAGGCAAGGAACAGAGCATAGAGGGAAGTATTGCCAAGCAATGTCAGAGACCCCCACTTCCTCCTCAACTTTGTCTACTACCTTCCCGAGCTTCTTCCCTCCCACTTGGCCGTGTTCAAATTAACAGGCTGGACATGGATGGAAGATACAGAGGACTTGCCTGTTGAACTGTTTTCTTCCTTAAGAAGGATGGGACAGAGGACCTCTGTCTCCTTTTTGCCCACCAGGCCTTTTTGCTGGGTGGGCAAGAGGGAGGAAGGAGGTGATCCTGTTTTGATCACCTGTGGGAATCAGAACAGAATCTCCATGCTGCTGCTTGAAGCACCACCACTGCAATTGCTTGCAGCAACAGTGTGACAATAGGAGCAATGTTGGAGGAAGAAGTGGGTTGCAGCTTCCCTGACCCTTCTGTTGACTTTTAGCAAGCAGGCCGAGGATTAGAGCAGAGGTTCCCAAACTGTGCGTCGGGACCCACCAGTGGGTCACAAGCCGATCTCAGGTGGGTTGCAAAGCACCTAGAGCAGCCATATTGAAAATATGGGAAGATGGAATGCTGGAAAGCGGAAGGGCTGTGTGGTTGTTCTGCTTGCGTCAAGGATATAAATAGGCTTTTTTCTTTCCAATTCACTTGGCTATTGGAAAATGACTGAGAAACAACCCAACTGCATTATTAGGAAAGCAGCAGGCTCTGGTGTCACAGTGACAGCACTTCCGGCCATGACATCCCTTCCAGTGGGTCCCAGACAGATTATCAGTCTAAAAAGTGGTGCTAAAATGTTTGAGAACCACTGGATTAGAGTGCCAATTGAAGTGGCTGGGTGGGTGGCAGGCTGTTGCTGGGAGGTGGGGTGTAGATGGGGCTCCCTCATCAGTTTGCTGCTTCATCCAACCCATTGCTCAAAGTGGCCACCTCTGGCAGCTTCATTGCCGGGCCAGCCCTGTGCATGGATCATAGGGTGTACAGTACTGTTTAATGGACAAGGAAAGTTTAGTTAATCAAAGCTTTCCTCAATTCATTTTCTGTTCTATTTTAAATCAGTGTTGCTCTTCCTTGAATAACAAGAAGCTTAAAGCTGCCAATGAGGCTAATTGTGACTGCTCAGACTTCCTCCGGGCCCAAGAGCTTTCACGTTTAGGCAGGAAGTAATGAATGCAGAGCTGCACTCACCTCCCCCAACAGAGGAAAAGTCTTTTAAGAACATCAGACCAGGAACACATGACAAGACCAACATCTCAACTGTACTACTAGTATAATCTGATGCTAAAATGCATGAGCAAATTCTGACAAACTGTGCAACATTCCAGCACTGCACTATTTATAATGCTATTGCAATTCATGCTGAAACTAGCTGCCTGTCAAAATGTAAGCTCTCTCTCTCTCTCTCTCTCTGCGCAATCCTAACCTGGAGTTAGGCCAACACAAGTCACTTAAATGCACCGTAAATGGTGCACTTAAATGGCACAGAGTCAGTTCAACTGTGCTTTACGGTGCATTTGCAACACTCCTGGGCCGGCACTAGTGACTTGTGCCAGCCTAACTCCAGGTTACGATTGCACCTTAAAACATGCAATTTGCCTCTTTTTCTCGGAGCGCGTTCCTAACGTGGGCAGGAACAGGCAGGCTGGCCGGCCTGCACAGCATCCTAACCAAGTTAGGAGGCAGAAGCAGGTTAGTGCAAGGCTAGGGGTCAAACGTAAGTCACAGGCAGTCTGATAGGGCTGGTTGGATCTGCATCCACAAAATTGCAGGCGCACGTCTGAGCCTCCCACAGTGGACCGAATGCAGGGGCGGGGGCCAGGGCCTAACGGCTGCATCAAGGCTTCATCCCCCCTCTGGGCTTCCCTTCCCACCGGAATGCTCGCAGGAGCAGCTTACCGAGGGCTCCGCAAACAAGACTGGGTTGACAGATGTGCTTGGAGTCCGCCCTCAAGTAATTACAGCTTATGCATGTCTACTTAGATGTAAGCCTGCTAAATTCAATAAGACTTACTTCCAGCACCAGGTAAGTGTGAAGAGGACTGCAGCCTTAAATATTATTAGTTAGTACAATTAAAGGAAACAATATTTCCAGGTATTTACTTTGCAATAAAAATGGCAGTGATTTGCAAAGGGCCATTCCTCTAAAGCCCTTAAATTTTGCTTCTTACTGCAGCATGTAACGTTTCCCATGTGAGAAGAAGTTCCAGAGACATGACAGGGTTTATGGTTATTATTTCAATTTGTGTCCTTGCATTTACGTAAGATTCTCTCAAGACAGCTAATGCAATGTATAAAACTTGTAAACAAACACTATGAATTCAATGACATCAACAAATAATCAAAAACCAAAAATGGGAAACAGGCCACAGCTGCAGCAAATAAATATCAAATAACCATCTAGAGCTCAAACACCTGACAAATTAGTTAGTTTCTCAGAGCAAGTGAAGGTCTTGCAACTCCAACCAGCCTTGCTGCCTATTGCTTTTGCCTATTGCCTCGTGCGTTTTCACTCATGGATAAGAAAGGACATTCATGTGCACAGCGGTATTATTCCAGTACTGCAGATGCATCCGGTAACTTAGGCATGATGCAAGAGCTGATTAAAGCATTGTGCTTAAATCAGTTGCGTTACTGACATCTTTTCAGACCTTACAAAATAAATATGTACTGGGCTGCCCGACCTGTTCGCTAAATACAGAACTTCAGAGTGATACGATATGTGGTATTTCTCAAGTTGTAGATTGGCAGGTTGTATATACCACGGATGTTCTACAACTTGCACTGTTATGTGTCATGTTCAATGGCCTGTTTGTGATCTTGTTGGCCAGGTTGTCCAAGCTTGATGACTTCGGCCCCATGTGCCCTGACACAGCGGTTACTGCGAGGTCAGCTGGGCTCTGTTGCTGTCAGAAACGTCCAACACGTGAGAGACAATTTGTCCGCGGAAGGCATCTTTTGTCATTTGGAATTTGCTTGTTTGGGATGCACTCCTGACCAGCTTGAGTTACATGCTCAATTAGTTGACACTATGATAATTTTTAGGCTCTGTGTGTGACAGATGGGGAGTAGAGAACTGTCCACATGAGTGAGCTGTATAAAATGTATATGCCTGTTTTTCATTAGTTGTTTCCAAGACATTGTGAGAGTGTATGCAATCTAAAATATGCAGGAAAATAAATGTACCAGTGTGTGGCCACTATAGGCATTCTTTCAGGTGACGTGACAATCGTCTTAAATAAAAAACTGACATCACACTTAAGATTAGATAGTGATACATATAAATTTGAATTACTTTTGGTTGATTAGGCAGAGAAAATAGATAGTAATTAGGGATGTAAATCTAAATCAGACCTACAGTATAATTTCTGAGCTTGCAAATATTGAAAAAAGGTGTTTAAGGCTAAAGTCCTTTACACATGTACCGAGGAGCTCAATGGGGCTTATTCTGGGATAGATATTCATAGCATCATACTGTAACACATTCAGGGCACAAACCCTAAGCAGCGCTGGATTGGCAAGGCCGGCTGGCCCGGACCAAATCCTAGCGCTGCTTGGGGAGGCTGGAGCCTCCACACGGCAAGGGCACGTTCGCGCCCTTACCGTAGGGGAGGCTCCAGCCTCCCCTATGTGCTCCTTGAATCTGCGCCTGTTAAATAGCAAGCACAGATCCAAGGAGACCGTGCGGCATGAATCAGGGCCATGTGGCCTCCCAATTGGGCTTAGGATTTGACCTTACGGCTAATTCCCAAACCCAACCACAACCTCCCTCCCCCTGCCAATCAGTGCACAAAGCAATGCCTGGATTAATAATAAAATAATAATAATACATGTATTTATATACTGCCTTTCTTAAGATCACTAGATTTCTCTAGTGATTACAACTCAAGGCGGTTTACATAGGCAGACTTTTCATAAACCCGAAGGTTTTTACAATTTACAGAAATGTTCTGTCTTTCAAGAACTACACACATTCAGATCTTCCTTTCTGGATTTAGCCTTCTTTCTTTAGCCACCCATCTGTCTTCTGCTGGCTGATGCTTCCCTGCTCACACCAGAGACGCAGCTGACCTTCAGCACACTCCTCCTCCCACGAGGCAGCTGAAGCTCAGCTTCTAATCAGCCGCAGCTGCAAGGTCTGCCGCTCTCAGAGACTTCCTGCAGTCCCGAGCTCACGACCTTGAGATCTTCAGGTGTTATCTTCGGGCAAACGGAGGCATTAACCCTCTCGGCTAAATCTTCTTACAGTGATTTTGTTTTCAAAATTGTTGAAGACAATTGAATTGTTGAAATCTTCTGTAGGAGCTCTCTGCACTAAGGGCAGCACAATCCTTGACTGTGTCTGTCTTGACACGGAGCCTCCCTTGCGCCGGCCGGCTTTGGCTGACGCGAGGGAGGACCGGCGCTGCAGGTAGCTTCAGTCCCGTTGCTCGAGCACTGATGCAGGGGTGCCGACTGACGTGACAGGCAGCGTAGGATTGTGCTGCCCTTCACGCAGAGAGCTCCTACCGAAGATTTCAACAATTCAATTGTCTTCAACAATTTTGAAGACAAAATCACTGTAATCCAGGCATTGCTTTGTGCACTGACTGCACTTCAGTGCAAATAAAAGAGCTTCAGCATCTTTAGCCTCTTTGGATGCCAACATCTCACCAACACTACTGCTCAGAGCGCAATCCTAACCTGGAGTTAGGCCGGCACAGTTAGGCCAGCAAAGTTTGGCCAGCACAAGGGACACCATAAAGTATCTTTGGACCATTCTCGGAGTCAGAGAAGCCAGCACACAGATGTGCACCATATTCCCTGACTCCAAGAATGGTCCAAACGTGCTGTACAGTGTCCCTGGTGCCGGCCAAACTTTGCTGGCCTAACTGTGCTGGCCTAACTCCAGGTTAGGATTGTGCCCTCAGTCACTGCTTGACAAGTTTCAGTTGGCTGCGTAAGTATCAGCATGTAGTCTTGGTTTACTGCAGGATTCATAGCTGGGAGCTCTCCTAGAACAACACATTTCTCACCTTCCTGAATGTAGTTGGAGTGAAACTGAAGATCCAACAATAACTCAAGAAACCTAGCACTAAAAGGACCATTCAGCACTGGAGTTAATATTTTGGTCTGTCTTCCCAGGCAACAGCATTTGGCTAGACTGTTCTTACAAAATGCAGCATCTCAAATTCATCCTCGATGTGTAATGGTACTGTCAGTTACATCTTGCTAAGATTCACTGATTTCAGTGGAGCTTGTGGACCACAGAACGACCACAGAACTCAATTTTTCATGCCTTGCATGGGAGCATGACATAGCCTTTTCCAAGAACAGTGTATTTGCCTGTGCACTGAGTGGCAAGTAATGGCACCAAAAGTAATGATGCCATGTGCTCTATGCAGTGCTCTATGCAGTGGACATATTTCAAAGAACACTCCGTCCTTGCATAGAAATAAAGGCTGCCACAACAGCACATTGTGGCTGCGTGGCTATCCCCAAAGGAAGGCACCAGTATGTTAAATCATGACTTGCACGCTAGCATGCCAGTGACCTTCTGCATACAATTGCACACAGTTAACTGCCAGGTTGATTTAAATAACAGGTAAGGGGGGAAGAACCATTCACACTACCTTGAGCTCCTTGGAGGAAGTTGGTGATGGAGTCCAATCTGTCAATCAATTGCGCAGGGGCCACTGACATTGCAATCCAAACCCTGGGCTGGAATAGGCAGGCTGACATGCCTGCCCCATATCCAGCCGGGGACTCAGAGGTGCTGCCGTGCTACCCAAGGAAAGGGGAAAATATTCCCAGGAAATTGCTGTGCTACCCAGGGGAAGGGGAAAAGTTGCCCGGATGAGGCCACTCAGATCTGCACCAGTAGAAACTGCTGATGCAAAGCGGCCTGGATAAGGCCAACTGGGCCAGGGACAGGGGTTTGGATCTAGCCTAGGTTCCCTCCCCCTCCCCAGGCCAATCCACTCATCAGCAGCGCAACTCCAAATGGCCAAATCGGGGCTGCCTGGTCCGGGAACTGGATCCTGCCGTCGGCCTGCCCACAGGCCAGGCCACTCTCCTCCCTCCCTCGACCCTGTTCTGCCCTTCCCCCTGCCCATTTCCCCTGGAGTCCCTGTGCTGTCCTTCGGGCCTGTGCTTCGGTCCTCCAGGGCCAGACACTGGCTCCACAAGGCCAGCGCACATCCATGCACTGGCCAGTCCCTTCAGAAAATGGTGCAAATGCCCTTCATGGCACTTTTGTTGCATTCAAAGGCCGGCACAAGGGACTTGTACTGGCTTTAGGACAAGTTTGGATGGGGCTTAAGCAGGGTTGACCAGATGTCACTACCACAAAGGAGGACACAAAATGTAGGACATTTAAGAAAAATGTAGGACATTACAAAATAAAAGCTAAAAACACTCATATGTATGGATTTTGGGGTGTCTTGTCCTCTTTTAATGCAACCCAACGAACTAAGGAACAAAGGACAAACACAAACAGGTGATGCCTGCATGCCCTCTTGATGCAGGCATCACCTGCACTCCCGTCTGTCTTCAAATGTCAGATTTTTTTTTTTAATTTACCCAGAACAGAAGGCTGAAATGTAGGATATGTCCTGGAAAAAGAGGACATCTGGTCACCTAGGCTGTGACTGTCTGAACCAGTTGTAGATCTATCAATTTCCAAAAACATACAGCAGAAACAAAAATACTGTAGGAGATTTCTCTATCCCCCCCCCCAAATAGCCAATTGTTAGAACAACCACTGTTATGAACTGTACAGTCCTGGCCAAAAGTTTTGAGAATGACACAAAGATTAATTCACACAAGGTCTGCTGCTTCAGTGTGGAAGTTGGCAACGTGCATATATACTCCAGGATGTTATGAAGAGTGATCAGATCAATTGCGAAGTCCCTCTTTGCCATGAAAATGAACTTAATCCCCCCAAAAACATTTCCACTGCATTTCAGCCCTGCCACAACAGGAGCAGCTGTCATTATGTCAGTGATTCCCTCGTGAACACAGTGTCAGTGTTGACCAGGACAAGGTTGGAGACCACTCTGCCATGCTGACTGAGTCAGAATAACAGACTGGAAGCTTTAAGAGGAGGGTGGTGCTTGACACTGACATTGTTCTTCCTCTGTTCACCATGGTCACCTGCAAGGAAACAGGTGCCGCCATCACTGTTTTGCACAAAAAGGGATTCACAGGCAAGGATATTGCTGCTACTAAGATTGCCCCTACATCAACCATTTATCGGATCATCCAGAACTTCAGGGAGAGAGGTTCAATTGTTGTGAAGAAGGTGTCAGGGCGCCCAAGAAAGTCCAGCAAGCGCCAGGACCGTCTCCTAAAGGTGATTCAGTGGTGCGATCGGGGCACCACCAGTGCGGAGCTCGCTCAGGAATAGCAGCAGGCAGGTGTGAGTGCATCTGCATGCACAGTGAGGCGAAGGCTTGTGGAGGATGGCCTGTTGTCAAGAAGGGCTGCAAAGAAGCCACTTCTCTCCAGGAAAAACATCAGGGACAGACTGGCATTCTGCAAAAGGTACAGGGATTGGACTGCTGAGGACTGGGGTAGAGTCATTTTCTCTGATGAATCCTCTTTCCGATTGTTTGGAGCATCCGGAACAAACCTTGTCCGTAGAAGAAAAGGAGATCTGATCTGATACCATCGATCCTGTGTCATGCCAACAGTAAAGCATCCTGAGACCATTCATGTGTGGGGTTGCTTCTCAGCCAAGGGAGAGGGCTCACTCACAATTTTGCCTTGAAACACAGCCATGAATAAGGAATGGTACAACAACATCCTCCAAGAGCACCTTCTCCCAACCATCCAGGAACGGTTTGGTGATGAACAATGCCTTTTCCAGCATGATGGAGCACCTTGCCATAAGGCAAAAATGATAACTAAGTGGCTTGGGGACCAAAGCATCGAGATTTTGGGTCCATGGCTGGGAAATTCCCCAGACCTTAACCCCATTGAGAACTTGTGAATCCTCAAGAGGCAGGTGAACAAACAAAGCCCACGAATTCTGACAAAGTCCAAGCATTGATTATGCTAGAATGGGCTGCCATCAGTCAGGATGTGGCCCAGAAGTTGATTGACAGCATGCCAGGGCAAACTGCAGAGGTCTTGAAAAAGAAGGGTCAACACTGCAAATATTGACTCTTTGCTTAAATTTAATATAATTGTCAATAAAAGCCTTTGACACTTATGCAAATGCTTGTACTTATACTTCAGTATACCATCGTAACATCTGCATGAAGATCTTCCGACGCTGGAGCAGCAGACTTTGTGAGAATTAATCTTTGTGTCATTCTCAAAACTTTTGGCCAGGACTGTAGTTGTACCACTATTATGGGCAGGTGCTGGACATTTTCAGCTGTGTAACTCTGCACTATTTTGTGTGTCTTTAATATACTTTATTTGGAGATTGTGCACTTCCTCTCTCCTGCACAGGAGCTTTTATCTGGGGGCAACAGGCAGCACTGGCTCTCCCCTCATTGCTTTCTGCAACGACAGTAGGTTACCCTATTGCAACCGAAAAGACATGTGTGGGTATACTGTACTAAGGCTAAAATAAGGCTGGTGCATGTTTTGACTGATCATATCAAAAGGCCTTCCAAGTCATTTCCAGCTGCAGGGGAAAATAAAGTATTAATGCAAATCAAGGCCTAAAGAAATAATGCATCTTTCATTTGTTCACATTATAGCAAGAAGGTTTGCACCAATACTGAAATAAACTCTCGAAAGATTCTGATGCTCTTTGGTTTTGCTGGACACATACATGGAGGGAATGCATGTTCTGCAGTGGAAAGAGCTTGTTACTGAAAGAGGCGCGCAAGGCTTATCATACCTTGATATAGCCAGAGGGCTCCCATAGAATTAGGTTACTAATTTTTAATAAACATCAGATGAGACCTCAATGTGACCTTCCATACACCTTGCCTCAGCAAGCCTTTAACAATTTTTAATGAGCTCCTTTTGAGTGCTTTACCACTTTACGCCATGATGAGATTGCCATGAGGGATAGAACTGTTTGAGAATTTCTGCATCCCTTTGTCAGAGTTACATAAAGCAGACAAAAGAAAAATCACATTTGTGTTGTTTTTTCTAAATTCCCAGATGGCACAAAACAGTGAACATCATTTTCAGGGAGACTGATTTTCATGTATTACAAGGCAGCCAGCCCCAAGTGTTCATGTTATTTGTTCAGTACAGCAGCAGCAAACACAAGACCATAAGAGTTTAGAAAAACCTTCTCTCCAGCCAAGGCATTCAGCAACAAAATAGGCGACATTCTTCCTGCTGTCTTTTTCTTTTCTTTTTTTTCTATTTCTATCATATGATGGGTAGGACTGTGGTTTTTGGTGATATTTTTTCCAAAAGTTCTTGATTAAAATAGCAAATTGTGGTGTTAGGTGTTTTATTCTACATTCTACATTTTCAATCCAAGGTCTCATTGTTATTAATTTTAAATGTTTTAAGAGTGTACTAGGTAGATGATACAGGTGATATAATGTCAGCAGATGCAGCCACTGTATTATTTCTAACTGGAAAACTAGTCTATTTTAATTTCTTAAACACCAAAATATGGTGTTTTCTGTCTTTATTCAGATATTTTAACTGCCAAAAGGTGGTTTTCAACAACAACAACAATAAATGACCCCTAATGATGACTATTAATATACTATTCTGGATCAGTGGTTCTCAAACTTTTTTGCATCATGACCCACTTGATAGAATGGCAATCTGTCCAGGACCCACCAGAAGAGATGTCATGGTTGGAGATGCCATCATTGGGATGCCAGAGTTTGCTGCTTTCCTGAGAATGTAGCAATACGTTGGGTTATTTCTCAACCATTTTCCAATATCAAAGTGAATCAGAAAGGGAAAAAAAGCCTATTTACAACCTTGCCACAAGCAAAGCAACCACACAGCCCTCCCAATTTCCAGCATAACATCTTCCCATATTTTCAATATGGCTGCTCTAGGTGCTTCATGACCCACCTGAAACTGGATTGTGACCCACTGTCAGGTCCTGACCCATAGAAATGGTCCTAGACGATCATAGAATTGTTGCTTCCATGACACCTGGGGCACAAAGCACAACACTCCTGAAAGAGCATCATGCTGAGGTCATTGAATAATGAACTGGATCTTAGAGAGCAGTAAACATACTATTTAGTCACCTCTACGTATACCAGGTTGACCTGCTTTAGTCTAATTATGCTCAGCTTTCTAATTAAGAGAATGCTGAACACAATTCAGTAGAATTTCCTTTGGTTCCAAAGTAGGATATTTTGTTTGTTGGTTGGTTTTGCTGCTATGTTGTGCCAAACGGCAGCTGCAGTACTTCTGTACACATTAGCCTTGCTCCAGCAGAGATCAAGGAAGACACGAGCCCCCTAGAATGACAATGCTGCTGAGTAGCAGAAACTTATTATTTGCAATGCAAAACAACCTAGAAAGGACCCCATGGTGGTGCCTACCTACATGAGAAGGTGCCTTGCACAAAACGAAGGGTTGTTGTAAAACAACAACTTGCCCTAAAATACACAAGAAAACCAAAATAACTAAAAGATATTCTTTTGCCAATACAAAGGGAAGCATCAGAACTGCAACAGAACCTCAGGGTGGTTATGGCACTACATGAACTCGTCCAGAAATGCTTGAACCGATATTTGCAGAGCCGTCTTAATAGTAGTGATTTTCCTTCTGTTTATGATTCTTTGGATGCAATCCCATAACTTGTAGACTAGCAACCAGAGAGTTAATTAAGCCATCTTTGTCCTCTTGGCAAACTCCCAGTTCTATCTACAATGCATCTACTTTTGAGAGCAGCTCTGACCGGGGATTAAACCCATCGACAAAGGAGCTCATTCTTAGCTCTGTTCCTAACCCATAAAACATCTTTTTTTTCATTATCTTTGCCAAGGGTGCCTTTCAAGATGTTAATAATAATACATGGGGAAAAAAACCTTAACAGCAGAGGTGTGAAGTGAATACTTTAAGTTAAATCAGGCATAGAAGATTGCTGTCACACTTGTAAAAAATATATGAAGTGGTGTTGTGAGCACAGGTTATTCTGTTAAGGAGGCACAGCAAATGTGTTCTATATAATTCTCAGGAAATTAAGGATATTTCAATGTAAGAGCAACACAGATGTTAGGAGTTTCACTGCTTAAGCAGCCTTAAGATGTATAGAACTAATCTTTGGATTTTGCAAAATGTCCATTTTTTTCTTTGAAGTCTCTTTAATGTGCATGATTCAGGGACGCTAACTAGCCATCTCTTATAAAACACCAAGCATCTTTTAATTAAATTGACTGGTGTTCCTGTTTCAGAATGCTAGGACTCTATAGTCTTTCAGCAGTATGCCAAAAAGAGCTAAATAAATCAAAAGCATCCTACGTCTACTCCTTATGGCCAAGGTAGTGCAAATCAATGCAGCAAAGCCGGATATGGAGAAACCACTCGAGGCAGCTGGGATTTATTTGTTCCTTCAACCAAACAGCCAGAGACATGCTGCACTGTGGTGAGGGTGACTGAGCTGCAGCAGCCTAATCTTTGCCTAAAATGCAGAGGAAGGGGAGGGCGAGAAAGGGCCACATTGATTTACAATTATGTATTCAGCTGCCTTCTGGAGGCAGGATCAAGCTAAGAACGAAGACTTCTCTGTACCATCAATTTTAATGGGAAAGCTTAAATCTCAGTGTATGAACACTATTGCTGCTGCTAGCTCACCGAGAATGAAACGAATCCATGCCTGCCACCACAATAAGGGGAGGAAGCCCATGGAGCCAGCCCAGAGCAGCCATCAGTGATGGGCTCCAGTGGGGTACTGTGGGGTTGACAACGACCTATAGGTGCTTCATGTAGACACCGGCCATTTCGCTTGCAATGACATATGAAAATAATAATAATAATAATAATAATAATAATAATAATAATACATGTATTTATATACCGCCTTTCTTAAGATCACTAGATTTCTCTAATGACTGTAACTCAAGGCGTTTTACATAGGCAGACTTTTATTCACAAACCCGAAGGTTTTTACAATTTACAGAAATGTTCTATCTTTCAAGAACAGCACTCATACAGATCTTTCCTTCTGGATTTAGCCTTCTTTCTTAGCCACCCGTCTGTCTTCTGCTGGCTGATAAGAGGCTTCCCTGCTCCCACCAGAGACGCAGCTGACTTCAGCACACTCCTCCTCCCACGAGGCAGCTGGAACTTAGCTTTTAATCAGCTGCAGTTTGCAAGGTCTGTTGCTCACAGAGACTTCCGGTAGTCTCGAGCTCACAACCTTCAGATCTTCAGCTGTTATCTTCGGGCAAATGGAGGCATTAACCCTCTCGGGCTAAATCTTCTGCCCCTCTCGGCTAAATCTTCTGCCCAAATATGGTGAGCATCTAGAATAAACTATCATCGTTATTATCACTGCATTATGTTCTTCTGCAACACTCTTTTTAATTCTTTGGGGGTGCAGTCCTAAACGGCGCTGAAACACGGAGGCCAGCAGGCCAGCATGGTATCTGGTGCAGCTTGGGAGCAGGCTGGAGCTTCCATGGGGCAAGGGCATGTTCATGCTCAGGGGCAAGGGTAGGCGCCAGCTGCCCCGTGAGCTACTCAGATCTAAGCCTGCTATATAGCGGGCACAGGTCTGAGCACACCATGCGGCCCAGGGAAGAGCACTTGGATGCAGTCTAATGGCTGCGTCCAATCTCCAGCCCCCTCCATGGGTTGGCCCGCCTTCCGGAACACTCCCCCCCCCCAAAACTTGGCAGGCACAGGAACGGCACACTAGAAGCTTGTGCCGGTGCTGCGGCATAAATGCAAGTGCTTCCATCAGCGCCATGCAAGAAGTGCTGGCACGAATGTGCTTCATGCCATGTGCACGACAGTTCTCTGTTGGCACAAGAGGCCTGCGCTGGCCATGAGAGAGGGGTTGAATTGCTCTGTGGGAGTCTCAGTTGTATACATCAAAGTAGCATCGAAAATTGAACAGAATGTGAAAGACATTTTATGCAGCACTATATATACCGTAAGGTTAAGGGCGCCACCCAAAAGTGGTGCTAGGCCAACCCAAGCTGCTTACGCCGGCCTAGCGTTATCGCAAATGTGCTATAAGGCTCGTCTGCATCGGTGGGATGGGTGCTGGTGGACTGGGCCGTGGACAGGCACTGGTAAGCTGCACAAAGCAATGATGAACCAGAAAAAAGATCTTGGGGTTGTGGTAGACAGCTCAAAGAAAATGACAAACCAGTGCAAAGCAGCAACACACATACCCCTTCAGTGGTGTAAAACAAAGGACAGGCTGTTGGGCATATTATAATATTTAACACTGGGTGCCAGAACACATAAGAGCAACTATGCGTCAGCAGCTGATTAATCTTTCTAAGACCAGCACACATCATTATAGCCAGTGGTGTCATTCAAATGATTTAGAAACAGGAACTCACTTTTGATTGGCACTTGTTGGGAACCCGGAACCAGCCACGGAGCCCGTTAGGATCCGGAACGCCCGTTCTGGTCCGTTCCCCCTGAATGACATCACTGATTATAGCACAAGAGTTCACTTAAACTGCATAGGCTGCAAAGCTGACCTCATATTTGTTGTGCCCGTTTAAACCCACCTGGCCATTTCTATTTAAAGCATGTACAGTACTTGATGTTATTATGCAGTGCGATAGTAATGCACAAGCCTAATAATTCTTTTGAGAGTCACTAAATCTCCCTGAGTTCATCTTAGTAGTATTTGTGCCCTGTCTGGGTCTCCCCAATTACCCACTTTGGCAAGAATCAAGAGAAGGGAAACTGTAAGTGCCAGTAGCCAAAATAAAATAAAATAAAAATACTTTAACACAAATTGATCTATTTTAGCTAAAGCTCTTTAGCACAGGGCAGCAAGCTCAGGTTCTTTTAGTTCAGTAAAGGTAACTGAGGTTCTTTAGGCAAAAGTGTGCTCATCCAAATTTCCTCACATTCTCTTCCAAAAATATAATTGGGGAATCAGCCAGGAGCTTCCCCAATTATCTCAATGCCACTTTTTCTACAAGCAGCTTAACTGAAACAGGAACACAACTAAATAGGTGAATGACATTTGGCAAACCCAGTTCTGGATCAATTAGGTTCTATTAATCAGCCATCAGATGTAGTTCAACGGTTCAGAAAAACACCCAATTTTCACCCCAGGTCTCAGTTTCAAATCCAATTTACATATTTCAAAAAGCAAAGAAGAAGATCTGTAAACTTCCAAAGCTTCATCAGAAAAAAATGGAAAATAATTTATGCTAAAGTTTCGTTTTTCCAAACCAGACACTTTGAGTATGAGAACCAATCTCATAAACGAAGCTTCCTTTATTAATACACTCTTCAGTCAAGCAGTTTACATGACTATAAGCTCAGTCAGCATTCTAGCTTTCAAAGAACAGCAGGACTAGGTCAAAACATCTAAAACTAAAATGAAGTAACAGCCATGAGCTTTCTTTAGTTCCCCTTCACTTTCCTGGAACAGTGAAAATTGAGCAAATTTCATGCTGGTTCAGGCACTCTCCGTGGTTTAAACCCAGTAAAAAAAAGGTAAAGGTAAAGGTTTCCTCACGACCGAATGGTTTAGTCGAGACCAACTCTAGGGGGCAGTGCTCATTTTTGTTTCTAAGCCGAAGAGCCAGCGTTTGTCCGAGGACAAGCTTCCGTGGTCATGCAGCCAGCCTGACTATAAGCCAAAGCGCACAGAACGCCGTTACCTTCCCACTGAAGTGGTACCTATTTATCTACTAGCATTTTTATGTGCTTTTGAACTGCTAGGTTGGCAGGAGCTGGGACAAGCAACGGGAGCTCATTCTGTTGTGTGGTCTTGAACTCCCAACCTTCTGGTCAACAAGCTCAGCTCAGTGGTTTAACCCGCAGCGCTACCACGTCCCTTAAATCCAGTAGGATAGCCCAATTCTGAGTAGCCACATGGCTACTGCTGCATTTCGTGGCAGCCAGGCAGCCACAGGAGACTCCACAGGAGAAGGGGACATTTGTCCCCTTTACCTGTGATAAGGGTGCAGGGTGGGTGAGCGGTCTACTTGCTTTTGTGCCAGTTATTTAGCCGGCGTGAAATCGAGGGCCTCTGTATAAGGCCGCATGGCCTTATAGAGAGGGCGGGAAACGGCGTGAGAGTCGCTTCCAGTCCTGCCCCGTTCTCCACCCCTCTCCCACCCTGGACCGCCCCCCACCTAGAAAGGCCACATCGCTGGAGAGTGGTGCACAATGCAAAAATTGACCCCTATTTAATCTTACCCAGAGAGTCTGTCTCAAGCTATTGTTCTGCCAAACAAGACACATAGACACTTCCCACCAGCTTAGGTATAGTAGCCAAGCGGTAAATGTCCAGTTAAGTATCCGAATTACCTTTAATATTAAACAAAATTCCTAGAAGAACTGGTTTCAAAACAAACTTCCCCATTGGCTGAAACCAAATGTGCAGGTGACATTAAACCAAGACCTCCTCATCTGATTGGCCAAGAGCCCCCAAAGAACAATCCTACCTCCAAACGCATTTGAAAAAGAACTGTTTGCTCTGAGAGGAAGTCAAATTTCACCCATCTTGGGGAAATGCTGTGATACTTAATATTAAGGGGTTGGCTATGCCTAGACTCTCAAGCCTAGACTCTTTCCAAGCCTAGAGTCAGCTTATGAAAGAGAAGTCCAAATGATGATTTACTTTTCTGTTTCTCCTCTAGATTATTTGTATGCAGTTATGCTTCTATCTATGAGATGGTTACACAGTGTCACCGAAGCAACGAACATGAATTTGGGCGAACTCCGGAAGCTCGTGGAAGACAGAAAGGCCTGGCGTGCTGTGGTCCATGGGGTTGTGAAGAGTCGGACACGACTTGGCGAATGAACAACAACAATGCTTTTATCTTTGCAAAGTAAAAAAATATTTTTGTAGACATGTTCTATGGATGGAAACCCTACATAAAATGAATAGGATTGCAGACCTGCACATAAAGTATACCTTCCTATGGAATCTCTAGGAGAGGCACCCTTATCTTGGGATGAAAATGGCCTATAGCAGGATGATGTGTCCTGCAAGGCCCTTGAAAGTTCCACCGCAGCCCCAACTCACCCCCTCTCCCGCTTCAGCAGCTTTTTAATCTCCCTCCCAGCTTCCAACTTCCCCTCCTTCAACTTGACTGAATTCAGTTTCAGACACAGAATTCACATGACCTTACACTTTCTTGGGTGACCAGGTTCTGAACAGTAATGTATTTAATCGCTTTTAAAGCGATTACAGCTTTAAAAGCACCTGAGAATATAAAACGAAGCACCTGAGAATATAAAACGAAGGGAAGAGTTTTTAAGTTACTGCCCAGATTGTATAACCACCAGTGCCAACAAGTGAGTGCAGAATACTACAAACATCTCCGGGATGTGCTCAGTCATGTGTTAAATCTTCATTGATCTTCTCGTACTTTTATGTTTCAGAGCAATTTGCACCCAGCATGAGCTGCCAGCTGTGACATAAAAAAACACCGAGACTGTCCAGCCTATTTCAAGTATAGATGATCTTCAATGAGTCTAAACATATCTGGCAGAAGTAATAGGGTTAACAGCTGTAGCAATAAGGATCTTTCTCAGGGTGCTGAAAGACACACACAGCAGCTGCCTCAGATATACATTTGTCAACTGAATTCAATCAAGTTGCTTGTGTTTGCTGGAAAAGCTCAAAACCCATCCCTCCACTCTTTAAAAGACAATGTTTCTCACCCTGGTTTATTCTACTGTAGACTTATGAATTGTCTTGCTGGGTCAAAGAGCAGTCCATAGTGCTGCATTACGTTGCAACAGAGTCTACTCAGAAGCCTGTGGGGACTCCCAATCAGGGGATGAAGGTTACAGAATTCACTTCCATAAAAATCTAGCAGATCTTGGAGGTCCACTGCATAGGGTTGGCTTTCTATGATTAACAGCATGTCCTTCCCCCCCCCCAATTGCTGATGCATTGGCACTATAAGATATAAATCAATAGTAATATAAACCCATGGTGACTTTGAACCCCAACACTAAAATATAAGGCCTACTGCTCTCTCTCTAGAGCAAAGAGCAAAGAAGTGGTTAATGGTGTTTTAGGCCCAGGTAAGGCCTGACTGGTAAAAGGCTGTGCGTATTCCTAAACTGATACATAATAGGAAAAAATTCCCAGGACCCAGATACAGCTGTTGAGTCAGCGTAATAGCCATCCCTATGCATCCTGGGTAAAAGCATGTGCAAGGGAGGGGGGAAGTAAATTATTCTGCATGAGTGCTAACAGTGGGCTGGGAAATAACCAATGAAGATACAGTAAGAAAATCTGCCTCAATAGTATAAATTATTGCACCCATTTTGTGCAGGGTGTGGTACGCAGCTTGTTCTGTTTGGCATTTGCTTGCCACCCATATTTGCAAATATGACAATAAACCTTTCTTTTGAACCATACATTTGGGATCCAGAAATTTATGCTTTACAGCACCAAAAAGGCTACCATGTATGCCATCACCCCCTCCTGCAGCCTTCCTGCCCCTGTTCCACCCCCCTCTCCACCAATTTCACAACCCTGCCCACCCACCCACGGTCCTCATTTAGATCCCCGCAATGCTGTTACTAAACAGAACTACGCATGCCAGGACCAATGATATATTTAACACAGCAGTTCTAAAAACTTTTTAGCACTGGGACCCACTTTTTAGAATGACAACCTTTCTGGGATGCATTGGAAGTGATGTCATGACTGAAAGTGCCACCATTGTATCGCAAAAGCCTGCTGCTGCTTTCCTGAGAATGTAGCAATCTGTTGGGTTATTTCTCAGCCATTTTCCGATAGCAAAGTGAATCAGAAAGGCAAGAAAAAGCCTATTTACAACCTTGACACAAGCAAAACCACCATACAGGCCTCTGCCTTTCCAGATCTCTTCCAACCATATTTTCAATATGGCTGGGCTAGGCCCTACATGGCCCACCTGGAACTGGCTCACAACCCACCTAGTGGGTCCCCGACCCAGTTTGAGAAACAGTGATGTGACATAACTTGCAATTTTACCCCTAAAAGGATTCTGATCAGTGGTGATAAGATCCTGGTTTCAACTACCAGAAAGAACTCCCTTCCTTTTCTGGTCAGTGATCCTTATGCACACGGAGTAGGAAATCAGTCCCAAACTCACAGGATTCCTGGTCTGAATCCTGTGCAACCTGACAAGCTTATTTCATGAAGAAATCCCAGTAGAATGTGACGAAGTCTCATAGAATCCATAGGCATACAGCCGGAAGCCAGTGGCGTTTCTACAGGGATGGCAAAGCTCTAAGTTTTGCAAGAAGCCTTACCTTGCAGTGGAAATCACTCCTCTCCTGCACCGTTTTAGCCAATATTGGCGTTGCTTACTGGCTACAGCAGCAAGGGAGAGGAGGGATTTACATGACAGGGTAAGGCTTCTTGCAAAACTTAGAGCTTTGCCATCCCTGTAGAAACGCCTCTGCCGGAAGCCTGGCCCTATTAGGCTGGCATTTGCCTGCCTTGGTCAACAGAAGAGAATTAGGGCCCAATCCATTTTCCAGTGCTGATACAGCCACAACGCAACCCCAACGTCAGGGGACAAACAGTCCCTCATCTTGAGGAGGCCTCCGTGACTTCCCCTCCACTGCAGGCTGCACTGCAAGTCCTGTTGGCATGGCTGCATCGGTGCTGGAAAATTGGATAGGGTTAGGGTCCTTAGGGCGCAATCCTACCTAAACCAGCTTTTCAGCACTGACCAATGCTGGAAATCATAGTGGTGCTAATGGGGCATGTTCAGCAGCCTGCAGTTGTGGGACTGTCATGGAGGCCTCGCCAAGGTAAGGGAATGTTTGTTGTTCCCTTACCCTGGAGCTGCGTTGTCCTTACCCCGGTGCTGGAAAGTTGGTTAGGATTGCGCTCTTAGTCAGATAAGGATAGTAAGAGACCTCAGATGAACGGTAATTGAGTGGCCAAAGGGAGAGAGCAGTAACCAAACATAACAGAGATGAATCCATCTTAATAAACCTGTGAGTAGCGGAAGAAAAAGAGAAGCTGGAAAGTGCAGAGACAATCTCAATTTTCCCTAAGCTGCTGTCACTGCAGAATGCAGATGGAGACAGTTCAGGTTCATGCAGCAACTTATGGAGCATACCGAAAGTTGGACAGAGTTAACTGAGGCTTTGGGTTTCACGAGGTGCTGCGGAAGAATTAAATGCTGGCTTCTGAGAAGGCTGGCTAGAGTTAAAGACACTGCTAGGGATTGAAGCCAAATAAAGGCTTCTGTGGCAGCAATTACCACAAAATGGCCATTGTGCATTTCATGCCAGCAAGGTGTTCCTGTGTGCATTGTCCCAGCCCACCAAGCCTGGTTTGATTAGGAACAGTAACACACATGCCTTTTATTGATGTGGAAAATGTGCTTTGCTTCTGTACTGCTATGATTATGGGCTTGTTTTAATAACTCCTTTTTTCACTGGGAATTTGCCCCTTAAATAGAGTGGTTGAAATCTTTATGAAAAGGGCCCAAATAATAGGAATAGTGTGCTCTCAGCTGTGTGATTTTATGCATTCATACCCAACTGTGCTTAAAATGCACCTGTTAAATTTGGGACAGCCATGCTTCCAAATTTTTATGCACCAACTTTTAAAGCCACCTTAACTAAACATTTGGAAAAGCTCTGCAGGGAAGCTGACAGAACACGCTCAAAGAATGGCAATGGGCTCAGATGTGTCCCCCCATTCAGAATGCACCTGAGTCACAAACTCACAAGTGGCCTGTCATGAGCAAGCAGCTCTCTCCTAAGAACACTCCTCCTCTCTCCTCTCTCCTCTTGGAATCCCAAGAACACTTGGGATTCCAAGTGGTGGGTCGTGACCCACCATTGAAAGAGGAAAAAAGGCCATTCCCCCTTAAGGGGAGTGGCTCAGGAATTGGTATCCTGACAGCACCGCAGCAACTGCAGCTCCAAGGGGTCCCAGGGGCATGAAAGTGTACCTGGGGGCTGTGTGAAGCTTTCCGGAGGGTCCTGGAGACTCACAGTCTCCTGCGCGACCCTCCTCTTTGATGCAGTGAGCTGTCGGAGCTCACTTTTAGTTTGCGATTGTTCTGAAACACTGCTTTCAGCCCTTTTTTTAGGATAACACTGCCATCTACCAAAAACAACAACAACAACTTTAGACTGCCTCTACTGATAAAGAATCAGATCCTGAAGGATTTCCAGAAGACATTTTTGTTGTTGTTCAGTCACTAAGTTGTGTCCGACTCTTCGCGACCCCATGACCACAGCACGCCAGGCCTCCCTGTCCTCTACTAGCTTCCGGAGTTAGCCCAATTTAATGTTCATAGCTTCGGTGACACTATCTAACCATCTCATCCTCTGCCACCCCCTTCTCCTTTTGCCTTCAATCTTTCCCAGCATGAGGGTCTTTTCTAAAGAGTCCTCCCTTCCTATGAGGTGGCCAAAGTATTTGAGCTTCAGCTTCAGTATTTGTCCTTCCAAGGACAAATCTTCCAAATATTTAAAGTGATTCCAAATAGGGTTACCAGATACAAACTGGGACAGAGTGCCTCATATGCCATGATGGGTGGTGCAAACTCCTTACATTAACTGTAGGCTACTTCAGAATGCCAGGTGCAAGGGAGTGGCCACAGGATGCAAGCATCTTGTTGTCTACTGAGCTCCCTTAGGCACCTGGTGGGCCACTGTGAGATACAGGAAGCTGGACTTCATGGGCCCTTGGCCTGATCCAGAGGGCTCTTCTTATGTTCTTAATCAGCCAACTTTCATTATTGCTTTTTTTTCTGAAGAGCAGCACGTTTTGACTAAGTAAATATCCTAGCAATGCAACACTTATTTTAATTTCTTTTGGGGAAAAAAAAAAAGTATGTTTGAGTGAAACGCTTCTTTGAAATGTTATATTACCCTAAATATGTATGTTCAACTTCCAGGTTTGTTTTCTTTCATAAATATTACATTGGGGGGAAGGAGGCTGACAAAATGGGCCATAACTGTAGCAGGCGGGGCATTATGGAGCCTTTAATACTTTGCTCTTGAAATGGTTCTGATCTAAGTAAGCAAATCCACACACAGTTTTTAATGGGAAGAAAATCCTCAGTGATTGGCTGGCCTTGGGTCTACCTACTGTATGCAGAAGGAATCTGAAGTACAAACGCACAGATGTAGATTATGAACCTGAAGACAGGCAAAATAAAATATATTTCATTTTTGGTTGGATGCAGGAGAAAAACTTGCTAAAAGAGAAAAAAAATCTGTCTACAAAAGGCAGAGAATGAAAACATTCATTTATATGAGGTGCATGTACAGCATTGCTATGGTGATTTCTTGCTCAGGGGCATCACATCTGATGTTAGCAAAATTGAATACTTCCCACTGAACTTACTATGTACTGTACAGCAATTCATCCAAAGTCTGTTCTGGTATTCATGAGAAGTTGGTTAAGATATGGGGAAGCTTTTTCAATCTTTAAAGATGAACAGCGTAAGTGACCCTGTTTATGTATGAAGCCTTTTAAGAAACATTCCATTTCCCCTATCATACTGGGCTGCCACATCGGTCTCTAGGAGATGCTCTTTCTTGACGCCCTGTCTCCATTCCTTCAAAGGTACATCTTTTTTCTTCCCGAGTTTCCATTCCATCAGAAGAACAAAGTATTTGTATAAAAATGCCAACTCCATTTACAACTTCGAAGATTGGCTTGCATACAAAGCCATTCCACTGTGGAGTTGCAAAAGTTGTAAAATTTACCTTCACTTTCGACTGTCCTTTCATGAACAACAAAAATATTCAGGATTGGAAATTGGTTGCTGATGTTTTGAAAACGGAAACAATAAAAGGACTACTTATTAACCAGTTTATGGGACCTGTACTTATACACTGAGGGAAGTGCAAAAATACTTTTGGTGCAGAGATGCTATTTCCAAGAATCACCAGCATAGATGGATGGTGAACAGTTAAATACTAATACTGTGTTTCAGCAGTTTTGAGAGTGGGAGGTAAATTTTCATCATGAGTTCAAATTTCACAGGCAAAATCTTGGTTATATGAATACTGTGGGACTGATAGATCTTAAGAAAGGTGCAGTACTATATTGCTTACTTCGGACTTTTATGACCCAGCACCTTGAGGGTGCAATCCCGAGAGTGCCCTTGGTCCGAGCATCGGCCCAACGACACCAGCACTGATGCGAGGGTGTCAACCAGCATCCTTATGTCGGTGCTGGTGCCATTGGGTTAATGCTAGCAGCAGTGTTGGCCCAAGGGTGAACAGTGCTGCTCCTGTGCCAGTCACGTTTGGCTGGTGCAAGAGTGGTTCGGGGTAGGAGGGCAGGGAGGCATGCTGGCCCAGGGAGGGGGGGGGTGGAGTTGCGATGCGACCATTAGGCTACATTCAAGTCTTCATTCCCAGGCTGCGCAGCCCTGATTCGGGCCACGTGGCTTGCTCGGAGCTGCGCCTGCTAAACAGCAAGCGTGGATCCAAGCAAGCCCATCGGGGCAGCTGGTGCCTACCCGGGGGCAAGGTCCTCCTAACTTGCGCTAGGTATGGTGCAGGCCCGCTGGCTTTGCCGTTCTGGTCCAAGTTAGGATTGTGCCCTGAGTCATTTTGCAAGCAAAGAAAGAAAACATTTAAAATGGACTTCATTGCCTGGTAGACTGTAATGTGGCTGTTCTCCATATTCACAATATGGCATGTAATGCAAAGCTCTTACACTGTGCAAGACAGATCTTGTTTTTTGGAGTGCCAATGCTTGAAGTGCTTATAATCCTTCAGATGTGTTCATAGTGCACTAATGCAAAGTGGTTTGATAGTATTCCAGGTTTTCTGCTAGGAATCTGGAAAAAAAAAAACTAAATGCTTCCAATATAAAATTGCATTGTACCCAGTTTGCTCAATTAATCTGTGGCATTTGCTACCATAAGATATGGTGCTGGCCACTATCTTAGATGGCTTTAAGAAGCTATCTTAGATTTGCTTTAAGAAGCGAATAGACAAAATCATTGAGGACAA
This sequence comes from Lerista edwardsae, assembly GCA_029204185.1. Classification (NCBI taxonomy): domain Eukaryota; kingdom Metazoa; phylum Chordata; class Lepidosauria; order Squamata; family Scincidae; genus Lerista; species Lerista edwardsae. The sequence goes on from JAJKFI010000010.1 coordinate 9,878,073, forward strand.
GTATTTCAACAGCTGCTTGTTTTGATGGCTATAGGCCATCAAAGGCACCTCCTGATTCACCTCTTTGAATACCTCCAGATTCAAAGGGAATATATCGTACTCTAAATACCTGGTGCAGGGGAGAAACACTAGGAGGGGATATGCCTTATGCTCCTAATGTGGGTTTCCCAGAGGTATCTGCTGGCCCTTTTGAGAAAGGATGATAGTCTAGATGGGCCTTTGACCTTCTCTTCTACTGTCCATATCTAGACTTGCAGCCCAATCCTGAGCTTCCTGGCAGCCATGTGTGCAGCAATAGCTGAATGGCTACTGCTGCATCCCGCAACAGCCAAACAGCCACTGGGGAGACCTTGGGAGAAGGGGACGTTTGTCCCCTTCCCCAGTGGTGACATCTAAATGATTTAACAACAGGTACTCACTTTTGATTGGCACATGTCGGGACCCGCCCACCGGAAGTGACGTCATAAGCCAGAAGTGATGTCGTGGCAAGAAGAGACATGAAAAAAGCCCTTTTTGAGGCCTCAGACAATTTTAAACTGACCCAACAGTTGCAACAGTATTCCACAGCACCCTCAGAACACGTTAAGGAGGCCTGGCATCATCATAAAGTGACCCAACAGTTCCAAAACCCCAGAGCAGCTCATTTTTCAGTGGCAAGGCAAGGCAAGGCTCCACTCGCTGCCTGCCTGCCTGCCTGGCTCTGAGAACGTGCAAGCAACTCAAACGTGCAGGAAATTCAAACGTTGCAGGAGGCGGAGTCAACGAGTGGGCGGGCGAATGGGCAGGGCCAACCGTAATTCTAGAAACCGGTACTCGTGTACCCCCGCGTACCCCCTGCATGACATCACTGCCCTTCCCTCCAATGGGTTTCCTCAAGCCTGCACCATCTATTTAGCTGGTGCAGACTTGAAGGCCTCCATGTTGGGCAGTGCGGCCTTACATGGACCTCAGGATTTGGCGGCAAAGGTAGCCACCAATCTCTCCCCTTCCCTGTCCCTCCCGAGTCCTGCCCTCACCAGCCACCAGTAAGAGCACAACACTGTGGACTGGCAAACTCACCACCCGCCAGTCTTGTGTTGCCAGCTCTGTGTGGTGATCTCTAATGCTGGATCAGCACAGTTGGTAAGTTCTTGCTGTCCGCACTGGACGTGCTCTAGAGCATGTTTGCGATACTAGTGTGGGTGATACGCTCATACCCACCTGTGCTGGAGGGCTCAGGATTGAGCCCTTGGACGTCTGTCCTACTGCATCAATGTATTCACTGTACTTTACTGATAGAATTCAACTATTCAGTGAAGTAATTCTTTGGGTTGTGAGAAACCATCTGGAAGGATTTCACTGATCTCGATCCCCTTTAAATTCTTCAGACGTTTTGCCCAAGCAAAACACTCATACTACCTATGAAGCGATTTCTACAATAGAGGCAATAATTGAAGCGTGGCCATATCTCACATTATATCTCCTATATAGGTTATATCTCCTTTCAGTTGACGGTGCCAAGAAAGAACAACTACATTTAAATTCCAGTCAGAACAGGAAAAAAAACCCAGAAACCTCCAGCCTAATTTCAAGCTATTACATTTATCAGGACATGAACTTAGGTCACCCACAACAGATCTACTGCTGAATCACAGATCATAGGTGTAAGTGCAAGAGGGTATGGAGACAATGCATCTTCATTCACACATTTCCAGGTTTAAAAGTATAATTTCTCAACATATAATGGCCACTGGCCAATATATTATTATTTATTATTATTATTTATTGAATTTATATCCCGCCTTTTTGCCTGAAGGCACGCAAGGCCGCATTACAATAAAAAAGCAATAAAAACAAAGTTTACATTAAAAAACAATTAAAAACAATATTAAAATACAATTAAAAATTTAAAAACAGCATAATTTTTTACATAAAATTATGCATAATTTTTTACATAAAAGCTTCAGGTGGTGAAACATATACATGTTCATTCCCCTGATTATGATTCCTGCTGCTCCCTCATCTACCTTAAAATAATCCTCCTTAATGTGCAACTTTGAGCATTCCATTTGAGGATATTTTCAGAGAAGCACTTGGGAATAATCAAAAAGTACATGATGATATGGCAATAGGCACTGCATGTACAGCGCTAGTAATGCACATGCTGCATCAACATATAAACTCATCTGCTTATCGTAGATCTCTCCATCATTATGACAACTTATGTTCTAGGGAATGATGTCCACTGACGGAATTCTATGCATGAAAGTCAAGATACTTCAGAGACACAACTGATATAGGAGCAACAGCTGACCGTGACCAGTGGAGAATATTTTGCCCCCAAACACAACCATCTTCCCACTTGTACCCTGGAAAATGCTACTCATGATAAACATTCTGTTACTTAAAAAAAATACCTGATAACTGTGTGGGAGAAATCAACTACTCCCTTCCAAGGTTCTGAATCTGGAGAAATCACACTGAAACAGAGGGTGCTCCCGCTTTAGAGAGTTCTTATTTTATCTGCATTGTAAAGAGCAATTGCACATCCAACATAACCTAACACTGACCAGCAATGAAAGACTGCACACCCTAACAATGGTGCTTAAAGCTTTTATACCTATTATGCATATTTATTACAACATTCATAAAATAAGCCTACCCACTACCATATTTGGCTTGATTCCTAAAATTAAGTATGCGTACCACTCTAGTTTCTCAGAATTTAGTTATAAAACATTGACATGCACAGTGATTGTCCTCGACTCTCCACCTCCAAAATCACCCATTGTGATATGACCTCCAGAACCTTTCTGGTAACTTTCTACTACTGATATGGTCTAATACAAGGCCAAGGTCCATTCCCAAGCATCTTCAGCTAACAAATATGCCTCTTGCTACATGAAAATGGTTACACACAGAGGCTATATGGATTTTACAGTACAATGGTAAAACTTGTGACATATCATTATAAGATATAGGCATACACAAAGCCCAGGGTCAGTAATGGTCACCATATTGTTTTGGGACTTCAGTTTCCACCACAACTGATCCAATAGTTATGATACCTTTGGGGTTTTGTAAAAGGTTCCAAATATTGCAAGAAAGCAACAATACACTGAAAAAAAAATATTTTCTCTGTCTACTCCTCTGACCCTTATTTCACAGAAGCCAACACCTCAGCCTGCTCCAAGCGTATTACCCAGCAGGCTACTATCTCTCTGGCACTAAGCCTCTGAGGAGTGCCTAGCCCTTATCTAAAGTAAGCATGTGACATGGATAGATCATTCAGCACATCAGGAGGGAACCTAAACAGCAAACTGACCATTCAAACACTTCATCCTGATTTTGGGTTACTCTGACTGGTTCATTCAGTCGCTGCCTCTGACCAGCAGCCACTCTAATATAAAACATCTTGTCACAGACCAGTACCTCACACTTGTTTCACAAACTTTTGTCATTCTGACAGATACAAAGAGGCCTGGTCTTAGGATATGCCCAATTCCACACGGTCCTGGGGGGGGGAGCTCACTGCATGGTCCTTGCAGTCCCCCCCCCATTTATCTACAGCAAATGGCCCAAGCCAGGTGCCCCCATGGCACCCAGGCGTAGGTGGTGACACGCCAATGCTGGCATGCCATTGCCTACAGTTTCCAAAGTGGCATGATTTCAGGTCAGTCGGAAGCAGCCGTGGGTGAGAGCTGCTTTAAGTGTGACTCAGTTTTGGGCCAGTTGTTTACAATGGTTCTCATTGCTTAATACAGAGTGCAACATGTAAACATTGATGCTACAATCCATCACAGACCAGGTTCAGCTTCAGCCCATTGGCTTCAGTGGTGCTTATGCATACATACTTTTACCTCAATGTTAGACTGGGTCTTAAATGACAATCTAAACCGGAAGAGTAAGAGCAAAGGGCACCACCTAGCTAAAACAGAGAAAATTACATATCTGCTTCTACAGAAAAATGTCCCAAACATGTAACGTCACTTTTCAATGAGCTGGAAATAGACATTGGAATTGGGAAGGTTTAATCCAATGTGAGAGGTTTAAGCATGTGGTTTATTTTTCTATTGAAAGAAATGAACTTAAGAGTGTTTCATTGCCTGGATTGCAACTTATATTTTGAGAAAGTGCCCACGCAGGAGAGTAAGTGTTTAAACTGTACTTTTTTTTCTGTTTCAAAATGGGCATTGATGGCGTGAAATTCTGGAAGATGTGTATTGTGGACACAATTCCTTTGGCTTTGGCAAGGTTTAAAATTGCCTGGCAACTTGGAAGCTTATGTTATCTGGATTTCTCAGCCTTCTTGCTGATGCTTTCATATGGAACTGGGGCATTTAAAAATAACTATGCATTCATAAAATAAATGCATTTTCTTGTTATTTAATGTAGAAAAAAATTCACTGTGACTACCATGGTCAAAGGCTAGTTGTAAATGTTTCTCAAAACAGAATACAACATTTCCTCAAATCTTCATTTGATAGTCTGATCCAGTATTCTAGGCATTACGTTTTTGGAAAATCAGAAATCTAGTTGTGAACATAAGAAACAGACAACACAGGGTAGCAGCCAAAGAGGAGGGGGTGTGGCTCAATGGTAGAGTGCATGCTTTGTACTTAGCAGGCCCCAGGTTCCATCCTTGCATCTCCAGGTAAGACTGGGGAAAAAATCTACAAATGGCGACTAGTCAGCGCAGACAATGATGCAGATGGACCAGTCACTTGACTCATTAGAAGATAGCTTTACCTTTGATAAAACGTGGGATCAGCATAAAACCAGTGCTGAAAACCAGGCTTTAAAAGCCAGGTGGAATAAAACATCTTCATGCCCCTCTTAAAAGAGGCTAGCATGACAGCCTCAGGAGAGTGAATTCCAGGCATGCAGGGCCATCACTAAAAAGACCCCGTGAGCGCAATCCTAAGTGTGCTCTAGGCTGGCACATGTTCCACTATCCCTTGGATAGTGCGGCAGCAGATCCATGCCCTGGGCTGGTTATGGGGCAGGCATGTCGGCCTGCCTATTGCAGCCTGGGATTTGGATTGCACTCTGTTTCTGGTACCTGCCCATGACATCTGCATTTAATTTGGGTGACAAAGAAGATGTGAAATCTGTGAGATCAGGTTGGTCAGATCCTAAAGGCAAAAACAGTCCTTCAGTTAAGTTGGTGCAACATCTTTTGTTCCCTCTCAAATATGGTACTTGCTCTTGTTTCTCACACACATTTAGTGAGACATTATTGCTGTTCTCAAGAAGTTCCTACATCTGCAATTTCTTTAAATGCCAATATACATACAACTGTCCTTCCCCAATAACTTGGTTACTTAAAGGGAAAAAGAACTGAAGCTCACCTCGGTCATCCTTGTTTCTTTAAATATATTTGTACCAATTTTTTCCCAAAAAAAAATTATTGCATCATATCTATACACAAACATTTTTTTATGAATATTTGTAATAGTGGTACAAAACATTTTGACTCTCTCTGTCAAAAATCCCCATCATATTTTCCATTTGTGACTCACTCCAAGAACTTAAATCTCTCTCTCTCTCTCTCTCTCTCTCTCTCTCTCTCTCTCTCTCATAAATTCCAACAAAAACACCACAAGAACAGAAAGGAGGAAAAAATCAACAAAAAAGAATCATTTCTTTTGAAAGAATCACTTAATGGCAAGCAACCACAACATCCATATACAATTTTAAGTGGGCACATATGATTGATAATTTATAGCACTAACACATTTTAAAACACAAACACACCAACAAATTTTTTTTGGGTTTCTAGACAAAGCTATAAACATGGAGCAATCATAGTAGGAATCTGCTTCATCTGTCATCTTACACCCATTCATTGGGTATTTTTTCCTAGTTTTATAGTAGAGTGGAGAAAATCCCCAGATCTGTATACAAGATTTCCCCATGGTTGCAATTTCTAGCAACCTCTGTCTGCATACATCCGTCTCAAGATAGATAGAACTACTCAAGGAGAAGAGATGGGCCAATTCCTCAGAGACATTACATGACAGTTAAGAGCAGTCAGGACACATACAACAATGCATGTTAAGCATGCTCACAGTTAAGCATGTTTAGCTCAGATTCTGCTTCATTAGCTGATTTAATTTTGTCAAAGAATGTTAAAAAATTATCTGATCAGCCCTGCAAACCGTGATTTTGTCACTGCCAGAAAATGGAAAAATTTGGACAACTCCAAAATCTCATGTGCCTACAACCGTCATAAACTGATCTATTCTTTGAAGTGTTCTTCAACCCGTTGGTCAGGACCCTAATGGGTGTCACATAGCCTCATTTGTGGGGTGGTGACAACCTTTCAAAGCCTGTGCAAGAGGGGGCTTGGAGCCAATCCAATAATGCTCCTGCCTTATCAAAACTAAGTTCTTGATGTAATCCTGCACAGCCTCTTCTAGTTGTCTTGCCAAGCAGTTCCTAAGGCAAGCCCTGCTTAGGCAGCTACCTCATAGGGTTGCTCTGAAGATGCAAGAGATAATAATAATAATAATAATAATAATAATAATAATAATAATAATAATAATACATGTATTTATATACCGCCTTTCTTAAGATCACTAGATTTCTCTAATGACTGTAACTCAAGGCAGTTTACATAGGCAGACTTTTATTCATAAACCTGAAGGTTTTTACAATTTACAGAAATGTTCTATCTTTCAAGAACACTCATACAGATCTTTCTTTCTGGATTTAGCCTTCTTTCTTAGCCACCCATCTGTCTTCTTCTGGCTGATAAGCGGCTTCCCTGCTCCCACCAGAGACACAGCTGACTTCAGCACACTCCTCCTCCCACGAGGCAGCTGGAACTCAGCTTTTAATCAGCCGCAGTTTGCAAGGTCTGCTGCTCACAGAGACTTCCGGCAGTCCCGAGCTCATGACCTTCAGATCTTCAGCTGTTATCTTCGGGCAAACGGAGGCATTAACCCTCTCGGCTAAATCTTCTGCCCATAGGCAGAAACAGCAGGCAGGGTTGGGATGGTGGTGGGTCCCCAATCTCATTCATTCATGCATGCATTGGCATTTCACGTCACAGCATGAAAAAGATTGAAGAACAGTGTATTAAGGAATACCTGGTTGTATGTCCTATCAGGGAAAGGTAGAGTGTAGGAAAGCCATTTTTCTGGAATTAGCCTGTGCAACAGCCTGCAGTAACTCTACTTAGACAATACTTCTGTTGGCTTTAATACAATTCTGCACTTTGGATCATAGTGACCAACAGGTTGTCAGCTGGAGAGGAACTATACACCTCCTCAGTTGCAATAAAAGAAGTATGTAATTGTAAACATTTGAATTAAAGGGAAAGAGGCGGCCCCAAAACCAACAAAATCAGGGAGCTGAACAGGGGACAGACTATATTTGCCCTCAGCGTGGAAGGGATTGTCACTCTCGAATTGGCCTTTTTAGCCTTACCAGACACTGTTCCAGGACCTCTATTCAGAGCACGTTACCATAGTCCTTTGGGACTGAAGGGTGCCAGATGGAATTAAAGGCGCTGGTAAAATGAGATGGTTCTGGGGAGGTCAAGTGTACTTTATGAAAAAGCTGGGCTTGCAGTAACACAATACTCATGGAATGTTTAACAAGTATGGTACTACTTCAAAATGTTGACATGTATGGCTTATACTGGCACATGAAACTCCCTTATGGAGTCAGACCATTGGCCCAGCTTGCCCAATATTATGAATTCTGACTGGTCCAAGGCCCCAGGCAAAGGTCTTTTTGATCTTTGCTATCCATGCCGGACAATTAAGAAATAAATATTCTTATGCATATATATTCAGCATGCATCCTTCTGCAGACATAACACTACCACTGACAAACCTCTGTGCACAAAATTACAATCTAAATAGACATGCACTAAGTAAAGGGAGTAAGTAAAGGCAATGGAAGAACACAGGCTAGAATTATTAAACAAAATTACAGCAGATTAGGGAAGCCCTTTTAAAAATGCATGTTTTAAGGGAGTTCTTAAAGAGTGGGAGAGTCTGCACCATACAAAGGCTTGAGGGCAGTGGATTCCAAAAATAGGTTGCTGCCAAGGGAAAAAAAAATATGAAGGAAGGTCGCAGCAAGTAAAATTATTGATCTTGTCAAGTCCAGGACCTTGTGCATTCAAAATCTGGTGTATGATGCATTATGCTACATGGATGATGCATGCAAGATGAGCACACAGGGAATCACTGCGTGTGAATTCTGCCATCTTTCCCTCTCTCCTCCTCCCTCCCGGCCAGCCTGCTACCTTACTGGTTTGGACAGGCTGGTGGACAGGCAACCAACAGGGAGCAAGTGAAGAGGAATTGCCTTCATAAGCCTCCCTTGGGTGCTTCCTCCTCCTCCTTCACTGCTAACTAATGGGGTGCAGATGCTGCTCCCAGGCAGCAGAGGGATTAATGAATGGCAGCAATGTATTGATTGGCTGGGGATGATGAAAAGGAGAAGGAAGTGCTTGTGTAAGGGCTCCCCATTCAAAACACATATTATATCCCTGGCATTTGACAATCATACCAGGATGGGCCTTGGTATTATGGCAATGGCCACATCCATAGATGCAGCAGAGCAGAACCTACAACCATTTTGTAATATAGAGTGTAGGGAATATTGTGACTTGTCCAAGATCACCAAAGGAGCTTTCATGGTTGAGTGGAGATTTGAACATAGGTTCCACACATTCAAGTGCTACTCTAGCTTAGTGTTTCTCAACCAGTGGTACTGATGATACTTGCAGGACGTCCCAGGCTGCCAGCAATGCACCATGACCAGCACTGGAGGAGGCTTGGCGGGCAGAGGTCCAACATACCCTTTTCAAGGGCTCATGTCTGGCGTCCCTATCTGGAAGTAACTGGTGATAATATCATTGTCGGTTCCTTCCAGTGGTACTTCCAGAGTTGTCATCCGCAAATGAACTACCGGAACGCTGGGAGGGACGTGGGCGAGACTTTCGCGTGATTGGCAGCCCGCCCATTTCGTTCCGCGGCTGACCTGGCCTCGAGGGGGGGGCTGCCCCCGGTTGGCGCGGGCCCCCACTGCTTGCCCAGGCACCCGGCGCGCCCCCCACCTGTCACCCCCCGCCAAGCAGGCACCCCTCGAGGCCAGGGCAGCCGCGGAACGAAACGGGCAGGCAGCCAATCACAGCGAAGCCCCGCGTAAGTCCCTCCCAGTGTTCCGGTAGTTCATTTGTGGATGACAACGCTGGGTACTTCCAGTAGTTGGACCATACTTCCTGTTGGATCAATCCATCAATCAAACAGTATTTATATACTGCTTTTCAACAGAAAGTTCACAAAGCGGTTTACAGGATAATAATAGTAATAGTAATAGTAATAGTAGTAATGATGATGATGATGATGATATTAAATGGATCCCTGTTCCAAAAGGGCTCACAATCTAAAAAAAAATGCAGACCACCACCAGAATTAGCCACTAGAAAAGACACTGTGCCGGGGTGAAGAGGGACAGTTACTCTCCCCCTGCTAAATATAAGAGGAACACCATTTGGAAAAGTGCCTCTTACCCAGTTAGTAGGGATTGGGATAGTCATCATGGGGGCTACACAACTCTTTGCTATTTCTGCTGTAGCCACAATAGTTCCTGTTCCTTTCAGTTCCAAGGCACAGTGTGAAGGCACATGTTACAGGAACTTTTGCTGAGGGTTAGCAAGTCTGGGGCTGGTCAATGCCTGGATGAGAAACTGCCCACTTACATTGTCCTGAGTTCCATGAGAGAAGGAAGCCAGGATATAGGTCTAAGGAATAAATATAATGCCCCTGTTGCCATGGCTAGTCCACCCTGGTCGGCTGCCTTGGTACATGGGCATCCATGCAATGCCTCAGTAATGCATGCCCATTCAAACACAGGGATTGGCTGCTATTAATCTGAGTTGTTATGCAAGAGATTATCTGTAGTTGTACAATGACCTTTTGTCTGGGTGCATTCTTCTTCCTTTGGAAAAACACATTCAGTTTCCAAGGCCGACTATGTCTCATTAGCAGGCTATGTTATGGACTGATTTAACCTTTTGTTCTGTTTTAATAGCCGCAGAATGTTCCTTTTAAAACAGCTCTTCAGATGCATGCCAGAAATATATAGAAGGGCATGAATGCTTATGGCATGACTTGCCTTTCGTTCCTGGAAAAACAACATCAACAAATCATACAAAAGAATCCAGGTCCTGTGGCCATCTGTCTAACGCACTTTTCGTTCGAATGCAGCAAAATGAAAAGGAAAAATAATTACACTATATAGTAGGTTCTTGCCCCTTGCGCAAAGAATGCCGAGAAAAAAATATGGCTGAATAACAGCCCAATCCAGAACTGCCTGGCTGCTGCAGGTGCAGTGGTTGCCAAAAGGCTACCGCTGCATCCAGTGGCAGCCAGGCAGCTGCTGGGGTCTCTCCAGGAGAAGAGGACATTCATCTTACTAGCTGTCATGTTTTACTAGGTTGCCTCCTGTATTTTCAAACTACCCAAGGAGTCAAGACTCTACAAGATTGTGCTATTAGAATGTCAACACAGTGACAACACAGGCCATATATCGCTGGAGCTGAAATTATCTGTATTTTGTGTTATGAAATTCATTTTTTGGTAATTTATTTCCATGTTAAATAGGGAGATATCCTGCGGCGTCATGCAGCCGGAACGCTGGGCGGGAGGAACGGGTGAGCGGCAGCCCGCCCGTTGCGTACCGCTCTGTTTCGCCGTCTTCCCCGCCCCCGTGGCAACGGCGAAACGGAGCGGTACGCAACGGGCAGGCTGCCGCTCACCCGTTCCTCCCGCCCAGCGTTCCGGCTGCATAACGCTGCTGGAGATATCTGCTTTCGCTCTGCTTGGGGCTTAAAACACTCAAAACAAGCCTGAAAAATAAAGCCTGTTTTAAAACAGAAAAAACAGCAGAAATCTTTGAAAGTACATGAATAAAATTATAACCTTTAGAAGCACAAAGAAGTATAATGTATGATAGTAAAAGGCCCAAGAATCTTTATAATTTTTAAAATGTATTTGTATAAGAATTTGCTGTTACGAAGTACACGTAAATGCAATCGTTTTCTTCTTTTCTTTCTGTGATGCTTTATTGCAAATGACTGTTACCTTTGCAAACTAAAAGATAAAGATTGTTAAAGCACGGAAAAAACCAAATCAATTCTCAAGGGATGCGAAGGTATAGACAGACCCATTTGACATTGATTTATAAATTGCAGGTGCATTAGGTATTATTCCAATGGTCCTGGATTTCACTTTCAGTACCATTCTAAGCATATTTAGAACAATAAAGAAAGCACTGCAGTTTATGGTTTGCCTTTTTTTTTGCTACTTCTTACACAGCACTCCCTCAAATTTCTAACACTGCAGTGGGCACACGCAGGGTGGCCAAAACTACTCTCCTTGATTTATTGTGGTTGGAAGATAAGGAGAAGGGTGGAAAAAGAATGCTGGACAGGAGAAAAAAATCAATAGAGCATGTTTCTTGCTCTTTACCTTCTGGCACTTTGAGATATACTGCCATTGAACTTGGAAGCTCTAGTTAGCTATTGTGGTCACCACAAAAAAGCAAGGTGGAGTGGCATGTTCAAGATTCTTTACATGCACACGCCATGCTGTGGATCATCTCCCCCCCCCAGTTTATGATATTGTAATTTATTCTGTAATTAATTCTGAACGTTCTGCTACAGGAGGAGATCCATCATGGAGGTGATGCAATGAGGTTTCACATGTGAACCCTACTGGCACCTCTGCCAATGTGCACGCAAACTGCCAAGTGAACAGGGGCTTTCCCAGGCTTTTCACATCAGGGACACCTCTACGGCCAATCAAAACAGGTGTATGTGGTTCCAAGTGTTCTGAGGACTTCAGAACTAATCACTGAAGCAATTAACCTAAATTTTGGTGAACTGAGACAGACGAGCTTTCTTTAGGGTGCAATCCTAACCTGGAGTTAGGCCAGCACAGGTTGACAGGCACAAGGGACACATTCAAGTATGTTTGGACCACTCTCTGAGTCAGAGAGGCCAGCACACAGATGTGCACCATCCTCCCTGACTCAGAGAGTGGTTCAAACGTGCTTTACAGTGGCCTTTGCATCAGCCAAACTTGGCTGGCCTAACTGTGCCAGCCTAACTCCAGGTTAGGATTGTGCCCTTGATGATGATGATGATGATGATGATGATGATGATAATAATAATAATAGCAGCAGAATTTTGCCTAATAATAGAATTGATTATTCACGAGCCTGCTTTTTTCCTCTTCAAATACATTCTTGCTCAAAATACTTTATAGAGAATCACTTCACCAGAAACTATTTTTAGTTTCAAAATGGGAAGATCTGCAGTTAATTCATTTGCTGCCCAAAACAGAAGAAATAACTGCACTTGCAAAAGATTCTGTGGGAAGGGGAAATGCCTCATTAATCCCAGATGCATCAAAGGCAGAAAGAGAGTAATGACCAATAATATAGGAAAGTCAGTCCACTTCATACTAGTCACCCTTCATTAACATACATTCATCCTTATTTCCTTGGTTCAGGAAGTGTTTTTTAGATGCTCAGGCTGATTTGGTGTCTGAAAGACTTCCAATCCGGTCTATTGAATGTAGAATACTGATGCTGTACTGGACAAAGTGTTATCTACCAGTGTTAAAGATTAATGATCTGAAGCCTGCCTAGTCTCACCTGAAAAGCTTTTGCCTTATGTTAAGAACATAAGGTAGAAGATAATTTATCGACAGAACAAAATTGGCACAATACAGTCAAATTAGGCACTTGAAGCCCCATTGATTTCAATGGGACAGTTAAGATTTCTCCTGTTGAAATGAGCAGCACCGATGTTTTTCCAGGACACCTATTTCTACTCTGAGAGTGTTCATTTCCTTCAAGGGTGTTCTGAGATAATCCAGTTGGGTTCTGTTATGATGGGGGGGGGGATCTCCCTCCCCTTAGGTAGCTGCTGCTGCCACCAGATCAGGCTTAATGCAACAAAAGAAAGCTCCTGAAAGAGAGTAATGGAAAACCAAATGGAAGAAATAAAAACCCAATTTTATTAACATACATTGAACCTTACACTTAAAATTACAGAACCTCTATTTTGTAAAATCCAAATAGTAAAAATACAAGCTAGGAGGCTCTCACTCACAACACTCCTCCCTCTGCTAAAAAACCCCTGTTTATAAATTAACCAAGAGGAACTCAAAAGGAAAACAAAAGACACCTACAGAGTTTTACCTCTGACTGACTGCAACCAGCTACCACTACCTCGCTCATCCCTTGTGCTCCCGGTCCACAATGAGGTTACCTTCCCTGAAAGCAGCAAAAGGGTTCTGTTCTCTGAGGCTTTTAACTTTATCCCAGTAATGCCAATTATCCTCACCTGAACCATTTACACATGAGTAGTTATCTTCCAACCACCAATACAAGAACAGGCTCCACATGAAACCACAGTTTCATGAGAGGTTCATTTGCAAACCTTAAGGCATAACACTATGAATGTTCACTCAGAAGTAAGTCCCACAAAGGCCAAGCATATATAGAATTGCTGCATACGTGCATTATTGGCTGGGAAGACAGTGACCTTAAGCATTTATTATTATTAATATTAGTTAAGTTGAAAAATTTAGCTAGAGCGCAATCCTAACCTGGAGTTAGGCAAGCACAGTTAGGCCAGCCAAGTTTGGCTGTCTAAAGAGCCACTGTAAAACATGTTTGGACCCTCTCAGGGTCAGGGAGGATGGTGCACATCCAGTGATGTCATCCAGCAGGAACGCGCCAGAACGGCCGTTCCTGAACCTAATCAGGGCTGGCTCCTCCCACTCACCACCATTCGTTGCCAGCTCTGTGATGGATGCGGTGCAGAAGGTGGCGGAACCAAAGAAATGGTGGTGAAACTAAAGGGACAGGCTGTGGGGTGCGGCTAGGCCGCTTTGAACGGTCCCGACACGTGCCAGTCAAAGATGAGTCCCGGTCACCGTTCCGGTTCTTGGATCTGTTAGATCCCACCACTGTGCACATCTGTGTGCTGGTCTCTCTGACTCTGAGAGTGGTCAAAACATACTTTACGGTGTCCCTTGAGCCAGCCAAACTTTGCTGGCCTAACTGTGCCAGTCTAACTCCGGGTTAGGATTATGTTAATTAGAGTAATCAAATACCTTTTGGTGTACAAGCAGCAAGTGGTGTCCTTGTTGAAGCCCAGGTAAAACCATAATCTTGAATTGCAGGTTATCACCATCTGCATTTGGATGGAATTTGTTTTATGGAAATGGTTCCAGTAGCCCCATCACCCAAGGCCAGAAAACACAGGTGTACAATTGGTGAGTGTTAGGTTCCTCAAGGAGATTGCAATGTTAAAGAGCCCATTAGTTTCATGGTGGACCGTCAATGCTGTTGCTTGGCAGGCAAAATTAGCAGTGCCCTAAGCAGTAAGTAATAAGAGAACTCAACACTGATTTCTTGAAGAGACGTGGGTCAAAAGAACATCCACAGTGAAATCAGAATACTTTGACGGCACAGTGAAAATCACCTCTATGCGCACCTGTGTAATTATTGCCAGAATTCTAGGAAGACAGCAGTTTATGTGTTAGGAAGAGATGCTACTGGCTAACCCTAGGATCCTAATATAAAAACAATCCTAATATAAAACAAAATAAAATATTTCTGTTGGCAGAATTTTATTTTATTTATAGATATGGGTAAGGTAATATAGGGGAAAACATAGGGAAGGGATACAATGGTCAACACAAAAGGTACACATTGATTGCAGCATAATCATCCCCACTTAATTATTGTTCGTATACAATCTAAATAATCATTTTCCATTTTACAAATTATGTATTCAAATCTTACTCTTATTCCTCTTTCTTATTTACAGATTTTATCTCTACAACCTAAAATCTTCTATACAAAGTACATTAATATCTAATCTCTATTTCATTTCTTCTATCCAACCATAAAACAATCTCCAATATTCTTGAATCTTTGTTATATCACCTTCTCTCATTCTTTTGGTTAAAACGTCCATTTCTGCAATTTCAAATATTTTCTCTATTAATTGTTCAACATTTGGGATCTCCTCATTTTTTCATTTTTGTGCATACAATAATCTTGTTGCTGTATTTACATGTACAATAAGGTGTTTTTTTCCCTTTATCTTGAATATTGCCCACCATATTAAGGAGAAATAACTCTGGTCTGACTGGTATCACACATTTCAGTATACCTTGGAACATAGTACGTACTGAATGCCAAAATTCTTTCGCTTTTTCACAGGTCCACCACATGTGGTAAAATGTCCCTTCTTTATCTTTACATTTCCAGCATTTATTTGAACTACCTGGATACATTTTTGCCAGTTTCTCAGGTGCTAAATACCATTTATAAAACATCTTATAGAGATTTTCCTTAAAATTTGTTGCTTTTGTTAGTCTCGTATTTGTTACCCAGATCTGTTCCCATTCATCAATCCCTATATTATATCCATACCAAAGTTTCTAGCCCACTGCACCATTACATCTTTTACTGTTTCATCCTCCATTTTCATTTTCAAAAGAAATTCATACATCTTTTTCACATATTTATCTATCATTTAATAATAGTTTATCAAAGTCCATCTCCTTCTCATAAAATACCTATTTTTACATCTTCCTTTATTCTTGATTTAGTTTGCACTTTTGTCCACCAATTCAAAAATATTCCTTTATTCTCTAAGTCGTCATCCTGTAAATGTTCCCCTTTCCCATTCAATAACTCATAATAGTTCATATTCTGATCTTCTCTCAGCCAGTCTGGTTTAGTTGATATTTCCAAGGGTTTAATCCATCTAGGTATTTTAGTATATATCTTATTTGTTCCCACGACCACAGTAAGGCTCTCCTCAAGGCATATCGTTTAAAATGTCCGAAGTATTTAGCCTTGTCATATATCAAAAACGCATGCCATCCAATTTGCATATCATGGGCTTCTAAATTCAAAATTCTCTCATTTCGTAATGTAATCCACTCTTTAATTCAGTTCAAAGTCGCTGCTTGGAAGTATAATTCCCAATCCGGTAACCCAAATCCGGCTCTTTTTTTATCCTCTTGCAACAGTTTAAGTCTTATCCTTGGTTTTTTCCCTTTCCAAATAAATTTTATCATCAATTTATTTAATTCTAAGAAAACATTTTTCTTCATTAAAATCGGGATTGTCTGAAATAAGAATAATAATTTTGGTAAAATAGTTTCATTAAATTAATCATTCAAAGAGACAGTATGTCTTTTGCTTTCCTGACACCTGTTGCCACGATGCTACCATGTGTTATGTACTTATGCTTCCTGGAATGATGCTTCATCTAGACAAGATGCTTGGAGTAAATATCTGTAGTGAGAGTGACTCTACTATGAAATATGATTTGCTTATTTTCATCAGAGCTGGGTCCAAGTATGAAAAGCTTATTGGCTCAAATAGACCAGCTCCTGGATCTGTGCCAAAGATGCAAATCCAATTACTCAGAGCCCTGAGCACAGACTGCTTCCTATGGGAGAAAAGGATTTGCAAACATATGGGGCTTTTCCTGTGCTGTGTCTCTTGGATCTCAACCAAAGTATATAAATAAAGGCTAATGTGTGTATTTTTTAAATATTATAATGCTATATATAGTGATAAAGAAAACTCTTTGTAGGAGATGCAGTTATAAATATCTCTAGATACAATTCTTGGCAAATACGTTCAAAGTGCAAATGCTAGTTCGTACAGCAAATGGGGACATGACACCTCTTTCTGAATCTTCACACAGAAGGTAGCAAAAACATACATATTCATGGCCACTTAGCACATTCCAAGTCCACAGACTTATAAAATGTTATGTTTCCAATATGCAGATAGTAGGACAGATTGCAGTTGATGTATATGTCTTTTTATGACACAATGCCAGTGGGGCTCTGGAGCCTCGCTGCTCTTTGCGCAGCCCCTCCCCCAGAGCTGGGCAAGGGCGGGAAATATGGGGATGCCTATTGGCTGTCCCAATCACGTGGGGTGCTGGCACAACTGTTAGCTGGAGGCGGAGTGCCTTTCCAGCTCAGTCGCGCCAGATTTTGGAGCAAGGACGACGTGCTTTGGATCTCTCCGCACGTGGCTAGCTGCTTTGCTCTATTTTTGGCTCTAGGAGGCTTCCCTGCAGCAACAGGCTTGCTCCTGCAACCACTGAAACGTGGGCTGCTTTATTCTTTTCTGCAGCCTGAGAGCTCCAGTCTAAGTGGAAGAGGGGATTACCCCCCCCCCCCTTTGGGAGTTGGCTTGTCTCTGGGGTGCCATGCCTCATAGACCAATTTTCGGAGGCTGGCTGAGCTATTTTTAGTTTCCTGGAGCTCCGTTTCTGCACCTCTCCTCCTTGCAGCTAAGCAGGAGGTCTATGTCTTTAATTAATTGAAGAGAGCCTACACCATTAATTGAGTGCCTGACGATCCGAGCTAATTTTAGCTTCCTGGAGCTCCGGCTGGCTGCGGGGAGCGTGGAGCCCTGCTACAGGACCTGAACATCAAAGGATAAGTGGGGCTTGGTTAGGGTGTGGGGAGGGTTCTTATTCACTCTGTCCCACTGTACCCTGTGTTCATTGTCTCCCTGTGTTTGCTGAGCCAGGGTATGGTGTGAAGGCACACACTATATTAGCCTTCCTGAAGCTAAGCAGGTTGAGGTCTGGTCAGTAGCTGGATGGGAGACTGCCTCTAACTGCCTTCTTTTTCTGCTTTGCTTAACAACTTATTTAGAATTGCTGATTGGGTTTGGGCAAGTGAGTGAGTGAGTGGAGATAGCCTGCTGGCATTGCCTGAAGCTATGCAGGTGATTCTTCAATTGTGTGTATGCATAGTGTGAGCAACCGAGTGAGACGTAACCTGTGAGTATCATCTGAAGCTAAGCAGGTACATTGGTGGTCAGTGCTTACCCCCTCCCCCTGGTGTCATTAGCCCCTCCCCCCCAAAAAAGGCCATCTGCTGTTTCACTTACTGCCATTTTGTATTTTGTCTGCCATCTTAGGTGATCCTCTGTGCCCACCATTTCAAGTGATCATCTGAGCACTGTTCAAATTGCCTGAGGCTAAGCAAAAAAAAGAAAAAAAGAAAAGAAATCTGCAGTGCTTAGCTGTTTGTATTGCCTGAAGCTAAATAAACAGTCTAAAGCCCAGGGTGTGGTGTGAAGGCACTGATACAGCACCCTTACTTGAAGCTAAGCAGGTTTGGGCCTAGTCAGTGCCTGGATGAGAGACCTCCACCTGCCATCATTTTCTTCCTTGCTGGCTCCTGGTTGAAGTGCTGTTTGTGTGTGTGTGCAGAGTGAGTGGGGAGCAAGAGGTGCGATATTGTTACTGAAGTTAAGTAGGTGCGTGGTGATTAGTGCTCACCCCCCCCAGCCATTAGCCCCCCCCCCCAAAAAAAAATTATTTAAATTATTAATACTGAATTGGAGTTTATTCAGGTATGGTGTTGGAGAAGACTCTTGGGAGTCCCCTGGACTGCAAGGAGACCCAATCGGTCAATCCTCCAGGAAGTCAAACCTGATTGCTCCCTGGAAGGACAAATTCTGAAGCTGAAGCTCAAGTACTTTGGCCACCTCATGAGAAGAGAGGACTCTTTAGAAAAGACCCTCATGCTGGGAAAGATTGAAGGCAAAGGAGAAGGGGGCGGCAGAGGATGAGATGGTTAGATAGTGTCACCAAAGCAATGAACATGAAATTGGGTGAACTCTGGAAGCTAGTGGAGGACAGGGAGGCCTGACGTGCTGTGGTCCATGGGGTCGCAAAGAGTCAGACACGACTTAGCGACTGAACAACAACAGGTATATTCTGACATTGCTGCTTAATACATCTGAATAAAGCAAGATGCCCAAAAGACCTGGGAAAGCGGGGGGGAAAGGCCTCTAAGGCTAAGACCCCTAAGCAAGCCCCCCCTGCCCCCGTGTCTTCCTCCTCCTCTGATGAGGAGGATGACTGGAGGGCCATGTTGCCCAGGCTTGAGGCCCTGGAGAGAGAGAGAGCAGCCAGGGCAGCGGGTCAGGGTGATGGGGGTGGGGGATCTGGTGTAGCACTACAACCTAGTCGTTCTGAACGGGCAGGAAAAGGGAGTAAAATGAGGACAGTTCAAGCCTCTACTTTTGCCTCTAGGCTGGCCGCGCTGGAAACCACTGCTCAGCCTGATCAGGATCCTGTGCCCCCTCCGCCACCGACGCCAGTGATAAATGTGGACCCAGATCTCTCGGGTGAGCAACAGGGTGGCAGTATTGCTGGTGTGTGGGGGGGAGTGGGCGTCTGCTCCAGGTAATTTTCCCTGGGTGGGTTTTCCTCCTGGTTCCTGGGGTATGGGTAATGCCACTCCCACACAGGGTGGCATTGCACAATACCCCATTCCCGTACAGGGTAGTGTTTCACAGTACCCCATTTTGGGTTGGCCTCACCTTTCTCAGTATCCTCCTACTGCAGGGAGCGAACACCTGGGTGGTTTTGCTAGTGAGCAGCACCCCCTATATTGGCCAGGATGGGGCTTTCACCTGGGGCAGCCAGCCCAGCCTAGCTGGGGCTTTTCTTGGCAATTCCCAGTTTCGAGCTCCTTCCAGTCGACCTTTCCAACCCCCCAGGAGGGTTCTTCACCTTCACCTCATAGATCTTATGGGGACATTGCTCTCCCTTTGGGGGGGGGGCACTTAACTTTAGCTGTCAAGGAAAAAATTTGGAGGGGAAAGTATGTGGACATGTTCTCCCTCTTGCAGGCAGAGCCTGAGGCCACACCTAAATTTGGGGAACCCATTAAGGACCCCGAGTGTCTGCAAAAACCCAAGATTGATAAAAATTGGCCTAATTGGCTTTCAGGGTACTGCATATTTATGGCAGTTGTTTGCCAGATGCAGCCCAAAAAATTTGAGGGCTTAGTAAAGTACCTTGATATTATTCATCGGGCCTCTAGGGACTACTCAGGCCCTGGTTGGCTCGCTTATGATATGCACTTTTGCCTGAGATCGTCACATGATCCGGCACTGCACTGGAGGATCCCTCAATGGTGCCCTATCGTGCAGTCTTTGGGGACAGGTCCGACAGCGGGCATATCATCGCTAGGAACCCAGCTGGCCAGGCTCGAGCTGGGCCAGGTGCGCAGTGGGTTCAACCCCATCGCATCTGTTATGAGTTTAACTCGGCAGGGAGGTGTACTAGGCAGGGATGCAGATACCAGCATACCTGTGCTATGTGTGGAGGAAAGCACCCTGTCACTGCGTGCCCTCGCATGTCTGGGCAACGGCAGGGCGGCGGTCACTGGGGAGGAAAAAAGGGTTGGGGTCAACTCCCCAGTTCACGCCGGGGAAGGGGCTCCCACCCCGATAAGAATCCTCCCTTTACTCAAGCTCCTTGAGAGCTATCCAGATAGGACGGCAGCCAGGTATCTTGCGGATATTTTTCAGTTTGGCTTTCAAATCCCCTCACCTACTCCTTCCGCCCTCTCTTGGGCGAAGAATCTTCGCTCTGTGAGGGGAATGGAGGATGTGGTCAGGCGTAAACTGGACTAGGAAAAGGAAGCTGGGAGAGTTTCAGGCCCCTTCCAATCCTTGCCCTTACCTAATCTAAACTTTACCTCCATTGGTACTGAGCTTGGCGCACGCCAAGACGGAGGGCCCGACTTCCTGCCTCACCTTCTTGGGGGTAGAGCTTGATACTATGGCGGCCTGTAGTAGGCTCCTTCAGGATAAGCTTATTAAGCTGTGTGAGCTTTTAGGTCAGGCTCTTAGAGCCAATAGTCTGTCCTTGCATGAGCTCTAAGTTTTGATCGGGCACTTGAATTTTGCCTGCAGGGTCATTGCTCCGGGGCGGGCCTTCTTGCGGCGTCTTTGTGACGCGGTGGGAAGCCTGCGCCGTCCCCACCATAGAATTAGGATTTCCAGCACTATGTGCGATAATATGCACATGTGGCTGGACTTTTTGACTGAATATAATGGTGTCTCATTTTGGAGGGAGGAGTTGCTTTTGGAAGCCGAGCTCCAGGTGCATTCTGATGCATCTGGAGTCTGGGCGGCAATAGCACCGAGGACCAGGGCCAGTTATGTCAGCAGGGTCCGCGAATTCTGTCTTTTTCGACGGGCCACTGCCCTGCCTGAGATCTGGCCCATTCCCCCTGAGCACCTGATGTGCTTCATTATGCACCTCAAGGACTTGGGCTTTGCTGTCAGGTCGGTAACCACCTATCTGGCGGCCCTGGCATTCTGCTCCAAGGCCGCAGGATGGTCAGATTTTTCACATGACTTTAGGATAAAAAATAAATAAAATAAAAATAATAATAATAAAAAAAAATAAATAATAAATAATAATGTTAGAGTGTTTCAGGAGGGCCTCACCGGCCCTCCCTGATGCCCGCAGACCCATCTCCCCGGTGATCTTGTACAGCCTTGGCTCCTCCTTCGGAACAATATGCGCTTCACTTTATGAGACACAGCTGTTCCGGGCAGTTGCCATGGTGATGTTCTTTGGGGCTTGTCGCCCCAGTGAGGTCCTTTGTGCGTCTAGGTCCGATTCCTCTGGCAGGGCCCTGCAGAGGGATGACCTTATGATGACCGCAGATGCCGCTGTTTTGCTGGTTCGATGGTCCAAGACGGACCAAAGAGGTAGAGGTCACAGAGTACGTCTGGGGCGGGTTGCAGGCCTTGCTCTGTGTCCTGTATTAGCGTTGGAGGTATACCTGGCTGCGCGTCCTGTCTTTATGGGCCCCCTTTTTGTCACGAGGACTCTTCCCCCCCTTACTATTAGCCAGTTTAGGGCAGTTTTTAGGAGGGGCTTATTGTCCCTGGGGCTCCCTCTGCGGGAATATGGGCTGCACTCTTTCAGGATCGGTGCAGCCTCGGTGGCAGCAGCCCTTGGCTTGTCGGAGGCGGATATCCGGCGGATCGGGCGGTGGTGCTCTGCGGCCTACCAGTTTTATATCCGTAAGTACTAGCCCCGAGCCAGGGCGGCCTGGCTGGCACAGAGCGGTTCTGCTGCCTTGGAAGGCTTCGGCCTTCGAACCGTATGGTTCTGTATGTTTGGTGTGTATGCACCTGGCCTTTGGCCCGTTGTGAACCGTATGGTTCTGTTGAGCGTGGGCTCAGTTACTGTTCGGCTTATGCCGTGAGCTGTGGGGCTATAGTTCCTTGCTTACAATGTTTTTCTCTGGTTTTTTCAGGTCGCCACTGGCCCCTTCCCGTTGGAGTCCTGATTGTGGGACACTCCATTGTTTTCTGGGCAGGGAAGCAGGCAGCGGCCTCCCAGTTTGGAACCCAGTTGGGAGTAGGTGACATGGCGCAGGTTTGGTGGCTGGCCAAGAGGGGTATGCTCTGGGGCCAGCTCCTTCCCCTGCTGTGGGAATCTGTTAACACTATGCCACTTTCCCAGGTGATTGTAATTCACCTGGGAGAGAATGACCTGGGCCAGAGGACGTCTGCGTCCTTGAGGCTTCAGGCCAGTCAGGACATTACAGTTCTACGCAGTTGGTTTCCAGGGGTGGTTATCCTCTGGTCCGACATGCTTCCCCATCGGGCTTGGCGTGGTGCCATCAATCTATCTGCAGTTGATCGGGCCAGGCACAAGTTCAACGCTTTTATGAGGCGGGTAGTCACACGGGTTGGGGGCAGATTTATTTCACACCCCTCCATTGTTTTCAGTGACTCCTCCCTCTTCAGAGGTGATGGGGTTCACCTTTCTCCCACTGGGGCTGAACTATTTTTGTTGAACCTGCAGCAGGGCCTACGAAGCCGGTTGGTTTTGTGGGGCGGTGGGAGCTAAGCGCGAGGCTAGCCCCCCCCGTGTGGCAGGTCACGTGCTGGCTAGGTAGGTAGGTGATGCTCGCATACATCCTGTAGGTAAGAAAGGTCAAGGGGCAAGCCAGTACCGGTCTGACAATTCATTTCCAGTTTGGGATGCTGGCTGGCAAACCCCTTGGCTGGTTGGGCAAAGGCCAACACCAGGCTTTGCCGGTGTGGGTCTGTGCCAGCCAAACTGCCTCGATCCTTTGGATTGGCTGTGATAGGCAAACCCAATCCTTGATTGGGGGAGGCCTTGAGCCAGGGTGTGATGCTCTGAGGGGAAGTCTGGGGGAGGTAGACGGCTAGGGCCGTTTCCCCCGAATCACCAGCGCCAGCACGTTTGGGTGTTAGATATTCCCTGCTGCAGGTTTTCAGTCAATGTTCAATAAAGACTTCCTCATACCAATCCAGTCATTGTCCAGCGTTTTATTGGGGAGTGCGGCGTAATGCCAGTGGGGCTCTGGAGCCTCGCTGCTCTTTGCGCAGCCCCTCCCCCAGAGCTGGGCAAGGGCGGGAAATATGGGGATGCCTATTGGCTGTCCCAATCACGTGGGGTGCTGGCACAACTGTTAGCTGGAGGCGGAGTGCCTTTCCAGCTCAGTCGCGCCAGATTTTGGAGCCCCTCCCACCCGCCCTGTGTACAGTCTGGGATTAGCTGGTCGCCGGTTTTGGGGCCAGGTAGGAATTTTTTACTGTCATATCTGATTGGCATTGATTGACAGTTTTTTCGCCTACCTCAGACTGGCGCAGTGGTTGTGGGTTGTTGTGTTGTAATTCTGTTTTGGTTGGCAGGTCACGTGCTGGCTGGGTAGGTAGGTGATGCTCGCATACATCCTGTAGGTAAGAAAGGTCAAGGGGCAAGCCAGTACCGGTCTGACAATTCATTTCCAGTTTGGGATGCTGGCTGGCAAACCCCTTGGCTGGTTGGGCAAAGGCCAACACCAGGCTTTGCCGGTGTGGGTCTGTGCCAGCCAAACTGCCTCGATCCTTTGGATTGGCTGTGATAGGCAAACCCAATCCTTGATTGGGGGAGGCCTTGAGCCAGGGTGTGATGCTCTGAGGGGAAGTCTGGGGGAGGTAGACGGCTAGGGCCGTTTCCCCCGAATCACCAGCGCCAGCACGTTTGGGTGTTAGATATTCCCTGCTGCAGGTTTTCAGTCAATGTTCAATAAAGACTTCCTCATACCAATCCAGTCATTGTCCAGCGTTTTATTGGGGAGTGCGGCGTAATGCATCCGCACATGGAAAATGTCTTCCCTGGGTAATTTGCTTTGCTAGGTCCCATTATAGATTTTTTTTTTAATAAAAAATTTGGCTTTCAATCTGATTTCTATTTTTTGCCCTTGAGCTTGTTAATGCTTTAACAATATCATTTTCTTTTGGCATATATCACTTCCATTGCTATCTGAAATTAGCAGCACCTTTTAACCCACCCACGTAGCCTGCAGTCCTGCAAACAGGCAATTTAAATCCAAACTACTACGGTGTATACAATCTGTTGCGTAGCTGATCATTGACAACTAGTCCAGTGGTTCTCAAACTTTTTAGTACCGGGACCCACTTTTCAGAATGATGGAAGTGATGTCATGGATGGAAGTGGCATCATTGTGACACCAGAGTCTGCTGCTTTCCTGAGAATGCAGCATTAAGTTGAGTTATTTCTCAGCCATTTTCCAACAGCAAAATGAATCAGAAAAAAAAGCCTATTTGCAACCTTGACACAAGCAAAACAGCCACACAGCCCCCCCCCCCATTTGAGCATCCCATCTTAACATATTTTCAATATGGCTGCTCTAGGTGCTTTGTGACCCACCTGAAATTGGATCATGACCCACTGGTGGGTCCCAACCCACAGACTGGGAACCATTGAACTAGTCAAATCCAGCAAGCCTCAGTACAAGATCTAATCTTGCACTGAAAGTCTCTCTCATAGCTCTAAAAGAGAAGGCACAATTATTACATACATGCCCCAACCGTAGTCACCTTATGCCTGATTCTGTATTGAATATGAGGTAATTTAATAAAAAGAAAAACCATTATGCTTATGAAACTGTTCCCAGCATGATCTGTAATGTAGATTTTATGGCGTTCCAGTTAATGGAGAAAAAAAACTGGATATCACCATAATAATGATTTAACAAACCAGAGTTTTGCTGTTTCTTTCTCTTCAGAGATCACTACTGACACTATAAACTGGAATGCTGAGCAGAAAATAGATGAAAGTTGTCAAGTAGATGAAAGTATGGTTTGGATTTTAACCATGGTTAGAGAAAAACATGGTTTGGCATGGGGCCAATAACCAACTGAGCCAATAACCCCTAGCCTAGACAAGGCCATTCATAACAAATTTGCCATTAACACTGTGTGTGTGTGTGTGTGTGTGTGTGTGTGTGCATGCATAAGAGACTTTTTCAAGATAGCATCTATGTTAACAGAATATGATTGCTGAGTGTTAAAAATAATTGTATTTGCTTTGAAGATTTGAAGTATTGTGCATTTAGTCTTACGTAATATTAAATACACTCAATTAGAATAATTTAATGCCTCTGGTTTACTGATCAAATAGATTCACTGGCATATTATTTCAGAAAATGCTACTTCTGAAAGAGCAGCTTTATCAAGCAGGGTCAGATTTATGACTGTGGACATACAATATAGGAGAGTTAAGTAAGCATACCAGGGTCAAGCACTACTGAGTGGTTAAACTGCAATGTAAATACCTTTATAGCAGTTTTAGAATTAGTAAGGCAAATCTTACACAGTGCTCATACAGGTTAGCATCAAGCTGCATTTCAAATGCTAGCAATATTCACAGGACAGCATGAGCGTGGAAGATACCATTACAAAAACATTATGTGGTGATGGCATAAAAATTATTTGGATGTGAATGTTTTGCTACCTGCATCATCCACATTCTGTTAAAGTTACATATTATCCCTCAAGCTCATTACATGTTCAATAATAAGAAGGGCAGCCCAATCCTATCCTTTGCGGTGCCCAGAGGAGCAGCGATGTGCTGGCCTAACTCCAAGTTAGGATTGTGCCCTTAGAGTCCAGTCCCACAAGGGAATGGTAACATACAGCTCTGTTGCTTGGCATGCATATGAATACTTTGAATTAGTCAGGCTTGGAATAAATATTAGAAGCATGCTCAACAAAGCAGCATCTCTGGAATGGTCTACTCCAGTGGTTTTCAAACTCGCATGGAAGTCAAGCCTGATTGCTCCCTGGAAGGACAAATCCTGAAGCTGAAGCTCAAATACTTTGGCCACCTGATGAGAAGAGAGGACTCTTTAGGAAAGACCCTCATGCTGGGAAAGATTGAAGGCAAAAGGAGAAGGGGGCGACAGAGGATGAGATGGTTAGATAGTGTCACTGAAGCTATGAACATTAAATTGGGCGAACTCCGGAAGCTAGTAGAGGACGGGAAGGCCTGGCGTGCTGTGGTCCATGGGGTCGCGAAGAGTCGGACATGACTTAGCGACTGAACAACAATAAAGTGTTTGCGGGGGAGGGGCAAAGGCACCGATGCAACCCCCAAGATCACGTCACTGCCTGGGTCTGCAAATGCCTTACCTGTTGCCAAGTCTGGCTCCTGGGTGTGTGTGCTGAAGCCTCCACAGGGCTCCCCAAACATCAGAAGAAGTAAAAAAAAAAAAAGCTATCACACCCCATTTCCAGGTTTTTGCGATTACGTTTTCATGATTGCAACCCAGAAATGGATCACAATACCCCCCCCCCTTTTTTAAACTTCTTCTGACATTTGGGGAGCTCTGCTAACTGGGTAAGAGGCACTTTTTCAAGTGGCGCTCCTCTTATATTCAGCAGGGGGAGAGTAATTGTCCCTATTCACCCTGGCGCAGGGTCTTTTCTAGAGGCTGTTGCTGGTGGTGTTCTGTATTGTTTTTAGATTGTGAGCCCTTTTGGTACAGGGAGCCATTTAACTTTATTATTATTTGCCTGTAAACCACTGTGAACTTTGTGTTGAAAAGTGGTATATAAATACTGCTGATTGATTGATTGATTGATTGATTGATTGATTGATTGATCCCTGCACCCCCAGAGCCCGGTGCTGCAACAGGTAAGGCACTTGCAGCCCCTGTCGCCCCAGGTAGTGACACCATCCTGAGGATCACGTTGCTGTCTTCGCCCTGCCCCCGGCTGCTTAAAAGCAAAGGGACAGAGTATTTTAGGCTGGGGCATTGTGACACCCCAGTTTGAAAACTTCTGGTCCACTCCAATAACTAAATGCGGGAAGTTTTGGTTGGAGATGTCCACTCCTGGCCTGGCCATCCATCACTGCATCTTGGTTCTGATACCTACTGGCAATCCAATCATAAGAACATAAGAAGAGCCCTGCTGGATCAGGCCAAAGGCCCATCTAGTCCAGCTTCCTGTATCTCACAGCGGCCCACCAGGTGCCCCAGGGAGGCATGAGACAACAAGATGCTTGCATGCTGTTGCCACTCCCTTGCATCCGGCACTCTGAAGTAGCCTACTACCAATGTAAGGAGGTTACAACCCATCCTTGCCTATAGCCCACGATGGACCTTTCCTCCAGAAATCCGTCCAATCCCCTCTTAAAAGCATCAAGACCAGATGACATCACCACCTCCTGTGGCAAAGAGTTCCACAGATTAACTACCCGCTGGGTAAAAAAAATACTTCCTTTTATCTGTTTTAACTCTCCCAACCCTCAGTTTTAGCGGATGCCCTGCTAAATCATATCCTGAGCTGAGCCAGTTTCGTTCAGGTGTTTCAGCATAATAGTCCACCTGCAGAGAATGACTGTATTAAAGTGCATGAAAAGATCTTCATATACCTTCATATGTGTAACTCTTCTCATGATCATCTTGGTGCATGGATGGTTGGGAAGTGGTTCAAACACCACAATGCTCTCCACTGTTTTTACTTATCCACTTTTCTGCAGGGGGGTGCACAGATCCCAATGAAGCTACTTGTTGGTCTAATCCGTTAAACCAACGTAAGTGGGACATGAGATGCACAACCATAGGATTAGTTGACCTATGCTTTACAATAAGGAGGGCAGGCTCCTTATTGTAAGCTCAATCAAGGCTCAATCAACTGACAATCTATGGTGGTAGTTCTATATGTATTTTTTTGAATCATAATTCCTTAATATTTGTGAGGGGACTGTTCCATGTTGGAAAGAGTTCAGGCTGACAGCTTAGATGAACAAAAATATTAAAAACAGCACCAGTTTAAAAGGAGTAGGACGAGGAAAGGAAGAGAATGAGAACAATCTGTGTGATTCACACATTCTTGGAAGCATACACATAAGGTTGTTGGTGCTCATTGAGTAGATGAATGAAATGTACCTTCCTGAGGCTGCCCTAGTAAGCAAAACATAGTTTCTACTATTTCATTGAAGGAAATGAAAATTCTTGACAATATAAGTTATTTTCCTGTACAAGAGACAGAAGAGTGACTAAGGTCCCTGGGAAACAAAGGGGAAAACAAAATCAAAGAAATGGAATGACTCACTGCCTGGATTAGATTAACCATGAAGGGAAGATTGATGAATTGGGACAAATTGGCTAAAATTAAATAATGTGAGCAATGATCGCAGGAGGGATGTCTACACTGCCCTTTATCATTTATGCCAATACAGTTTCTGGCTGGATTTTATGGTTCACATTCTCTCTATTGAAAACGTGGTTGCTTACTCTTCCTTTTCAAAAGCTAGGGCATTACCCTTGTGATGCCACTGCATTTAGGCTGAGCATGTGATATTGTGGTTTATTCTTTGTGGTCTGGTACGGGTACAGGTCTATCACGGGGGTGACACAATGAGCTCTCGTACTAAGTGACGCAAACCCTGGTGATGCCACTGCCTGGGCATCAGCCTAGCATCTCTTAAGAGGAATAGACAATTCCAATAAGCTGCTTGCTTATGGGCAGTCCAATCCTAAGTAAGGCCGACAGAGTAAGGCCAACATAGCAGGGCTATATCCTAAAGCCCATTAGGAGGCGGCAGCAGCGAAGTGCAGGCCAAGGGGAAGTTTTCCCCTTGCAACCACGTAAGCCCTGATCACCCCTATGGGCCTGGATCTGTGTCTGCTGTTTTGGAGGCATAGAGGAACCAGGACAGGAGCGGCTTTAGGATATGGCACTACGGCCGTCCTGCATCACCGCTCCTGTCACCGCCCACTGCACAGCCCAGTTACGCCCCCGGCACGCCTCTGGAACGCCCTTGTGGAAGCCCTGTGCTGACTGAGCGCTGCCCAGTGGCGTTTCTACAGGGATGGCAGAGCTCTAGGTTTTCCAAGAAGCCTTACCTTGCAGTGGAAATCACTCCTCTCCTGCACCATTTTAGCCAATCGTGGCGTTGCTTACTGGCTACAGCAGCAAGGGAGAGGAGGGATTTATATGACAGGGTAAGGCTCCTTGCAAAACTTAGAGCTTTGCCATCCCTGTAGAAACGTCTCTGGCGCTGCCGATGCTCAATTGGCGCAAGGGTGGTGCTGCTGGTGGTCACGATGGCGCCCGAGCATTGGCACAGCTGCTTGCGCCGGTCCAGCACCATAGCGCTGAAGCGCTTGACGGCATGTGTGCGACAGCATTTGGCCAGTGCAAGACCGTAGCGCCAGCACAACAGGGGTATAAGTTTGCGCTCTGAATCTTACTAAATCTTGAATCAAAAGGTTTTTCCCCTTGTTACTACACTGAAATACAGGGTACTACAACTTCTGAATGTTTCTCTGTTTTTATATGAATTTCCACAAAAAGACAATTATTTACATCATAGTCCTATACACATCTACTCAGAAGTCAGTTTCATTGTGTTCAAAAGGGCTTGCTTCCAGGAAGCACGACTAGGATGCAGGCTTAGATGTTTTTAATGCACAACTTGGTTTCTTTCTAAGTAATGTCTGTCTTTATTTGCTTTTTTCTCTTCAACCCACCCTTAAAAAAAAAACAAAAACAAAAAAAGATCAAGATTAGTGCTGTGATTCCAATTGATCGAGCTTCTTAGAACAAGCCTAGACAACAAAGAAAATGCCTTCTCAGGCAGCAGCAATTAGGTAGAATCTGATTGCACCCTTTCCCCAGCCTGTTTCCCTGCACTTTTAGCTGCTCAGACATAAGCATTTGGACCTCCAGCATGTAATTAAAATTTATCAGGATAAATTGTGGCAGACAGATCACCTTAAATGGCTTTATCATTTGTTAACAATTAAGCATTGTATATTTGATATATGCTATTGCTAAAGCAGCAGCTTAGTACAAATACAAACGGCAAAACAGGAGAGGATCTTCAGTAAAATTCCTCAATGCAGAATCCATATTTGGAAGCGCATTTGCAAGAAGCACTTCTGTTAATGATGTTCGCAAGTGATGCTGAGAACACATATTGCCTCAACAAAACCTTGAAAATAGGGTTAGTACCCAGGGTGGTATGCAGCTGTTTAATACACAGGCTGTTTAATACACAGGTGTACATTTTTGTGTTCACTGGATCAGATGTTGTAATAAGGTGTGCACTACAGATCACTGATTGCCCCCCTCTCACTATGTGGCATCTGGACTTTCCTCCCAACCTCTTTAATACTAAAGAAAAAAAAATAGCAACTAGTCCAGGCTTGCTTTCAGAGCTGATGTTACTTGGATAGTTCTTCGTTTCTGCCTCCCTAACTGCTTCTGGAATGGATATAGCGAAGTCCCACACTGCAGCTAGAGATAGAGCCTGTGCACGCAAAGGTGCATTCGAACCCTCGCACCACAGGGTCTCACCAGCGAGCCAGAGCATGGTTCCATCTCTCCTGCCCCTGAGGCAGGGCAAAGCAACCCATCCAGGCAGGGCCCGCAACACCAGGCAGCTGGGCATCCAGGCTGGAACAGACTGGACCAGGTGAAGGTGGATAGGCAGAGCGTGCATCCTGGGTGACCCTGATAGGGGGCAGGGCACATGAGAAGGGAGCCTTTTTGGCTGGACAGGGAAGGAAGGGGTGAGGCCTGAAGGGGTTGAGACCTCTCCGATAAAGCATGGGACAGTAGGAAGCATGGGACAACCAGTGATGAGGGGCAGTAGGAAGCCCTGCACCTGATTCAGGCTTGCCACGAGGAAAAAGGAAACGGATGGTAGAACCCCCTTCCGCCAAGATCTATCTGAGGCTGGTGTACCATGCCCGGAAGGGGGGGCAAATACCTTTTGTCCAGTGATGTCATCCGGGTGCGCCAGGAACCGGAACGCCCGGATGATTGGCAGCCCTCCGCCCCTATGGCGGAGGCCAGCCATGTCTCCTGCGCCTCGAATCGCTCCATTTTAGAGCAATTCGGACGTGCGGGAGGGAGGGAGGGAGGGAGGGAGGGCCCAGGAGCAGCTTGCCCGTCCTCGGGAGAGGTGGCGCAGCCCGGGCCCATCCGTGGAACTAGCGGAACGGCGTACCGGGCCGTTCCACCAGGATGACACCGCTGCTTTTGTCCCACCAGCCCTACTGGGAGCCCCAGGCGACATCTGTCCCATGGCTCCTGGAGTGCAGAAGTGGGGACTCCAGGGCCCCTCCAACCCATATAAAACTCAGGATAGTACAGTAAATGCCAAAGATATGCAATTCCAGAAAGATTATTTTTTTGGGGGGGAGAGATAATTTATCATAACTTGCCAGAGATTTACTGCTTTCTTTCTTGCAACTTCATTTACTTGCAAATGAAAATTTACTTGCAACTTCAGAGCAGATTTTTGAAGCAAAGAAGCAACTACATTTCTGTCATTCTTCATTTCACTCATTCATCCTATTCCACTTTGTTGTCAATCACTTGACAAAGGATGCTATCCTATACACACTCAAGGATGCTGAAATCCAATTGACCTTATGGAACTTATTTCCAAGTAAGGTGGACATTCACAACACCAGAACCAGCAGTAAAGGCTTACCGCCAGCTTCAGAATTGGGCCCTTACAAGCCTGAAGGATGAAAGACTGGTCCTCTTTATCGAACCAAAACTTGAAGCTTTCGGCAACTTGAAGCTTTCTTACTATGTGGCAGCATTTCACCCTGTTTAATAACCTTGCAACTCACAATAGCTTTGACTCTAGAAGAGAGGGGGGAAGCTAACCACAAATGAGTTCCAATTAAGCAAAGCTTTGCTCAGCTAGCCTCAGTAAAGGGCTGCTTTTCAAGGGCCTGCAAAGGTAGATGACTTCATCAGTCCCTATTGTATGAAGAAGGAAAAAATAGGATAAAAGAAAAATGCAGGGAACAATGTCAGGAGAGAAGTGATGAGTGAAGTATCATAGACGTATTCTGTTCTGCAGTACCATAGCCCCACAGGCCCTATCAGAAAGATGACGACATCTCCCTCTAGTAAAACTGTGATAGTACTGTAATTCATATGCTGAGTACAAAGGCAATGTCAACGAGCACAGAGTTGTACCTGACAATGAACACTTCAGTGGACTAACTATATACATGTTCAAGGAAGTATTTGACATACTTGTGCCCTTATGACTCTCTGCATAATTCATCTGTGAATTCATTAGTAAGATACCTGCTTCATTCAAACAAATAAAAATAAATTATATAAACCATCTCTCCTGATCTATAAAGTTTTGGGCATGGGGTGGAAATGAGATTTTGTGTTCCTTCCAAGTATTAATGAGTCTAACACACATTACAATGATCTAAATAGGAGATGGTATAGAGCTTGATACATGAAAGACTTACTTCAAAATTGGTATTGCTGTTATGTATTTGCCTTTGTCTAGCTCCTCAAAATCATAGTGCCAGGCCAGAAAAAGAAACATAATAATAGAGCTGCATGGCATGCCTGATTAAACAGATTTCTACAGATTTCTCAGCAGAAGATTTAGCCGAGAGGGTTAATGCCTCAGTTTGCCCAATACAAAGATAACAGCTGAAGATCATGAGCTCGAGACTACCGAAAGTCTCTGTGAGTGGCAGACCTTGCAAACTGCGGCTGATTAAAAGCTGAGTTCCAGCTGCCTCGTGGGAGGAGGAGTGTGCCGAAGTCAGCTGTGTCTCTGGTGGGAGCAGGGAAGCCTCTTATCAGCCAGCAGAAGACAGACGGGTGGCTAAGAAAGAAGGCTAAATCCAGAAAGAAAGATCTGTATGAGTGTTGTTCTTGAAAGATAGAACATTTCTGTAAATTGTAAAAACCTTCGGGTTTGTGCATAAAAGTCTGCCTATGTAAACCACCTTGAGTTACAGTCATTAGAGAAATCTTAAGAAAGGCGGTATATAACTACATGTATTATTATTATTATTATTATTACTACTACTACTACTACTACTATTACTATTACTTTATATGTATATTTCCAATCTTAGAGTGCAATCCTAACCTGGAGTTAGGCCAGCAAAGTTTCACTGGTGCAAGGGCACTGTAAAACATGTTTGGACCACACTCAGAGTCAGGGAGGATGACACACATCTTTGTGCTGGCCTCTCCAAGAATGGTCCAAACATACTTTATGGTGTCCCTTGTGCCAGCCAAACTATTAAGAGTGCATGCACATGTGTGGAGTGGTGCAGCCCCCAGCAACGTGGCACCCATACTGCGTGCTTGGAGCAATTCCTATAAGACGGACCAGGTGGTTGCATTGAGTCCACCACTGCACCCTAGAAGATGACTTTCTCCAGGATATTTCCTTAGCCTGAGTTGCCAGATACCAGAGAAGAGCCTGACTTGCTGAAGGACCAGGACATATGTGGCATAGTACCCAAGGAGACGCACGCACGCACACATGCATGCACACAAGCAGAGAGAGAGAGAGAGAGAGAGAGAGAGAGAGAGAGAGAGAGCTCTTACAATGTTGACTAAAAATGCCCTTCTCATCTTACAAGGCACAAGGCACCAAGCAATGTTCAAGATTTGAATAATAAATGCAATGGTGGCAAACGTTAAAAAGGTTTGTCACAAGGAGATAATGCAAAGGCATTAGTGTGACTCCTTGCAAATTGCCCTGATTGCCCATCATGCTGGATAATATGGTCTGCCACAAGATCACAGGAGATACTAATGCAGAGTGTGAGTAACAAAGTGCCATGAAAGTGGGTCAACCTTTCATAGATAGCACAATTTGTACCACTTTCATCACCGTTTGCATTTGCATGATTAAGTCTGGGTCATTTGATTCATTACCAGTCTGTGCACTGAGATGACTAATAAGGACATGCATAAATAGATCAGCAATTTTTGTGCAAGTTTCCAAACTCCAAGGGTTATAATTAAAGCTTAATACTTATAAATAGTATGCAAGAACTAGTCCATAGATTACTTTCTTTTTTGTTTTTGTATATTTGCACTGTGTTTTCTATGGCATTTGGCTAGGTGGATCTGAAAGCTAATTAAGTTCAAACATTTGAGCTCTGCTGTGGTAGGACACATGGATACAATCTAATTAAAAACAAAATTTAAATACATTGTTTAAAAGTACATTGTTCAAATGGAGTCACCAACTCCACTGGAAGTGTTTGCAGGATGGAAGTCTGTAGTGACAGTAAATGGAAGCAGAGAGACAAGGAAAGAAACAATCAAAATAGCTAAACCTTAGCTGCGTTAAGGTTGCAGATGCAGAGAAGCCAACTGGTCCTCACTGCATAAACATTAAATGAGATTTCTGTTCCTTTCAGTCCTGGAACACTGCACGATAATTCATTAATCTTCATTTTGCATTGAAATTATAGATACAGTATGACAATCAGTGCTGGTGACATGTTACTGGCGGTCCTAGGGCAGTGATGGCAAACCTTTTGGGCTCAGTGTGTCAAAACTTAGGAAGATGCTTGACTCCACTTGTGTGTCAACCCCCCACTCCCAAACAAAAGAGAAACCATTCTTTATAGTGATTTATTTAAACAAAAATACAGTCTAATCATGTGTGGTGCTATGTATTATATAAAAAACAGCAAATAATTACAAAAATGAAATATGAGTGAAACAAATTCAGTTTTTGTCATGCATTGGTGAATGCTGGTGTGTCACCCCAAACGTTGTGGTGTGTCAGCTTTGACACGCATGTCATAGGTTCGCCATCACTGTCCTAGGGCAAAGTCCTCTTCTGGTACAGGGGGTACCCCCACAGATACCAGGGCACTACTGTATTTACTTCATCATTGTATGTGTTAAAGGAATATAAATGGACAAAATTCTTTAAAAGAATGAATTGTGTGTGACTGAGGGCACAATCCTAACCTGGAGTTAGGCTGGCACAGTTAAGCCAGCAAAGTTTGGCTGGTACAAGGGACACCGTAAAGTATGCTTGTACCTCTCTTGGAGTCTGAGAGGCCAGCACACACATGTGCGCCATCCCCCCTGACTCTGAGAGTGGTCCAAACATGCTTTATGGTGTTCCTTGTTCCCGCCAAATTTTGCTGGCCTAACTCCTGGTTAGGATTGTGCTCTATACTAATTGACTTTGTGGGATCAAAACATTCATTTTATTGGGTTTTTTTTAAAGGCTTTTATGAGAACCCCACATTCAATTTAACCTGATTTATTCTAATGTGGTAGCCTCAAACTAGAGTTCCCTTATTAAAATGCATCATCATACTTCATCTGTTGTGAGCAGAGATAAATATAGCCACCAAATATATTTATAAATCTTTATTTATAAATCCAACCCCCTTGAAGCAATGATAAATCATTATGAAGAGAGAAAGCATTAGCATGGACTAGCAAACAACAGACACTTCCTCTTAGTTATCCTCCCTTGGTGATAGAGTAGAATCTTCCTCTCCTTTTCCCTTCCTTGACATTAGGAGTAAGTGAAATATTTATGATGGTCTTCAAATATTTTACACCTTAAATGATATACAGGAAAAAATATTTCTCTTGGGTAATGAACCAAATCGCAAAAGGTTCCGCCACAACCGATGCAGCATAATTTGCTGATCCAGCTTCAATATACATTTTAATAGACCTATGAAAATGCAGGCATGTGTATATAATGTAACGGAATTATCTGTCTGGAAACAGGGAGGTTAGCATCTTTTGGAGAGGCAGGGCAATAATACACACTATTCTGGACAACACACACTGCGAGATAAGATAAGCACGACTTTTCTATTTATATGTATGAAGGTTAAATGGCAATTCAGCAAACTCCAAGTCTCTGTGTTTCTGAATTTAAACACTTAGTGGGCTTCAGCAGTGCGGGCATCTTTATAAGGGATCCTGAAGGCTGAAAGAATCTCCAGAGCCATGGATAATGAAATTCAGGGCCCAATCCTGTGAAGCCCAACGCCATCTTTGGGTGTCCCAAATGTGCCGTGAAGGGCATTTGTGCCATTGCTAGAGGCCCTACTGCTGGTGCTGGACCCAGCACTGGAACAGGAGGAGGTAAACACTCCCACCAGGGAGTGTTTTGGGGGCAGGGGGAGAGTAGAGGAGGGCACGGAGAAGGCAGGACTGGGTGGGGGAAGGGAGGAGCTGCTCCGGGAGGGAGTGGGACTGCCAGCGGCACTTGTCACCACATCCCCAACCCTCCATGTCGGGCCTGGAAAATAGCAGGTGGAAACTGGAGTAGCCCCAGTACGGGGTCGTGGCTTTTCTTGGGGGATGGGGATGAACATGGGAAGCAGCGGTCACTGTTTTTGATCACCTGTACAGGAGTCCAGCAGCACAGGATCGGGCTGTAAATCTTTTTCAAGACAGTTGGGAGAGAGAGATCTCAGAAATTTGCACTAACCTTTGGACTGATATAATGCGAGCATTGAGGCCCTGCCCAAAGAACATTTCTGCACACAAAGTTGTACACATTCCTAAGGTCCAATTGCTTTGTCGTTGTTGTTCTAAACACACACATGTGCACGCATGCATGCACACACACACACAGAGTTCCAAAAACAAGCTGCAAAGGGCATCCACCAGTTTTGGAATCTGCTTTCATCATTTTACTTTGGCTTACTTGTTGGTAGATCCATATAATAGAATCATAGAGTTGGAAGGACCTACAAGGTCAACTAGTTCAACCCCTGCCTGTAGTAGGAAACCCTCCTAGAGCATCTCTAGGTGCCTGTCATATGGATCAACCAAGTCATTAGTTGATCCATAGAAGGTTTGTCCAAATGGATCATACTAAGGCCACAGTAGCTTAACTAACATTACTAGGAAATTGAGCTACTTTGGAAAATGATGGTAGTTTTCATAAACTCTATAATTTGTCCAAAAGGCAACAGAGTGCATACAAAATGCATTACAGTATTATAAAATGACTATATTTTGAAAGAAGACAATAGACATATTTCAGAAGTTATATTTTAAAGGTGTTTGAAATTAGTGTTATTTACTGAGAAGTAGGCCAACTGTATTCAGTAATACTTTTGTGAGTATTAACAGTCTGAATTTTCAAGTGAGGGTTTTTAAAATTTTGCTTTTAGTTCAGTGCTTTTAAACCATATTTTGTCCAAATTTTGCTTTCTGTCAGGATGTTTCATAGTTGTACAATTGCTGCAGTCCAAGAATGTCCATTTGCATTTCCGGAGTGTCATTTTATTATGTTACAATGTCAGCACTTCCTGCTTGATGATGTCATTTCCTGCCATAACATCACTTCTAAGTTAATGACATCACTTCCGGTGAGTCCCGACACGAGTGCCATTCTAAAAAGTGGGTCCCAGTCTAAAAAGTTTGAATACTTTTTGTATTCAAAAAGTTTGACTTAGGCCATGATCCTACCTTACTGTAAACCAATTCTGCTAGATATAGTCATTAGATACAGTCAACACATTTCTCCGTTAGTTTTAATAATGCTTGGATGACTAGTGGCCCAAACTAGAACTGAAACTGATAAATGAGAGATGCGTGAATCTACATTCAGTTGTCATGGAAGCTTCCTGTTCCTTTATGCTGTGCTGTTGCAAGTAATTAAGGATTTGGTACAAGCCATTTAACAATTATTAAAATGATAAACAGGGGATCATGGATCAAATAGCCAAGTCTCAAATTGGTAATAACAAATCCACAGGATGAAATAACCCAAATATTTAATAACAAGGGTGGTGGTGGGGAGGAAGGAAGGTCTGGACGTTTTAATAACTAAAGTGAAATCTTAAAATATATTTAAAACGTGCTCTGTGTATATTCTGTGCTTTGGAACAAACATGCCAGAATACATTTTAATCAATGGAATAATTAGTGTATCAAAAATCATGCTTTCCTTTTTTGATTTCAACACTCCATTCAACAGAAATAACCTTTCATTAAATTGTAAGATAAAGAATAAACATATTTAACTGCAACATCAGAATAAGATCCTTTATTGTGATTTGTATAGCTTAAAACACACACATGGCCAATAAGAAGCTAGTGTGCCAGAAATACTGACGAGAAGACCCAGGGCCAACCTGACATGATGGAATGCCAAATGCTGCTCTTCCTTACCTGATGAAGGGTCAGCCTCTGCTCCTTCCACACCTCAATGTTCTAAACTCAGCTTCCCCTTCACAGTTCCTGTTCCTTCCAAATCCCCTCTTCCTTTTTCAGTGCAAGAAGGAGAAGAGTGAGCAGTGGAGGCAAGTAGGCAGCAGAGGCGTACCTAGAGGGGAATTGCAGCACTAGGTATTGCAAGTAGCAGCTTCCCCCTCCTCTTCGGGCCCATTTCCAAAGATTAGAGCAAAACGGAGGCTAAGTTGGCTCCGAAGAGGAGGGGGAGCTTCTGCTTCCAAAACTTAATGCTGTGATCCCCTTCTAGGTACGCCTCTGGTAGGCCGACGGCATGGGTGCCCTGCCCCTGTCTGCTGCTGGAGGCATCTGCTTCAGTTTGTCCCATGGAAGGGCTGGGTCTGGGAAGGCAATCAATGGGCTTGTACCCTGCATTTCATCAGATGAAGTTGTAGTCAATGGGATGAAAGTAAAGGAGATGAGGCTGAATCCCCCCTCCCCCAAAAAAGACACAGCAGCTTGTTATTGCAGGGTTCTGTTATCTAGGAATTTTACCCTTCCTTGGCCAAACAAGTGTGCATTTTTATGGGACCCATGCTACTCTCAGGCAGCCCAATCCTATGTTACCTGGCCGCCAGTAGGAGCAGTGGTAGCCACGCAATCCCCCCCCCCCGTTCCCAGCAGGGGGGGGTTGACATGAGCATAGATGACCTATGCTGCTGCATTTGCACTGGCTATTGATTGGTTTTTGTCTGGTGCTGATTGGTTTGCAGATCTAATAAACCATTAATGGTTTAAGTTCATATCTTGCAGTCTGCTTTTCCCATCTGAGTCTGCGTAGTCAGCAATATTATCAGAAAAAATCATGTTCAATTAGTCCCATTGGTATTCTCTGTCATAATTTGATTGAGCGTAATAATTGATCAAATTGGGGAATGGAGTGGTTCATTCTACGATGGCAATACCAGACCATTCTGCTTGGGCCAGATTCTTATTCTTCGTTAAACTAGTCAATTTTATTGTATACCTTTTGTATTGCTATTTTATTCTATAATTTTCTATAGTTCAATTTTGGTTTTAGGTTTTAAAATGGAGGGATACTTTTTCTTTTATACAGTCTGTCATTAGTTTTCTAATCCACATGTGACAAAAGAATAGAATGCAAGGTATATCTACAAAGTACAGGCTTACTGTCTCATAATTTGGTACCAACTCAACAAGTACTGCTTTGTTTCTTCCTTAAAACCACCCTGGTACTAAGAGAGGAGGAGGTGTAGTGATCCACAAAACACCCCTTTCATCCCACCTCCTGAGAATCACTCTTCAGAATTTATCTTTCCATACAGTGTTCAAAAAACCAAAACAACAACATGCTTCTTTCATTCAAAACAAGTCAAAAACAAAAATGGTTTAAAACAGGTGAGCACAGACATCAAATTGAAACAGATTTGTTCCTGACTACTGTAGAACGTTTCAAATTTTCCACCAGGTGTCAGTGGCTCTCTCTTTCTCTCTCTCTTACAGAAGTGGTATTTTTTAGCTTAGATCAGGGATCTCCAAACCCTGGCCCAGGGCCCAAATCCAGTCCTCCGGATGATTTTATCTGGCCTTTGGCACATGGTGAGGAAGCTTGACTAGTTCTGTCCCACAGCAACCTGCTGATGGGGGATAAATACAGTGCTGGGGTTCTGTTTCAGAACCTACCCACCCACCCCTGCCCACGAATACCAGGGTTACCATTTAAATTCCCTTAAAAATAAAAAAGTGCCAAAATTGCATTTCTTACCTTTGCGTGGTCAAACAGTGCAGTTCCCTAGCCTATCGAGCGGCCCTTGTGCCTTTAACAAGAACACTCTACGGCTGTGCTTCAAATTACATACCCATTCACCACACTGAACACCTGCTAAGTAGGTCAAAGGGACAGCATATTTAACTGTCCATCACCCACGTATCTAACATTTTATTCATATTTAACAAAACAGCAACCCATACCTATCAGTGAAACTATTTTTGGAAATGGATACAAGCGGAAGAATATCTAACCAATTATTATTTCACTTGTAGCCAAATCAAAACAAAGGCCATACAGTTCTGGCCAACAAAATCGTGGTGTATCCACAATTTTCCAGTATTAAGTCAATGGGCTGTTTCTTACACATGATGACCTATGATCAATAACAGTCTCCCTAAGTGGTAAGCTTGAATGGCAATATATTAAGCACTTCCTTAAAAACCGCAAGGCTGCTATGGCACTAAGAGAAATGCACAAGAACAGCAGGCCTATCTTGCACTCTAATGGAACCATCAGTCCTTTCATATGATTGATGTTGTACATGGCACAAAGCATTGTTCCCACAGGATAGTACCTTGCACCAACTAGACTTGAAAAATTAATATGTAACTAATTGACAATTGCAATTCAGAGAACAGGATAATAGATATTATCTATTGCATTTTATTCTTAGACAATGGTGTGAAACTGGCCAAGCTTAACGGTCAGCAAAAACCACTTAAGATCTCATTGCTTATGAGCAATAAACGTAATATTTAGTGGGCTCAACACATTCACATTGCCCAAATTATTTCAATTCTAATCTTTACCAGAATTTGTTAAACAATAAGGAAATGGATGAATAAAGACGCAGCACAGTGATGAGAAAAAACAACAACGATTTTCAATGAGTGCTCAACATAAAGCACACAATTATAAACCCATGGCCTTGTGCTACAATGTCCCGAACATCATCTATTTACAATCAACCAACAAGACATTTCTGAAAATTAGACCTGCTATTTAAGTATCTAGTTGTGGCTTTGACAGCTGATATTTAAAGATTCTTTTTAAGGCTTACTAGCTTAGGGCCGGTGATGGGATCTGCAAATTGAGAAGGGGAACGCTGGGCGGGACTTAGGCGGGACTTACACGTGATTGGCAGTCCATCCGCAGCGTTCCACGGCTGCCCTGGCCTCGGGGGGGGGGCTCCTGCTCGCTGTGGAGGACGGGTTCGGGGCGTGCTGGGTGCCTGGGCGAGCAGCGGTGGGGCGCGCCAACCGGGGGCAGCCCCCCCAAGGCCAGGGCAGCCGCGGAATGCTGTGGACGGGCAGCCAATCACGTGGAAGTCCCGCGTAAGTCCCGCCCAGTGTTCCCCTTCTCAATTTGCGGATCCCATTGCTGCTTAGGGCCCAAATCTATCCAGCATTACAGTGTCGATGCAGCTGTGCCAACGGGGTATGCACTGCATCCTGCCAGGATGGTGATGGAGGCCTCCTCAGTGAAGCTGCATCAGCGCACTTTTTGTTGCAACCTTCTCAGACAGTCTTTCTTAATTGTTTTATTTTAGACAAATAGTAGTAGCAATGGAACCTCTGACCTTCCTGGTGAAAGGCTGACCACATGGTGCCCGTTCCCCAGGTATCTACCCCACAAAACAAGCGCTAACACAAACCTTGGAAGGAAAACAGGACCAGGATTTATTTGAATTTACAGAGCTGTTTTGGCACTGGCAGCAGCAGTGGGTCCTGACTCAGCTCCACCCCTTTAGTGCAGGTATCTAACTAGGAGGAGACAGTAGACTTGTCTGAGCCCTCCATTGTGTGAACCACCCTGGCTCAGAACCTGAACTCGCCCGTAGCTCCTACAGGTTCCTCACCACCAGCCCCTGGAAATGGGGTCAAGGAAGCTTCATTGCTCTGCCCGCCCTGAGCCAGGTGACCACTATAGTGATTGTCCCAATTCCAACCTGGGGTCAAGCCAGGCTGATCCCCAATCTGAGTAGCCTCAGAAGACCAGGACTTTAACCAGAACTGTTGCTTGTCTATGGACAGACACTGGGTCCCTATCCCTCCTCCCTATTCCACACAATACAGCCAGACATGACCCACCTGGCCAAAACTCCACCTAGTCAGGGATAGGTGAAAAAAAACTTTCCTTCTTGGCCAACCAGGCACAAAGTAAAAAATTCCTAACTATCTCCCAAAGGTGACCAGCTAATCTCTGGCCGCATCCTTACATAGTTTTGGACTTGGGAACCCAAATGACAGCCTGCTCTTGTATGCGCCCACTCCTCTTTTGGGTGTCTGAAGTAAGGTGGGTGGATTAGATGCATCAAGGCTTCTTCAGATTGCAACTCCTCTCCAAAAACCTGTTCCTAACAGTCAGATAATAATTGGAAGCAGCTTTTGATGAAACATGGGGTGCTGTGCTCAGAAGTGGAAACTGATAGCTCCCATGTGTGCTCTAAACTGTTTTGACTCGCACATTTGCCGACATTAAACAGATCTGGTTGTTACAAGGATGAGTGACTGGTCAGAAACTCCATGTATTCTACTGTGGGTTCCATAATGAAAGAAAGACAGGAGATTGCATATAACTACATGAACGTAATAAATAAAAGGATGAAGGAGTTATCAGGGATGAGCTTAGAGCCAGCAAGGATGTTATGCTTTAACGTTATAGCGTGCAATATCATTTCCATTCCAGTGTGCCTAGATTACTTCTAAATGGCAGTAATGATCACAGCAAAAGGACAAAATGAAACCAAACCCAAGGGTAACGGCAAAAACTCTATCTTGTTCAATAACATTTTGCCACTGGAGCTTCTTCAGAACACAGCTTCCCAGCAGACAGGCTAAAAACATCCTCAAATTTAAAGGTCCATTGAGGAGGGAAAAAAGAGCAATCATTTATACCCTCACAGATGCATTGTCAAGTACACAGAGTGGCAGGATATGATAGCAGTGTCACAGGCTTTTGTGGGGGGGGGGTCTAAAGCAAACACTTTTCACATTAAACCAAACTTGGATTAATGAATTCGAGAGTGTTGCTCCAAGTGAGTGGGACAAATAACTCCCTGCACTTCCAAATTGCTGGGTACTCTTCAACCTCCATTATTCTGGCTGTCAGAAGTATGACAACAATAGAGTTCCCTTTTCCACTTAACCTCCACACACCTGAACAGCATGCTTTTGAAACACAATACTATTTTGTTCTAGTTCTAGTTGGAACACACAACTAGAGTTGCCAACTCTTTACCATGCACCTGTGTCTTTAAGAGCAGCTTACTCTGCAGAAATTAGCAGATGATAATATTTATTTACCTTTCATATAAAATATAGCCATCATGGGCGCCACCTGGGTGGAGCTCCAGGGCCTTGGGTGTACACGGGTTTTTCCCCGTGGGGGCAGAGCCCCCACATTAACACCAACTCCCTCGGCATCCAGCACCCACACCCAATCCGCTCCAAAGCACCCACAGCTAACCTGCACGGTCTTTGGGAGACAGACTACTGAAGCGCTACCCATTATACCCATTATAATGGTCTACCCAGGTCTACCCATTATAAGTATAGCGGGTAGACCTGGGCTGTGGAGGGCGTGGCTACATTACATCAGGAGGCATGGTCACATCAACTTCGGGGGCATGGTTGCATCAACTTCGGGGGCATGACCACGTCAACATCGGGGGCATGGCCACAGGCACCCACGTTTATGAAAGCAAGTTGGCGCCACTGATAGCCATAGTCAAGTTTTCTGTTTCTGTCTGTTTCATTCGGCATGAAGCCTCCTACCTCTTGAGATTTCAGCAAGACGCCTTATTCCAGGTGTCATCTCTCAAACCATTCCTTCTGATTAGGGTGCAAGGAGGGCCTTTAGAGTGGTCGTATCTTTAAAATGGACAACAACAAAAAGGAGGGGAGAAACAACCCTTCTGCAAACTGCAACTGTCAGATGGTGGAATCAAGTGTGTTAATAAGCTTTTCTGCAGAGGCCAAAGATAAGTAGTTCTGTCCAAGGGGAGAGGAAAAGATATACAGGTGTCCCCCCATATTCACAATCCCCATAATTAGTTCACAGTTCTCAAATCCCCCCTGCACGAATAACTCACCTCTCTTAGTCTGCAAACCTATTCAAAAGGCAGTATTTTCTTCCTTTTGCTTTGGAACAGGAAGCAAAGAGTGAGAATCTAGACTCATACACTGCATCAAGGCTGCATTCTTTTTTTAGTTTCCAGCAAAAAAAAAAGAGCTGGTGTTGTTGTTGTTTTTAGCTTCTAGCATACTCAGATTGTGAGCCCCACACTGGAACTTTTGGCAGTGAGCTTGGAGTGAGCTTTTGGCAGTGAGCTTTTCTTGGCTTAGAAAAGATGGCCGCCACCATGTAACATCACTTCCGCCTGTTTAAACAAATGCAGGAAAACATGGCGGCCTCCATAGTGTACGGACTTTATTGCAAAAACATGGTGACCTCCATACAGTTGATCTCAATGAGGGAAAGTGAGGAAATGCCATTTTGTCATTTAAATTAAAATTAACTTAATTTAAAATTTAAATTAACCGCACTAGAAGCATGCTAGTAGTAGTAGCAGAAACATCTCTTCTGGCAATTCTCCTAGCTAAAAAAAGAATGCAGCCCAACTCAATTGCTACATGGGGCAATTGTGAGAATACTAACAGAGTTTGCTAACAAATTTCTGCTGTCCGCTTCCAGTACGCGTTCTCACAATTACCCCTAGCAGTAATTGGGGGTGCAATCCTAAACTGAGTTAGGCCGGCATAAACTAAGCCAGCAAAGTTTGGCCAGCACAAGGGACACCGTAAAGTATTTTTGGACCACTCTTGGAGTCAGAGAGGCCAGCACACAGACGTGAGCCATCCTCCCTGACTCTGAGAGTAGTCCAAACATGCTTCGTGGTGGCCTTTGGGCTGACCAAACTTTGCTGGCTTAGTTTAT
Source organism: Lerista edwardsae (assembly GCA_029204185.1). NCBI lineage: Eukaryota > Metazoa > Chordata > Lepidosauria > Squamata > Scincidae > Lerista > Lerista edwardsae. The sequence goes on from JAJKFI010000010.1 coordinate 9,922,939, forward strand.
GCCAGCCTAACTCCAGTTTTAGGATTGCGCTCTGAGTCTATGTAGTGTAAGAATCTAGGTTCTTGCTGTTTGTTTCCTGTTCCAAAAGCATATAATTCAAGGCACGTTTTAAAATATGTATTTTTAAAAAGTAAGAGAAGCTTGTATTGGAATAGACAGAAATATAAAAGAGAAAATCATGACTAATACCAATAAGTGGCAATAAAATATGGGGCAAAGAAGCAAATGAGAATGAAAAGATGTTTTTTAAAATCTTGAAAGTACATTATTTAACAAGTTCAGGTGCACTTATTTAAATTGAAAGCCTTTAACCTGCGAGTCCCAGTCCCAGCTCTCTGTTTAAACATTCCATAAAATAACTTAACAGGCTTCGTTCCTGGAGGAGTAATTACTAATAAAGTGTCGCAAATGGGCAGTGAGGTTGTTCTGGGGACTGGAGAAAAGGCACAAGGATCGTTTAGGTTTACTGCTCAGCTCTGCAAGAGCATTATCATAAGACCATTCTTTAATGTATCAATTCTTATTTAAGAACAGAAGTTAGGCCCACAAATTAAAACTCGATAACTAGAAATTCTAAATGGAAGAGCCTTTTATTAACAGAATGATCTCTCTTCACCAGCTTACTGAGATTCCAAATCAGAACCACTTTAAATGTTTGTATTGTCATATTCCATATGCAGCTGCACAAGTAACTGGACCACATGGAGGGAATAAGTTCTCACAAGGCCTGCTCTGGTGGATACCTGGTGGCATACACAGGCCACCTCAGAAAGCCAGGTGAAAGGAAACGGCAACAGAAAGCAGGTTTCTTGTTGTGTTGTGTGCTCCCCAAGGCCACTATGGTGGGCTACTATGAGATACAGGAAGCTGGACTAGATGGGCCTTGGTCTGACTCAGCAGGACTCTTTTTATGCTCTTTTGCTCACAAATGAGGCTGCCACTTCCTGAAAGTGATTCATAGCCACAGAAATGCTGGGTCAGTCATTGCATTCTCTACATGGCAGCATATCCAGGGCCACTTACTCAACGTGGGACATTGTAGAAACCAGCTCTTGAGGCATTTGTGTGAGAGAATTACTAAAAAGCATCTTCCACTGAACTTCATTTAGTTATATAGAAATACTATTAAATATTAAAAATAAAGCATCAGGGTAAGTAGGCTAAGTATCGAATTAGGAGACTTAAGAGGGTCCAAGTCACCAATATTCTGTGAGGGTTATCAAGGACACCATCATACACAGAAGCATAGAAAAACAGAGGTGCAAGGTAGCTACAAGATCATCTAGTCCAACCGCCTGCCTGTGGCAGGAAATCTCCTAGAATATCTCCAGTAGGTGTCTGCCCAGCCTCTGCTTGAAAACTTCCAGTGATGGAGAATCCATAACCTCCCTCAGCAATCGGTTCCACTGCTGAACTGCCCTTCCCAGTCAGAATGTCATGCAGTTTGTACCCATTAGAACTAGTTTGATCCTCAGAGGCAGTGAGAACAAATTTGTTCCTTCTTCCATATGTCATCTCTTCCAGTATTTGAAGAGTGCTGTCATATCCCCTTCCCTTCTCCAGGCTAAACATACCAGGTTCGCCGAACCTATCCTCATAGGACTTGTTTTACAGCCTGCTGATTATCTCCATTATTCTTCTCTGAACCTGATCCAGCTTGGCTGCATCTTTCTTAAAGTGAGGTGCCCAGAATTGGACACAGTACTCAAGGTGAAGTCTCACCAATAAAGGTGGAACCACAGCTTCTTGCGATTTGGAAGCTCCTAATGCGACCTAAACTACGCAACTTGGGAGCTATTAATGCAGGCTGAAATTGCATTCATCTTGTGACCCACTGCAACTCCAAGATCCCTCTCACGTGTTGTGCTGCCAAACCAGGTATCTCCCACTCTGTACCTGCGTCCTTGGTTATTTTTGCCTAAGTCCAGAACCTTGCATTTGTCCCTGTTGAACATAGCCATTGTCAGTTGGGTACAATATGGCCTAGGAGAAGGGTTCCAAATTCATTTCATACAGCGGGCTGAAGTTAGCCTCCATGGTGCCTGCTATACTTGGATTTATATACCGCCTTTCTTAGGTCACCAGATTTCTCTAATGACTATAACTCAAGGCGGTTTACATAGGCAGACTTGATTCAAAACCCGAAGGTTTTTACAATTTTTACAGAAATGTTCTATCTTCCAAGAACTACACACATACAGATAGATCTTTCTGGATTTAGTCCTTCTTTCTGGCCACCCGTTTATCTTCTTGCTGGCTGATAAGCGGCTTCTCTGCTCCCACCAGAGAAGCAGCTGACTTCGGCACACTCCCCCTCACACAAGGCAGCCGAAGACAGCTCAGCTGTTAATCAGTCGCAATTAACGAGGTCTGCCACTCTCAGAGACTTCCAGTAGTCCCGAACTGGCGACCTTCAGATCTTCAGCTCTTATCTTCAGGCAAACGGAGGCATTAACCCTCTTGACTAAATCTTCTGCCCAAACAAGAAGTGATGTCATTAAGCAGGTGATGGCCAGAAATAAGCGCTTTGTTCTCACTTGGTCTCTTTGTTCCTGGAACTCATGAGCTGCAAGTGACATAAGCGAAAATATGCTAATCTTGATCATATTTTAAAGATATGATTGAGCCCAATTATCACTCAGGATGCCCTATTAGCAGCACTGCTTCTGCTGAGAGGCCCTCTAATTTTTTTCCTACTATGTGGAGCAGTTAATACCCTGAGCAGTACATAACCCACTTTCTTCTTAAAATGGGCAATAGCAGTCTGACTTACCTAGAATGACCACATCCTCCAATCCTCCCTTGACCAGCACTCACCCTCTAATGCTGCTTCCCTGAGTTATCCTTGCTCTAAGTTACTGACTTCCTTAGAAGCATCACTTCTACCAGCGATCTATCAGCAATTCACACAATGAACTATATAATCCTAGGATGCTGACAAGAATATTGCTTACTATACCTACATGAAAGATGCTAACAGTTCTTCATATATCTATACACTGTGCCCACATTTTAGGAAATCATCTTGTGAGATGCTGTGTATCTGTGTCTGATTTTTTTATACAGGTGTGCCCAGCGTCGTCATCCGCAAATGAACTACCGGAACACTGGGAGGGACTTACGCGGGGCTTTGCCGTGATTGGCTGCCCGCCCGTTTCATTCCGCAGCTGCCCTGGCCTCGAGGGGTGCCTGCTCGCCGGGGGAGACAGGGGGGGGGCATGCTGGATGCCTGGGCAAGCAGCGGGGGGACGTGCCAACCAGGGGCAGCCCCCCCCTCGAGGCCAGGGCAGCCGTGGAACGAAACGGGCGGGCTGCCAATCACGCGAAAGTCCTGCCCACGTCCCTCCCAGCGTTCCGGTAGTTCATTTGCGGATGATGATGCTAGGTGTGCCCCAGTTGCCACTGATTTGGTATCCACAGTTTCTGTTATCCACGGATACCATGGATGCTGGAATGCCTATTCAAAAGAGAGAGGAACAAATCTCTTTTTTTTACCTTGTTGCAGCAAAATCACGGATGTTCACCTATCTTTAAAAAGGCATCCCCAGTATCCACTCTTCTAGGTATCCACGGTGGGGTCTGGAATGGAACTCCAGCAGATACCGGGGCATGCCTGTATCTTTTATTTTTGCTGCCTTCATAACCTTGTCAAAGGCCACACACTTGCCAAAAGCTCAGTTTCAGTGGAAACAGAATGGCAAACACCCTTTCAGCAAAGGAAGAACCGAATAAAACCTGCTCCTACAGTGTACCGATGACAGACGTCTGTCACAAAAATGCGTAACTGCCACAGTTTTGGCTTCAATTGACATAAATGAATTTGTGCAATTTCTGAACATTTTTGTTTCGGCACAATAGTGAAGAGTATCATGCGCTTGTCAGAGTGGTAGAGAGTAGCAGCTGAGGATATGGAAAGAATCCTTTTGCAAGCGCACCAACAACAGAGAGCTCAACGGTATAAAACCATGTTGAGGAATGATCTAGGTCCCCATAGATGGGCTAGGTGGTCCACTGTGGATTCCATATGCCTGTAAATACATTCAAACCCCAGGAGTGCCATTCCCATGTGTGAGCTTACTATCTTGAAAAACCTATGGCTGTAAGTGTCAGCTGCACTCTAGAGGTAGAAACAACATACATCGCTGCTGCACAAAAGGGAATTAGCAGACAGGAGCAGCTCTGAAACTGCACTTTTTAATATGGGGGGGTGCTTACCCTGCAAATATAATGCATTTATATTTGTCATACCAGTTCTGTCAATGCCTTCTGAAAACATCCAGCATATCAGCTTTAAAACTGCAACTCTTTTTGGTTCAGAAAATCTGAAGTTTTCTTATAAGCCAACTGCCCATTAAGTAGAGAGCTCAAATTCATACATTGTCTCCTTTTGAGGATAATATGTGACTTGGGTATTAGGGTGCATTCTGGCTAATTCAAGGCCCACTATTCTCTGACTGGGCATTGTTGGAATTTGTTAGGGCTGAGGAGGCTGGTGGGAGAAAGGAGATTATTTGTGTGACATGCTGCAATATGGCAATCACTGTGGAGCAGATTCAAGGTGCCTAGATCAATGGTTCCCAAACTGTGGAATTGTGCCTGTCAAGAGTGGTAGTATTCTCAAGAATCTGTCTGGGTTGTTTATGTGTTGCACATGGCCAGGGACAGAGAAGCAACCATCACTGCCTTCTGAGCAGTTCAAGTTCTTCGATTCCAATATCGTTCACTGCTGGTTTAGGTAAATGGTTCAAATACATCCACACTGAACATATTCTTCAAAACAACTATTCTGGAAGCCCCTGACTTTGTAACAAGTCCTAGAAAATCTCAGACTTATGTGAGATGTGCAAACATTGCAATAAGCAGAGGTACTGTGAGTACCTGACATGGAAATAGGCTGCTGAAGGAAAACTAGATGGAAGAAAATGCTATCCGAAAAACGTACAATGGTTATTCTTTGGGATTTGGAAGCATCCGACTATGATAGGATGAGGATTTAGAAATGCTCAGCAGCGCTCTCAACAAGGATCTGGATTTGACAGGGCTCTTCAGACCACCACCACTGGGAGATCTGCCCAACAACAGACTGAATGTGATGCACCATGTTTTGTTTACCATTAAAATAAAATAAAAATATGGATCAGTTCTTAATATTTCAAAACTCTGGATTAGCAATGTAAATATATGAAAGTATTCTAGAACGACAGGTATCGCATAGTGAATACAAACCATTAAGCTTAACACAAAGTCAGGGCAATCGTAGAACAGGCAGGCAGGTTGGCCTGCCTTGTATCCAACACAGACTTGTAGCCTCCTGAGCTCACTACAGGGCAAAGGGACATTCGTTCCCTTACCCCAGGGTAAGCCCCAGCCGCTCAGATGGGCCTCCTTAGATCTGTGCCTGCTGTTTAGTAGGAGCAAATCTGAGCATGCCATGGTGGCCGAATTAGGGCAATGCGGCCTGGTGACGGGGGTTTACGGCCCAACAGCCGCATCCAAACTCCACCCCTCTCCCTGGGCCGCCCACCTGCAGGTACGCCCCCTCCCGCCTTCCCCCTTGCACAGAGGGGAAACTTGGCCAGCACAGGAGTGGCTTACCAGCCACACACTTGTGTCAACACAGCACGCCTTGACCAGTGGTGTCATCCAGGGGGAACGTGCCGGAACGGCTGTTCCTGAACCTAATTAGGGATAGCTCCGCCCACCCGCCGCCATTCATCACCGCCTCAGTGATGGACGCGGCGCTGCAACGCGCCCCTGGCCTTAGAGAGGGCGCCTGCTCGCCGGGTGGGCCGGGTGGGGGGGTGCACCGGGTGCCCGAGCGAGTGACGGTGGGGCACGTCCACCGAGACAGCCCGCATGGCGGGCGGAAAGGCGGCGGAACCAACAGGACGGGCTGCCAATCAAAGGTGAGTCCCGGTCACCGTTCCGGTTCCTGGATCTGTTAGATCCCACCACTGGCCTTGACCCATATGTAGCCTTTACAGTTTGGTTCTCTCCTCTGGCTGTGTTGGCTGTGTCCAAATTGCTTCTGTTGGTGTATAGGCCATTCCTGCTGCTTTTGTTTCCCAATTGCCTTCATTTAAGAACATAAGAAGAGCCCTGCTAGATCAGGCCAAAGGCCCATCTAGTCCAGCTTCCTGCATCTCACAGCGGCCCACCAGGTGCCCCAGGGAGGCATGAAACAACAAGATGCCTGCATCCTGTGGCCACTCCCTTGCACCCAGTACCAGTAGCCCACCACCTTTGTAAGGAGGTTGCACAATCCATCATTGCCTATAGCCCACGATGGACCCCTCCTCCAGAAATCTGTCCAATCCCCTCTTAAAGGCATCAAGACCAGATGCCATCACCACCTCCTGTGGCAAGGAGTTCCACAGATTAACTACCCGCTGGGTAAAAAAGTACTTCCTTTTATCTGTTTTAACTCTCCCAACCCTCAGCTTTAGTGGATGCCCCCTGGTTCTGGTGTTTTGAGAGAGGGAAAAGAACATTCCTCTATCGACTTTATCCCTTCCATGCATAATTTTGTATGTCTCAATCATATCCCCCCTCAGGCGCCTTTTTTCTAGACTGAAGAGCCCCAAACGCTGCAGTCTTTCTTCATAAGGGAGGTGCCCCAGCCCTGTAATCATTTTTGTCGCTCTCTTCTGCACCTTTTCCAACTCCACTATGTCCTTTTTGAGATGCGGCGACCAGAACTGGACACAATATTCCAGGTGTGGCCTTACCATTGATTTGTACAATGGCATGATAATATTGGCTGTTTTATTCTCAACCCCTTTTTTAATGACCCCAAGCATGGAATTGGCCTTCTTAATTGCTGACGCACACTGGGTCGATACCTTCATTGAATTGTCCACCAGCACCCCAAGATCTCTCTCCTGAGCTGTCACAGACAGCTCAGAACCCATAAGCATATAGGTGAAGTTTTGGTTTTTTGCCCCAATGTGCATCACTTTACACTTGTCTATGTTGAAATGCATCTGCCATTTGGCTGCCCATTCCCCCAACTTGGAGAGATCCTTCTGGAGCTCTTCACAATCCCTTCTGGTGTTCACCACCCAGAAAAGTTTTGTGTCATCCGCAAACTTGGCCACCTCGCTGCTTATCCCTGTCTCCAGGTCATTTATGAATAAGTTGAAAAGCACGGGCCCCAAGACAGATCCCTGGGGCACTCCGCTTTTCACTTCTCTCCATTTTGAAAATTGCCCATTGACCCCCACTCTCTGTTTCCTGGCCCTCAACCAATTCTGGATCCATAAGAGGACCTGCCCTCTTATTCCCTGACTGTGAAGTTTCTTCAGCAGTCTTTGGTGGGGGACCGTGTCAAATGCCTTCTGAAAATCCAGGTATATGATATCCACAGGTTCACCCACATCCACGTGCCTGTTGACCTTTTCAAAGAATTCCAAAAGGTTTGTGAGGCAAGACTTACCCTTACAGAAGCCATGCTGACTTTCCTTTAGCAGTACTTGTTCCTCTACGTGTTTTAGGATTTTATCTTTGATGAGGCTTTCCACCATCTTACCCGGAACAGACGTTAGGCTGACAGGCCTGTAGTTTCCAGGGTCCCCCCTTCTCCCTTTTTTAAAGATTGGCGTGACATTGGCTATCCTCCAATCCTCTGGCACCGTGGCCGTTTGAAGGGACAAGTTGCATACTCTGGTTAAGAGGTCAGCAACTTCATTCTTTAGTTCCTTAATTACTCTTGGGTGTATACCATCTGGGCCTGGTGACTTATTTATATGTAGTTTATATGTAGTTTATATTTATAGTTAGTGCTACCAATGCACAAAGATGATGGGTACAGTATAGACTGCAGGGCTGGATCTGTTTTAGGGCGCAGTCCTAACCAACTTTCCAGCACTGACCTAGCTGTGCCAATGGGGCATGTGCTGCATCCTGCAGTTGGGGGCCTGTCACGGAGGCCTCCTTAAAATAAGGGAACATTTGTTCCCTTATCACAGAGCTGCATTGCCCTTACCCCTAACCTGGAAAGTTTCTGTGGATTGTGCCCTGAGAGTCATCCAGCATGGTTTCTCTCTTCCTCCCATACCCTGGCACACCCTTTCTTCATTAAAAGGTACAAATCTTCCCTGTGATGCCCTTGTCTACACAATCCACCTGCATTTGAAAATGCTGCAGGTAAGGTTAAACAGTGCTGAAGGAACATGAAACTGGAGTAAGCAGAACTGAAAATAAATTTCAAGGAAAATGGATTAAAGAGGCTCGAGCTTGAGATGCCAAAGCACATTCAGAAAGTAATTTCAGGCTAGGTGCATGAATCGAATTTGGTGTTTCCTACTTTAGCAAAAATGTCACTGAAGTCCATCTGAGTTTTGCCAGCACAAGGGTTATCAAATTTGTCCCATAAAAATGCAGCAATCCCCTCTGTCCTAATAGGATCCTGAGATAAAAGCACATTTCTCTCTGCCAAATCTATTCCATTACACAACCTCCAGTTTACTTAAAATGAACAATGTTAGCAGTGAAAGTGAGCCGAAGCCAGCCCCGACTCAAAATATTTGTCTTCACAATTACATTTTACATGGTGAGTTCATAGCACAGGAAAGTCTCCCTCTTTCCAGCTATATTTGTCCACTGTGCCTTAGCATCCTGGCAGGAAGCAAACACAGCTATGGATCCTGCATTTGTGAACGCTTCAGAGAGCAGGATACTCACTCCTACCTTCCAATTTGCTGTCTCCAGTAGCAGAGCTACGGGGTGATGGTGGTATGTATATGCTGCTATACATTTATGGGAACATTTTCAGGGCGCAATCCTAACCTGGAGTTAGGCCGGCACAGTTAAGACAACAAAATTTGGCCAGCACAAGGGACACCACAATGTATGTTTGGACCACCCTCGGAGTCAGAGAGGCCAACAGACAGATGTGCGCCATCCTCCTGGACTCCGAGAGTGGTCCAAACGCACTTTATGGTGGCCCTTGTGCCGGCCAAACTTTACTGGCCTAACTGTGCCTGGCTAACTCCAGATTAGGATTGCCCCTCAGTTGTGTATGTATGCGCAGAGGGAAGAACACTCCTGTTAGCAACAGTAACAAGTATTAAGTAACAGTATTAAGAAGCCTCATTTTCATCTTAATCTCAAAGTTCTAATTTGTTTCCACCATTTATTGCCAGTTGTGGCCCACCAGTGGAACCAGAAGCAGGGCATTCCCCCTTAAGGAATGGCAGCAATGCAACCCCCAGGACTGTTCTGCTGCCAGGGACAAAGGGTCTTGTTTGGACTCACCTCTGCAAGTGCAAGCCTCCCGGGTGGGGTTACAGGGAACCCCTCGGACAGTCCCCCAGGGCTCCCCAAGCCTTAGAATGACTGAAAATAGCAATCAGAATGCCCCTCTGGTTTTCAATCTGATAGCTACTTTTAGGGCGCTAGCATTGGCCCAATGGCAGCAGTGCTGACACAAGGGTACTGGATGGTGCTCTCGCTTCAGCGTGGTGCCGTTCAGTCAACATAAGTGGCTAGCATCAACCCAGGGGTGCAGGTTGGATTGCGCCCTTAGTCATTCTGGGACTTGAGGAAGCATCCTACAAAGGCGTCCACGGGGCTCCCCGCACCCCCAGAGGCAGAGGTGAGTTTTTAAAGACCCATTGTTCCTAGCACTGGCACAATTCTGGGGATTGGGTTGCTGTCATTGCCCCTCCCCTGTGAACACTTAGGACGCAATCCTAACCTGGAGTTAAGCCGGGATAGTTAGGCCAGCAAAGTTTGGTTGGCACAAGGGACCCCATAAAGTATTTCTGGGCCAGTCTTGGAGTCAGAGAGGCCAGCACACAGACGTGTGCCATCTTCCCTGACTCCGAGAGTGGTCCAAACGCGCTTTATGGTGGCTCTTCTGCCAGCCAAACTTTGCTGGCCTAACTGTGCCGGCCTAACTCCAGGTTAGGATTGTGCTCTTAGTTTGGGAACCACTGATTTATATAGAGCAACAATTTTCAACTGTTTTCCTCTCACCGCACAAGGCACTAAAATTGTCAAGGCACCCCATTGGTTATTTTTTTGCAATTGACAAGACCCTACTAATCAATGACCCACCACCACACACCTGTGGCATACCTGCTTGTTGAAAATCACTGCTTGTAGAGCTTGACATGCACTTCACACACAGCTGTTATTTTCTATGCAAAAGGAATCTTCACTACAGCCTATGCCAAAAGAAAGTAAGCCTTTACAATGTGCAGGTTACAGAGCACATCTCCGGAAACAGTCTGTTTTACATGATCCACATTTTTCTCACAGAATACTTCACTCGGCAGCCTAGCTATTAAGTTTCTTTTGAGATTTAAATTGCTCATCCTATTCCCCCCCCCCGAAAAGAGGGGGAAACAAAGAAATGAAATGAAAATGAGTTTCTAACTGATCGCAGAGTTATTGTATCCCAACATTCTGTTTAGTTCCCTACAAGGATCATTCCACAGGCTGTGAAATGTGATGCCAAAAGCAATTCCCAGAGTAGGAACACAACTCCAACACAGTGAGTTCGACCTGTCATATGTGCTGCCAACAGTGTGCTACTTGTGTTATGTATCAATTAGTACATTGGTTTCAAATGCTGTGGAGAACAGGCAGTTTCTCACTTTAGATCTGTGCAATGGTTGTCAAGCTGTGTTGGACAGAATGAAAAGGGTGCATTTAGCTTTTGCAGTGAGACCTTGAAGTTCTTAAAAAAAAGCAACACCAATGGCTGCAGTCTGATCTTGAGTAAACATTTCTGAGCCACATCCCTCCACAACAACAACAAAACTTTAGGTCACCAATCTTTACAGCACCATATCTACTCTTATGTACAGGCATGCCCCGGTATCCTCTGGGGTTCTGTTCTGGAAAACGTGGATACTGGGGATGCCGTTTTAAACATCAGGGAGTGTCAGCGGTTTTACTGCAACAAGGTAAAAAAAAGAGATTTGTTACACCATGGATATTTATTGCATACACAAACACAATAAATAGCACATAATGCCACATGCTCATATATTGTGGACATAACACAACTACTTATTTGCTAGTACCCTCTCTAAAATCAATTGAATGGATTTTCTGTAATATTTGCCAAAATGTCTGTTGTTTAATTGGTCGTTAGAATATGTGGCTGTTCTTAGAGATAGGCTTTAGGAATAGTTCTTTGTCAAATAGAACAATTAAGTTGCAGGCACTTTCCCACCTTCCATTTTACAACAAGAGTTGTATTTGAAGCCGTCCATAAGCTATGTAATGTATTCTATATTGCCTTTGACAGGAGTCCCCTCATATGAGAAACCAGCTATTCAATAAGCCTCCTTGTAAGATACTGAATAGCTGGTTTCTCATATGAGAGGACTCCTGTCAAAGGCAATATAGAATACATTACATAGCTTATGGACGGCTTCAAATATATTACTTAAATATATTCTACTATTTCCATTTGCAGTTCTAACATTTTTCCCCCCAAAGTATTTTGTAAATTGTGTGCTGCCTTCTGTTCTCTTTGAGGATGCTCCAACATGCCAATAGAAAAGTTGATAAATGCCTTAAGGATCCCGCTGATGTGCTATGATAAAAAGCCCAGCACAGATATACCAGAGGCAGTGTGGATATTAATACTAATAATGGTCTTCCATTTGAGAGACTTGGAACTGACTGAACTATTACAGACACCATATTCCCAGAAATGATGTTTTATAAGATGGAAGAATGCCAAGGTTTGCTTTCATCAAGGCTCGCTTTATGAAAAAAGAGGGGAAGCATATTTCTCTGCCCTAAAAGCCATTTGAAGAGAATTTAGCCACGAGACCAGTGGTTCCCAAACTGTGGATCAGGACCCAACAGTGGGTCGCGAGCCAATTTCAGGTGGGTCACAAAGCACCTACAGCAGCCATATTGAGAAAAGAATAGACTTGATGCTACCATGGTATGTGACTGCATTTGGGGAAATGTTACAGATCTGTACTTTTTACAGGCAATGGGGCTTACTCCCAGGTAACTGTGGATAGGATTTCAGCCTTTGGGATGTTTGGGGATCGATGTGAGATGTGAGAAATTAATCTTTCTTTCTTTCTTTCTTTCTTTCTTTTTCTTTCTTTCTTTCTTTCTTTCTTTCTTTCTTTCTTTCTTTCTTTCTTTCTTTCTTTCTTTCTTTCTTTCAAAAGATCAGCAACTGCTTGTGAAGGTTTAGCTTTGATTTGCTTCTGGCATTATAGCTACTTCCCTGTCCCGTCTCGCAATATCAAAAGGCAAATAGGAGAACCAACTAGATAACATGATGTTGCTATTATAAATTGTTGTCCAGACTGCGTGAAGCTTTTCCTTAAATTGGAGAAAAGAAACAATGATTGGTTTTTCACACTAGGTTGCTGCAATTCTCAGCAGTTTATAGATCTGGTCTTCTTGATGGGGGAAAAACTTGGTAACTCATTACTCATGAATCTGTTCCTCATTACTGGTGTTTGCACTTAACATACTGTATATAATTAACATGTTAAACTGCTAGATTTATCACAGGGATGTCACAAAGACACTAGGCTCGAGTCATAAGTCGTGAATCACGAGTGATTGACCCTTGTGACTCGACTCGTGAGGCATAGTGCCTCATAGCCTTTGCAACTCTACTCTCAAAAAATTTAGATTAATTTCGAGTTGTGTCTGAAAGAGCAATCCTAACCAAGAGTTAGGCCGGCACAGTTAGGCCAGCCAAATTTTGCTGACACAAGGGCCACCATAAAGTATGTTTGGATCACTCTTCAAGTCAGAGAGATCAGCACACAAACGTGTGTCTTCCCCCATGACTCCGAGAGTTGTCCAAGCGTGCTTTACAGTGGCCCTTGCGCCAGCCAAACTTGGCTGGCCTAACTCCAGGTTAGGATTGTGCCCTGAGTCATTTTGAGAAATGAGTCTTAATTCCTGCCATGGCCCGGTCAGCCCCAATCTGGGCTGCTTACATTCGCGCTGCCAATTTCAGGCCACTGCTTTTCAAGGCCACTGCTATGTTAGTCAGGGGAAGGAGAGTAAATTTGCTCCTCAGCCAGTCCCAGCCCCTATTCTAGCATGGGGTTAGTTAGGCAGATTGCAAGTTCATGGCATAGCATAGTTGATGGATGAGAGCTTTCTGCATTTGGTAATATAGTTCAAAATGCCTGCTGCCTTCCAGTATGCCTAATGCAGCAGCCAGTAAGTTGTGCACACACCTGGCCCAATCATGAAGTAAGGTGAAGCAGGCAGCATCGTTGGCAGATTGCAAGGGGTCTGAAGAGGCAGCAGATTTGAGATGTGCTTCACCCCAAGTCTGCCACCACTGCCTTCCTCCAGCCTTCTGCTAATGCAAGCTGCAATGATCTGCTCCTTGCTTGCCTGTGCAAGAAGAAGACCACCCCCTCCTCATCTTCCTTAGTTTCCTTAAGCTGAAAAACAGGACTTTATTTACAGGGATAGTGTGAATGTGCAAACAAACAATGGTAAGTTTGACAAATGTGCAAGGAACATGGTAAGGAGTTTTTTCTTGTTATTATCCCCAATACAGGGATAAAAATAAAAGCAGTTGCCTTGGGCACGTCTGCTGGATGGGGAAAGCTGGCCTACCTTGCAGGGTTGTTGTAAGGCTTATATCAAGATAATATACATTAATATCTTTTAGAGCGCAATCCTATACCCCTGGTACACCGCCAGCAGAACGCTGTCGCAAATGTGCCGTCAAGCGCATCAGCGTCGGCGGTACGGTGATGGACCGGCGCAAGCAGCAGCGCCAACGCTCGGCCTCTGCCACAAACACCAGCAGCACCAGTTGAGCATCGGCAGAGCGTGGTCAGCGCTGAGCCTCGCCAAGGGTGTTCCAGAGGCGTGCCGGGGGTGTAAGTGGGCGGCGCAGTGGGCGGAGATGGGGGTGACACAGGACGGCGGTAGTGCCAAATCCTAAACCCCGTCCCCAGCCTCGGTTCGGGCTGCTGCTGCACACATGCACCTGCAAAACAGTAGGCGCAGATTCGAGCAGCCCCATTGGGATGACTGGCGCTTACGTGGGTGTAAGGGGAAAACCTCCCCTTGGCCTGCACTTCGCTGCTTCTGCTTTACTTAGGATTGGGCTGCCCATGATAATACTACTATATTGAGATAATATATTCAAGAGCCCTCTCTAAATGTTAGGTATGATACAGTCTTTCAAGTCCAAAGTTTTAAAAGCAGTATTTTTTTCCATCCGTGCTTGTATTCCTTTTCCAAAGAAGCTTGCATCCATTCATCCTGCAATTAGTGAAGTATGGTATTCCGTTTCCAAAGAACGAAGTTTGGACTTCTCAGAAACATGGGTTCTGAAGATTGCACATAGACTTTTGAAAGGAAAGGAAAAACGGCTTCAAAGCCAGGAAACAATGGCACATCACATTTAAACATATGCCAGGTAATTTGTTGCTTTGAATGGTAATCAAAAACATCAGCTAGATTCAGCATCTCTTTTGCTACCTTTCAACCCACTGCGTTTGGGTGTAACTGATTTATATTTCATATGTACTTAATCACATCAAAATCAAAGAATAATTCCTCACTCTGAAGCAATTGTGTGATATAAAAATCATTGGCCTCTTTCGAATAAAAGAAAATAACTGTCAGGTGCATAGAGAATTTACTGGAAAGTCCTGGGGTGGTTTTTCTTCATGCAATTAATTAAAAAATTGTTTTTACTGTGAGTCTCTGCTTTCTGGATAATGTAAATCCATTAATTAAAAAAATAGTTGTCAATGGTGGTGTCAGAGGAAAAGTTTGAGCCATATGTAACATGTTTCACAATACTTACTGCACTTCTAGATGTGTTAATGAGGGAAGGATAAAAATTTGAATAGAATAGAATAGGATGAAAGCCAACAACTTCTCCACATTGAAACATATAAGCTGGCACCTAAATCTGTTGGTGCAATTCCAAAAGAGAATTCTGGATTGGCCTAGCATCCATATTAGCTTGATACCATAATTTGAAAAAAATGTAAAACGTGGGACCTTTTTTATAATACAGTTTTGTTTTCTATCTTTACAGTCTTCACCTGCTGTGCCCATTTAATTCTCTTGTTTCTACATTTCTAATCCACAAATTTGTTCAGGTCTCGAGCATAAACACATGGCAAATATGTGACAAAATGGCAGAGGGCCAAAGCAGTAATGAATTGCTGCATCTAAAGTAAATCTTACACTCAGCTAAGGCTTTCGTAGCTGGGTGAGTCTAAAACATAATTTAAAATGCTGCTCGAGTTTTCAAGTCGTGGATTAAAACACATGGTGGGATTTAATCCCAATTTTCACTTTCACCTGTGGAAAGCATCTTCAACCCCCTGAGGAAAATGAGCGTGAAACACTGGGACCATCCATGGCTTGCAGTCTTGAGCAACATTTTAAATGATGCTTTAAATCTTACACTTTGTCCTTTGCTTCTAATTTTGGCCATTCATGTACAATTGACAGCGCAATCCTGTGCTGCTCTGGAACGGGCAGGCTGGTGAGCTGGTGCTTGTGTCCAGCGCAATATACGGGAGGGCACCTTGCATGTGGGGAGGCATCAGCCTCCCCTATGGACTCCTCAGATCTGTGCCTGCTAAACAGCAAGCGCAGATCCAAGGAGACCGTGTGACCCCAATCCTGGGTCCGCCCCCCTCCTGGGCAGGCACAGTGTAGTGTTGGGCACAGATGTTCAGTATTTCAAACAGCCTCACCCCAAAGCTCACAACATCTCTGTGTGCACATCTTTCCATCCATAGCCTATGGATTCCTTTTGGGGAAGAGTAGGAATTTTGGCTACCCAATTCTAAATATTCTGCAATTTGTGGAATCGATGCCCACCAAATATATACCATATAGTCAACATAGAATATTGAAAGAATCAAATACAGACCGAATATCCTCATCTTCAATTCAGATATGTTATCCAGAAAACCATCAGGAGGTTGTGTAGCACAATTAGACAGGACATACCCAAGATTCAGACAATATAAAATGTTTGCAGTCTTACAATGTCCATATCACATATTAATGCAAGTTAATGTTCCTGCCAGGTTCCTACAGAACTGAAGAGCTGTCTGCACCACATTGCCATGGCAACACATGGATGCATATTCATTTAATCTGTGACTACAACTGTTCCTTAAGCAGCTATTCAGCTGGAGACTGAATGCCTCACAGGGCAAGACTAAAAATGAAAGGGGTGGAGAGACTGAAATTACTTTTTAAAGATGTAGCAGTGGCCAAGCCTTTCTCAGAAGCTCAAGAAAGACTGTCAGCCCAGTCCTATTTCAGAATGCCAGGTACAGGGGAGTAGCAACAGGATGTAGGCATCTTGTAGTCTCATGTGCTCCATGAGGCATCTGGTGGGCCACAGTGAGAGAGATATGAAGGTGGACCAGGTAGGCCTTTGGCCTGATCCAGTGAGAGTGTTCCCATGAGTATATGTCTGAAGAGAAGTGTCTGGTTCTGGTGCTATCAAAGATAAATGCTGTGGAGAATCTTGACTGGCCACCAGTTTGTTTACCTCAGAATTTACCTCAGAATGCCAGACACAAGGGAGTGGCAACAAATGCAGGCATCTTGTTGTCTCATGTGCTCCCTGAGGCATCTGGTGGGCCACTGTGAGATACAGGAAACTGGACCTCTTCTTATGCTTATGTCTGCACCGGTGGATGGCACGTTCTTTGGCATGTACTGTCGCAAAAGCACCATCAACCACTTTATGACAGCACAAGGCTCAGGCACACCAGTGGGAAGGCCCGAGTCTTCCTCCAGCACCAAGAGTCATAGGGAGGCCAACACAGAGGTGAGTGGAGAGGGGGTTGAGCACAGCAGGGGATTGCGAAACAGGGTGGCGATGGGGGCGGAGAGTGATTGGGCCAGCATGTCCCATATTTAACCCCCCTTCCCTGGCCTGATTTGCCTGCATGGATCAATGCGGAGTTGCACCAGAAATATTGCTGGTGTAGGTCCGAGCTGATTAATTGTGGCTGCTGAGGGTTACCCCAAGGTGACTAATGCCCCCTTAACTCCAGCAGCCAGACCGCCCCCCCCCCCCCCAGGATATAGCTGAAGCTGCGCCAGCACTGCTACATCTCCATACAGGGGTTTGGGTAAGGTTGGACTGTGTATCAATCAAGATGCTTAGCAAAAGCTTCACTTGACATAGGAAAAGTCTACCAGCCTTACAAAAATCTGAAAGTATGACTCTTTTGAAACTGTCCTTTGATAGATTTGTATGCCATGTTCTTCCAACCAGTACTCTACATAAATCCATCATGAATGCTCCCTGCCTTATGGAATGGCTACACCCTGCAGATGATGAAATGGTGAGACTGGTTCATGTTGATAGACAACACAAGTTTCTGACATGTAGGTTGTCTCAAGACAATTGCCCTATTACACATGATTCCATTTTCCATGGAAATCTCCCGTCCTTCATTACTGAGATGAATAAACATTAATCACCATTCAAAGTGTAAATATAGGCATGCCCCGGTATGGACCCCACCGTGGATACCTGAAATCGTGGATCCTGGGGATGCCTTTTTAAAGATAGGGAACATCAGTGGTTTTGCTGCAAAAAGGTAAAAAAAGAGATTTGTTCAATGTGCCCCGGACTTTTAAATAGGCTTCCCAGTATCCATGGATAACTGAAACCGTGGATATCAAATCAGTGGATACTGGGACATGCCTTTAATCTTTCTGTAGTGGTGTGTGGCATACAGAACAATTCAGTTTTTTGTAAAAGTTCACGGGGCTCCTTCTTTTACACACCACACACACACACACACACACACACACACACATGTAAGCATTATGATCACAAGCAGAAAAATGCACATACCCATAATGGCATCCCACATGGTATCAGCTGCACTACCAGATGTGCAACATCTGATATCATGGGGGAAGGAGACACTCATCCAGCTTTCTTCATTTGTAGACCTTTATAGGAATCATAATGTGACAAATGACCCTACGAAACTTTGCATATTTCCTTGAAGTTTTCGCTCCATTTAAAGTTACAAATAATTTGCTTCCTTCCTATCAATTCTGAGACTGCTGCATCTGCTCTTGCATACACACTGCATCTGAAAATTGCCTCCAGGAAATGAATTTGAGCTCTCATGAAAAGCCAAATGCAAGCACAGCGCCTGCAGATGCTCTCCCAGTCCATATGGAATGCCACGAAAAGAAGGGCTGCACTTTTATCTTCCCTGCTTTGCCCCTACAAGAGCAATGAACATGCGAAGCACTAACGTAACAGAAGTAGAGCCCTGCTGGGTCACACCAAAGGTCCCTCTAATCCAGCATCCTGTTTCCCACAGTGACCAGCCCAGTTACCTTGTGCAAGCCCAGAAGCAGGTCATGCAAGAAACCTGCCATCTCCTGCTGCTGCTCCTCAGCAACTGGCAGGAGATGTGTTTCAACTGACAGGTGAAACACACTGTGAGAGTCTTACAGACTCAATAGGCAGGCTATACAAAACTCATCTCTATTTCAAATGAGTTTTTACGATAATTGCTCTACAAAAGCTCAAATTGCCCTTCACTTCCAGAGAGAATCCTTCATGGCATGGTCATCATTTCTGACATCTGGGTATGCCTCAGCTGGCCAGGCTGTCAATCATTCTCTCTTAGTAGCTGACTCTCACACTCCTTTACATTCCTGCAGCATCACTTGCGAATCCATCACTCTCCCACCGTGACGTCACAGCAGCGATAACTTCTGACTCCGACCTCCCACGACTGCTTCGTCAGCTTTCTGTCTCCCATCCATAATTCAGCCAGGACTGCTCCTGCTTCGCCATCTTCGGACATCATAAGAACGTATGAATATAAGAAGAGCCCTGTTGGATCAGGCCAAAGGCCCATCTAGTCCAGCACATGAGACAACAAGATGCCTGCATCCTGTTGCCACTCCCTTGCAACTGGCATTACAAAGTAGCCTATTTCTAACGTAAGGAGGTTGTGCCACTCATCATGGCCTATAGCCCATGATGGACTTTTTCATCCTTTCAGTTCAACCGACAGACCATGCCTCTTGCCAACTTCTGCCCCCCATACCGCACACCCACTGATAAATACCATAATAAATATGCAATGGAGCCACATGGATGCTTTGATTGTAGCAACAAGCTTTAAAAAGATCTGAAGACAGAGGACAAATGTAGCGCAAGCATATACATTAAATGGCCCTTCTTTGCAAGAAAACACTGGTGTTCTTGGCAGTAAGTGCTGCCAATATTTTTGCCTGCTTTTTACATAAAAGATCACCTGGGGGTGGGGGAGACATTATGCACCACCCAGACTTACAGAGGAGTCATTATTACTCTGTACAACAAAGCATGACAACACTTGGTTTATAATCCTTTGTGAGCGTGATGCTCCAGAGCTGCTTTTTTAATCTAGATTCCTGATCTCAAACTGAAAAACCTTCAGGTACTTTAAAAATGACAGCTTTCCACACTCTTTTAAAGACCATTCAAGCAATCAGATACAGTCGTCTCCTCTTTGCATTGGCAAAGCTAAATTTATGTCACCAAGACTGGAATTTTACTTGAGGAACTGAGCACTTACGAAGCTCTCCACTCAAATCCTTCCAAGCTATAAGATCAGTCCTTGAGGGAAAGCTAAGTCTTTCAGGGGAATAAATGCCTTTTCCAGCCACAATGAAAAAAAAATCATACTTTTAGTCGTAGTAGGTTAATTGATACTAGAACTATTCTAGTAGCTGATATCAGAATTGATACAAAAGCAGACTCAAGGTGCAATACTAACCTGGAGTTAGGCTGGCACAGTTAGGCCAGCAAAGTTTGGCCAGCACACCGTAAAGTAGGTTTGGACCACTCTCGGAGTCAGAGAGGCCAGCACGCAGACGTGTACTATCCTCCCTGACTCCAAGAGTGGTCCAAACAAACTTTACGGTGGCTCTTGTGCAGACCAAACTTTGGTGGCCTAACTGTGCCGGCCTAACTCCAGGTTAGGATTGTGTCCTCAGGCTGCAATCCTATCCAAACTTTCCTGGGCGTAAGCTCCATTGACTCTAATGGGCCTTACTTCTGAGTAGACAGGCATAGGCTTGGGCTCTCTTTTTTATAGTGATGACTAGACACAATGGGTTGTATCCTTTAATCAATGGGATTTCATCGTGACTAAACTTAAACCATTTTCTACCAATGATGTTCAGTGTTATTCAAACTGTGGGTTGCAATCTGATGTAAGAAGGGTCACGGAAAGCTGGAAGCAGCCATCTTTGAAACTGCAGACCTGGCTCTTGTTATATTCCTTTTGTGAGTGTTAACAGTTTGAATTTTCAAGTGAAATTTCTTTTTTAATTTTGTTTTTAGTTCAGTGCTTTTACATCATATTTTGTCCTCATCTTGCTTTCTGTCAGGGATGTTTCATAGTTGTACAATTGCTGCAGTCCAAGAATGCCAATTTGCATTTCAGGGGTGTCATTTTATTAATGATAGCACTTCCTGCTTGATGTCACTTCCTGCCACGACATCACTTCCAGGTTAATGACATCACTTCAAGTGCCATTCTAAAAAGTAGATCTAGATATTGGGGAACTGCCCCAGTAAGTAAGGTATTTATGTGGGGTGGGGTCACGCCAAATTTTACTATCCAAAGAAAGTAAAGTAAAAAGAGTGCTGAACAACCTCTGAACCAGCCACTTCTCAACCTGAGTCCATTTTCCAAAGCCCTTCTTATGCAGCTGAACACACTGGAAACATTCCAGTACTGGAAGTAGTTGAGGAGGGATTCTGCACTCTTCATCCATGGACTCCTGACTCTCACTGCCCTCTTTCATTGTTACCTGGGTCAGCCAGAAATACACAGACAATTTTTGTCAAGTTCAGCTTGCTGACGAAGTCCTGTGCCAAAGTCCAGATTTGTTTTCTGATCTATCTATACAGCACATGACATAATGACATATTGATGGGTTTGTGGAACACAATATTATATCAGACTATATTAATCTTAAAACTAGTCACGCAGCAGTTTCACTAGAGACACACACTATTTACCCCACTATCAATTCCCTAGCATTCTAAAATACAGAATTATGATTACCACAAATTGTACATATCTTTGGCAGCAGATGGGTCCAGACTTGGTGCACATGGAAGGACGCTTGCACATGGCAACTTCCCGGACCTTTTCTCCACAGCACATGGCAACTTCCCGGACCTTTTCTCCACAGCACACCTTGAAAAGTCACTTCTGAGAATTAAGGAACTTTTGGAACAAGGTGGGATGGAGTTTGGGGAGCTGCAATAGGAGGAAAGAATAACTGAAAATTAGAAAGAGGCAACTTCTGAGTGGAGTTTGAGTTGCAAAAAGGGCCTCCACTCAGTTTTTAACAAGTTTCCTCTTAGTTGTGCAAATCCAGATAAAAACACAGAGGTGGCTTCTTACTGGATGACTTGTCTTCACCAAAATCCAAATTAGGCAATAATACAGTAACATAACTCTGTTATTTTGAAGTATCTAATGATATGTGGTGATGGCATTGGGCCTAGGTGCCTTTAAAAGGGGATTGGACAGATTTCTGGAGGAAAAGTCCATCATGAACTGTAGGCCATGATGAGTGGTGCAACCTCCTTATGTTAATAGTAGGCTACTTCAGAATGCCAGGTGCAAGGGAGAGGCAACAGGATGCAGCATCCTGTTGTCTCGTGTGCACCATGAGGCACCTGGTGGGCCACTGTGAGATACAAGAAGCTGGACTAGATGGGCCTTTGGGCTGAGCCAGCAGGGCGCTTATGTTTGTATGTTCTTATGATACCTATCAAACAAAACATGCATCTTTAAACAATACAGAAAACACATAAAGTGTGATCAAATGGGATGTGATCAAAAGCATGGAGTTGTTAGGTCACACTTCAGCATTTTTCCAATATCTCCTTCCTATTGTAGCCTCCTGCACTACCTGAAGAGTTACTTCTGAAGGGCATTTGCACCCTGATTGGGGTCAGCATTCAATGTAGAACACGATGCTGCAGCTGGTCACCAAAATCAGCTCCCATGTGTAGCATATGTTTCCATCCACAGTATCTATCAATTTTAAATGCATCTATCTTACAACTAGTAAGATACAACTAGTATTACAACTAGAAATTACAACTAGTACAGAACGCGGCTCCTCGGGTGCTTGCTGGGGCACATCGGTTTGATTCTATCAAGCCGTTGCTTCGGCGACTACACTGGCTGCCGGTTCTATTCCAGGCCAAATTCAAAGTGCTGGTTTTGACCTTTAAAGCCCTTTATGGCTCGGGCCCAGGGTATTTGAGGGACCGCCTCCTCCCATATAATCCTACCCGTACTCTGAGGTCATTTGGGGGGGGGGCCCTTTTGACTGTGCCGCCACCAGGAGAGGTGAGAGGAGTGGCGGCCAGTAGGAGAGCCTTCTCGGCGGTGGCACCCCAACTTTGGAATACCCTCCCCTTAGAGTTAAGAACTGCTCCCTCGTTGTCGGTATTTCGGCGGGGGCTGAAGACCTTTTTGCTTCAGCAGGCTTTTAGTTGCTGACAGGCTGGCTGGTCTTTGCATTCTTTTTATATTTTTGTACATGTTATGATCCATGGGATTGGCTGTTGTACGTTTTATTTTTAATATTGTTTTTAATTATTGTTTTTTAATTATGATGTAATTATTTTATTGTGTTTTTAACTTTGTAATGCCGCCTTGAGTGCCTCCGGGCAGAAAGGCGGGGTAGAAATTTAATAAATAAATAAATAAATAAATAAATAAATAAATAAATAATATCTTCCACCATGTTTGGATAACTATTGTAAGTGGGACAGCAACAAAGCCGGGGGGGGGCACGAAAAGTACTGCAAGTGCTGGAATGTGCCATGTAAGCAGCCCCTCCCACCTGGCATCAGAGCCATTCTGGGCAGTGATGGCTATGCACAGGTGATTGGCAAGCACCTGCACATTGCTGTCACTGCCCAGAATGGCTCCAACAGTGAGTGGAATAGCATGTGGTGCCTCTTGTAGTACTTACTGAGCCCCCCCCCCCCCGCCCCACTGGCTGCACTAATGAGGTGGTGCTATTTTAATTGGGATCACTGGTAAGAATAAAGGAGCAGGAATGGTTATTATAATGTGTAGCGACAAGTCAGAAGCAAACGTTAAAGACAGGCTTTATGTGATAAAGAACTGTCACTGAACAATTTCACAGATTACTAAAATAGAATAGCTTTTAGAAACTGTTCCCCTTCTATAGACAAATAAGATCATAGTCACGTGAGCCACATTCCATTTCTTTTTAAGAGTCCTATTTCTGCTCCTGTGCATAGTTTTATGTAGCATCTTTCTACCACAGAAACACATGTATCGGCATATTGAAGCAGCAGGAGTGTGTTCATTCTCCATAAAGTAGCCCCTCCTGCTGCCCTTTTAAAAAGTCTTTTCGCTACACCCAACACTCTAAATGATTATAAAGTGAATATGCTTCAGTTAAATGCACTGGGAGCCAAAGGTGTTCAGATAACAATTCAAAGAATTTGGAGGTTCTGTGCAGAGGGGAATGATATAGTGTGCAGGGCCCAGAAACTGTCCGCCTACCTCCTAACATCCCAGAGTCCTCGCCATTTCTGTTGCTATGGGAGGACGCAGGGACTTGGCCACAAACCAAGGGCCCTGGTTGATGAGGATTGGACTAGTCCATCTCCGGTCCTCGTTACCATCACCTGTGGCAAAGGCCCACTCTCCCTGGCCGTGGGCATGTCTGGCCGTTTCCCGTCTGCTTGCAGCTTGATCACCTCCGCAATAGCCTTACTCCTCCATCATTGGTTGAATTTGCACTAACTTCTCATTTGCCTTGCTTTGCTTTGGAATAAAGAGCTTTACTCCCTCAGCCTTGTACTGGACTGGCTCCTTCCTCAGATCCCCAAATACCCCCAGCCTGCTGCGAGGGCTGCTGTAGGCTAAAACACATGCCCATAGCAGCTTTACTTCACCAAATTGGCAGCTTCACCTCACATTCCTAGTAAATAGGATAAAACTCTATTTTGGGTTGTCTCCTTCTAGGACATAATTATATATTGGGAGCAAGGCATTTTCCTCTGATGCTGGGCTCAGTATTCACCTATGGATTTCTTTGAGGGAATTCTCTCAGACCTCCTGATCCTAGGCTAAAGCTAAGGCTGAGGCATCTTCAGTCCCAGCATTCATCTCCCTCATTTCCAACTGCCAGCCAGCATTTAACCTCTCCTGCTTCACCTCCATTTTAGACCATTCACGTTTGCTTCAGAGAGAGACAAAGTTGCTCAAGCTCAGAAAGAAAGCAGGAATGGCTACTGAATAAACTGCAAGTGGAGCCCATGCACAATGTTCATACATATAATTGGTTTCATGCTAATGCCATTGAAATGTCTGCAGATCTAGTTGGAATGGTGAAGTGCACAAAGCCATAATGTTATTTTTTCCCCTTTGGGCTGGCAATGCAGATCTTGTTAACTTCCCCCCCCCAAAAACAAACAAACAAACAAACAAAAACCAAAACAAACCCGACTCCATATTGTGTGGCAAACTGTGTTCCATGAGGGCTGCCCACCTGTGTGAATGCTGAAACAAATTGCTCCAGCACACCCACATGAAGGGCATGGACACAGAGGTGGTCTTGGGGATCAACAGTAGACCCTTCTGAGAGTCCTGGAAAGCCATCCAATGATGCTGGCCCTGCCCATACAGAAGATGTGCCTTGGACATGTTCAATGCAATTAGATTTATATGGGGCTCCCCAGCCCTTTGTCCTCTTTGGAGTGGGGGGCCTCCTCCCTCATTGTACTCACAGTACAGGCGTGCCCCAATATCAATTGATTCTATAGCAGTTATCCACAGAAACGACAGATACCGGGGATGTCTATTGAAAAGATAGGGGAACATTAAACAAATCTCTTTTTTTAACCTTGTTGCAGCAAAACCACTGATGTTCCCTTATCTTTAAAAAGGCATTCCTAGTATCCACGGTTTCAGGTATCCGCGGTGGGGTCTAGAACCAAACACCAGCGGATACCGGAGCATACCTGTACACGCTTGCTGGACTTCACGGTAATTCCTCTCCATCCACTTGGAAAGGATCCCAAAATTCCCATTTCCTCAGTTTGGCTGAGAGGAGAGGGAGTTACACAGCACCCACTTCCCCCACCTTGCCAAAGGAAGCCTCCTCAAGCTACAGCCTCTTCGAGTGACTGTGGAGTCAGACCCCTCAGCCTTGTAGCCTGCTGCTACCACCTCCTCACTGGCCCTTTACAATGGGGACTGCGTTATGGACATGTGCAGGTCATCATCAGTGGTGTCATCTAAATGATTTAAGAACAGGTACTCACTTTTGATTGGCACATGTTGGGACCCGCCCACCGGAAGTGACGTCATAAGCCGGAAGTGAGGTCGTGGCAGGAAGTGACATGAAAAAAGCCCTTTTTGAGGCCTCAGACAATTTTAAACTGACCCAACCGTTGCAACAGTATTCCACAGCACCCCCAGAACACATTAAGGAGGCCTGGCATCATGTTAAAGTGACCCAACAGTTCCAAAACCCCAGAGCAGCTCATTTTTCAGTGGCAAGGCAAGGCAAGGCTCCACTCGCTGCCTGCCTGCCTGCCTGGCTCTGAGAACGTGCAAGCAACTCAAATGTGCAGGAAATTCAAGTGTTGCAGGGGGCGGAGTCAACGAGTGGGTGGGCGAATGGGCGGGGCCAACTGTAATCCTAGAAACCGGTACTCGCGTACCCCCGCATACCCCCTGCATGACATCACTGGTCATCATCTGCCTGTCTACTGTCACCCCAGAAAGCAGGACGCCTCCCTTAGGAGCAGCATAAGTGGCTGTGAAACCTCACTGTGGCCCACCAACTGACTGCAGTGTTAGCTGTAGGGTTGACTGCGGGATAATTGTCTAGATTACCCCAATCTGGGGCTCAAGAGCTGTACACGAGGGGGGCAACTCTACTGGGGGCACTTACTGGGGAGAGCAAACATGGGAGCGGCAAATGCTTATCCCTGTTTTGGACCCCTATTTTTCTGTACCTTAAACTGATTCCCATTTTTGAAATCTTCGATATGCACGAAGATGTTAGTTTTCAGTTACTCTGGTGTCCTTGGGCAACTGATGTACTGCCTGCTAAAATAAAGATCTCAGTTCCAATGTGCAATCATTGTCGCACTGATTTATTTATTTATTTATTTAGGGTAGCTCACTTGTGATCACAGCCGTTTAAAAATAAAACCTTGGTATAAAACAACATCGCAGCTGAGATGTGACAGGGTATTTAAATGTATTATATGGATTTTAAGTACAGAAGAAGATTCTGACACTGAGTCATGTTCGCAAGGTCCAGATCATGGGTCTCGTTTGGCTGCAAATACCTTGTGTTGGTGCCCTTTTCAGACATCACTTCATCTAAAATGCGAGCATCCCAATTCTAACTGAAGTTCCACATTGCAATGCAGCAACACCAATACAGCCTCTGTTGCATCCAGTGTGGGACTAGAGGCTGCTGGAGGTCTCCCCAAGGGGTTACTCAGACCTGAGTCAGTGAAACCGTTGGCACAAGTCCGAGCAACCCCATGTCAGGCAAACAGGAGATAGGATATCTCCTCCGCTGCTCCTGCCCTCTCCTGGGACTGATCTGCCCCTCCCTGCCCTCCCCCTGCCCCGTTAAACCCCACCTCCAATCTGCCCTTCCTCACCCCTCCTTCAACCCACAGAGCACCTACCTGCCCCAATGGGCACTGTCCTCCGACTGGCACCACACTGTCGCAATGTGCCTTACAGCATGTTTGCAATGTTTGCGCACCTGTTGCAACAGCGGAGAACGGCATAGGAGTGGGCTGCTTTTATCTTCTGTGTAAGCATTGGTAGATGAGGAACATGGTTTCCATTGTCTATACCTCTCCTTTAATGAGTAAAAGAATAAACATTTTATATGTGATCTGACTCAGCTGAGAGACCTTTCCTAGTAATTCAGGAACCAATAATTTATCTCCAGAGGCAACAAAGTCATCAGGATTTTTTTTTTTTATCGAGTCAATTAAAATCATCAATAGTTTCCCCTCCCCACTGCCAAGGACACCTGGAAGAAGAAGCAACTCTGTTTCCTCACTCTAGTTTTAAAGGAAAAGAACTGAGTGGGCAATTCTTAATGTAATAGGCAGTAACATCCACAGTTGGGAAGTATAATTATCAAATGTCCTCACTCCACATAGCTCAAGGTTACAACTAGGATTAACCATGGGGACTGCTGAGTCCGCAGAATGAAATCGTAAAGCTTCCCAAATGCAGTCGCTCCATCCGAAGCCTCTGAAACCAAAATGGGTTCGCTTGAATCGAAAATAAAATAGCATCAAAGTGACTAATAATGTGATTAGATACAATAGAGGAATTGTCTCCTTAGAATGACAAACTGAACCTGAGAGTTTTAAAACTGGTAAGCAAGAGAGGTAATTATAAATGATAATGAATGCCTCAATCTTTATAAAATTAATATTCTCTCTTTCTGTAAGTGAACCAATATTATGCTGATTTATTTGGTAGGGCAAGAGAAGAACAGATGGACTAATTTTGTTGTTGACTTTACTTTTGTTAGGCTGTCCTTGCAGAAAGAAACAAAAAGTGATGTAAGTTGCAGTGATGGTTTAAGAACTTCCAATGTCACCAGTAAGCCAACAGGATCATTGCTGGCCCTGGGGCAAAGCCTTCTGCCCCCCTGTGGTGCCCCCATGGTACTTTAGGCACAACACTAACACCATAACTAAAGCTTCAGAAGTTGGCCTGATCATGTGGACCCACTGATGAGCATAGTGAATCCCTGATGCTACCCTTGACTAATGTGTATTTTTTTTCACAGTGTTGTTGCTTGTTCCACTGTAAAACCTAAGTACAGTTGGTCCTCATTATCAGAAAGGGGGGAAAAGCTGATTTACAACCTTGACACAAAAAACCACACAGCCCTTCCCTTTTCCAGTGGCCTATTATATCTTCTCATATTTTCAATGATGGCTGCCCTAGGCACTATATGACTCACCTGAAATTGGCTTGTGACCCACCTGATGGGTCCTGACACACAGTTTGAGGAACACTGCTGTATACAAAGAGATGCATAGTAGCTTGAGGCAGAAGAGGCCTCAGCAAACTTTGAGAGGAAAAGACGTCTGGATTATTGGCCCTCATGAAAGTAATTACAGAAAACAGATCTGAAAATAGATCTTTTATTATCCTATCTTTGTCAGGAAAGATTGTGAGCAATGATAAGTATTACCCATTAGTCAAACACAATGATCCTGACAAAAAGGACATAACCGGAACTCCTGAAACTCTTTTGCAGATTGCACATGGATCCAATTAAAAATACAAATAAAGAGCTCTCCAATTAAAAAAAAAACTATCTTAAACTGGGTCAGACCAATGGTCCTTCTAGCTTAACATTTCAAGCAACAGAGCTGCATCAGATGCTAGCAACCAGTGGTGTCATCCTACCGGTACGCTGGGCGGGACATCCAGGTGATCGGCAGCCCGCCCGTCGCGTACTGCAGCGTTACGCCGCTTGCGTACGTTACGCAAACGGCGTAACGCTGTGGTACGCGATGGGCAGGCTGCCGATCACCCGGATGTCCCGCCCAGCGTACCGGTAGGATGACACCACTGCTAGCAACACATACTGTATGCCATGAGGTGAATGGGGTACCTTGAGCAAATATTGAACGATGCCTTCCAGAGTTAAGTCACAAAGGGCATTCTTTGGTCACCCAACTTTGCCATTTGAGTCACTGACAGTTTTACCTCGCACCTTATTGAAGTTCGAGAACAGGGCATCCCAGACTCTGGCCTGTGGGCTGGATGCGGAGCCCGTCGTTTTCTTCCCCCGGATGAACAGCGCTTACCATTCCCCTTCCAGGTTCTGCTGCCCCAGCAGGTAGACGTAGCTGGCTGGCACCATGATCAGGAGCAATCAGAGGGGCTGTCCTGCAGCTCCCTGGTGGAACAGTAAGACCTGATGGTGGTGGGGAAGCTTTTGCCGGTGGCAGTCGTCTCCATTTTGGAGACCACTTTTCTAGAAGAACGGCATCACTCTGGATCACTTCTAGCACCAATCTAATTGATTCCAGTCAAGCTGCGTATCTGAAAAGAGTACCTTGAAGGACTATGTCGACTTCATATTGTGGTGCTTCCAGACTGGACGTTTACATAATGTGGCATTATTAGCAATGGTTTAGTCAGAGAATGATGCCCTTCCCCCATATTAAACATATGTCCTAGGTCAGTGTTCAGGACTCCAATGGGGTCAGAAACCCTCAGTTTTGGGGTTGCAGCAACTTAGGACACAATCCTAACCAACTTTCTAGCACTGACATAGCTGTGCCAATGGGGCATGTGCTGCATCCTGCTGCTGGGGAGCAATCACAGAGGGCTCCTCAATGGAAGGGAATATTTGTTCCCATACCTCGGAACTGCATTGCGCTTACCTCGGTGCCGGAAAATTGGTTAGGATTGTGTCCTTAGGGGAGTGAGAAAGGTTGAAGACCACTAGACCATTAGACTAGAGAACCACCAGGTAAAGTGGGAGGCATCCGATGTGCCCCTTCTGGTTCCAGAAGATGGTGTCCTAGTCCTGCTCAGGTGCTTAGCAATTGTGCTAAAATAGCTTTCATTAGTGGCAGGCTTCATGGTTACTGTCTCTGTTCTCTCTAATAAGCATATTTAGTTACAGTGAACAGATAGGAATGGGCAGATAGATTGACAGTGGTGTCCCTAGTCTCAAACGTTATATATTGAGGTCCTGGCATGAAAAAGGTTGAAGACCACTGTCCTAGGCATGGCTCAGATTTCAGTGTTTCAGGTACAGACAATGATTGGTGGTGAATCTGCCAGCCAAGAAGCCGGGTATACGGATTCCACCCTTGTCAATCAGCACCTTTCAAGTCTCCTGACGGCTAGATACATCAACAGAAACAAATGCAGTCCCATTGAGGTCTTTTTTTAAGTGACTTTCCAGTACTTCACAGCTCTGAAGATTAAGCACTTTCCTAGCTTGTAACCCTATCTTTATGAAGCAGAGGCTCCAGCAGCTGCTACGCCAGTGCAAGCCATTGAAAAAATGCCATAAAGTGCTTTTCAGCTACTCATGAGGAGGCGCTTCCAGCTGGGGTGGCCAGCACAGGACCAGGGACCCTGGGCACCCACAGAGACACGCCTTGTGCCGAGTGGCCAAGGGGCTGGGAGAGGGTGGTAGGAGGGTGGGGAGGGGGTGTTTCTGGGTGGGGGAGGGTAGAATGGGGTGCACTAGACCTGAGAAGGGGCCTGGGGGTGGGCAAAATCAGCAGAGATATTCTAATGCCCTCCTGCGCCAACCTATTTTACACCAGGCTGCTCAGACTTCTGCCAGCCCCATAGGGTTCACTGGGGTGTTAGGGTAAGAAGGAAAATATTACCTTATCCCAGCGGTGTCATGCTGCCGGAACGCTGGGCTGGAGGAATGGGTGAGCGGCAGCCTGCCCGTTGCGTACCACTCCGTTTCGCAGTCTTCCCCGCCCCCGCGGAGGCGGGGAAGACGGCGAAACGGAGAGGTACGCAACAGGCGGGCTGCCGCTCACCCGTTCCTCCCGCCCAGCATTCTGGCAGCATGACGATGCTGCCTTATCCCAAAGAGACCTCCCCCACCTCCATGTGGCCTGGCTGGGCCAGCGCAGTTTAGGCTTGGGCTGCCTAGCTCACGTTACCCCCTTTCCTTTGGCAGCCGGTGCAGCTGCAATGCAGCGCCAAGGAAAGGGAACAAATGTTCCCTTACCTGGAGGAGACCTCCCTGACTGCCCCCCCCCCCCCCTGCAGGATGCAGCGCAGGCCCTGTTGGCACAGCTGCACCAGTGTTGCAGAGCTGGATAGGATTTGGCCCTAAAGCTTGTAACCCTAAAATGGGGTAATTTAAAAGCATTCCTTGTGACCATTGTTTATTCCATACAAGCTTTGAAGACGTCCCAAGTTCCCAGGGAGATTAAAGGAGGCTGAAGGGACAGAGAGACTCTGAAAAACTTGAAATACGCATCACATCACAGATTGTCGTCAAATACAGTACCCAAGTGGTACTGATGGCAGAGCCTTGACCAACCAACAGAATGACTCATTGTACAAGCTGCTTTCCAGTGCAGGACAAACACTGTTTGTAATATGGCAAAACCCTAGAGGCTGGAGCATAACTGTTCACTTGAATTTTAATGATAGCATGCAACTAGATTTCAAGTGATTAGACCACTCAGATGATGGGATTGTATTGCCAGCATTTCATCATACATGCATTCTGTACTCCTTTAAAACACTGGCAGCCCAAGTCTAAACTGTGCTGCCCCAGTCAGCCCTATAAGGCTGGCAGAAGTCTGAGCAGCCTGGTGTAAGAACCTAAGAACATAAGAAGAGCCCTGCTGGATCAGGCCAAAGGCCCATCTAGTCCAGCTTCCTGTATCTCACAGCAGCCCACCAGGTGCCCCAGGGAGGCACGAGACAACCAGATGCTTGCATCCTGTTGCCACTCCCTTGCACCCGGTACTCTGAAGTAGCCTACTACTAATGTAAGGAGGTTGCACAATCCATCATGGCCTATAGCCCACGATGGACTTTTCTTCCAGAAATCTATCCAATCCCCTCTTAAAGGCATCTAGGCCAGATGCCATCACCACCTCCTGTGGCAAAGAGGTCCACAGATTACCTACCCGCTGAGTAAAAAAGTACTTCCTTTTATCTGTTTTAACTCTCCCAACCCTCAGTTTTAGCAGATGCCCCCTGGTTCTGGTATTTTGAAAGAGGGAAAAGAACATTCCTCTATCGACTCTATTCCTTCCATGCATAATTTTGTATGTCTCAATCATGTCCCCCCTCAGGCGCCTTTTTTCTAGGCCGAAGAGCCCCAAACGTGCAGTCTTTCTTTGTAAGGGAAGAAAGCCCTTTATGAAGAAAGCCCAGCCCCATAATCATTTTCATCACTCTCTTCTGCACCTTTTCCAGCTCCACTATGTCCTTTTTGAGGTGCGGCGACCAGAACTGGACACAATATTCCAGGTGTGGCCTTACCATCGATTTGTACAATGGCATGATAATATTGGCTGTTTTATTCTCAACCCCTTTTTTAATTACCCCAAGCATGGAATTGGCCCTCTTAACTGCTGCTGCACACTGGGTCGACACCATCATTGAATTGTCCACCAGCACCCCAAGACCTCTCTCTTGAGCTGTCACAGACAGCTCAGAACCCATAAGCATATAGGTGAAGTTTTGGTTTTTTGCCCCAATGTGCATCACTTTACACTTGTCTATGTTGAAATGCATCTGCCATTTGGCTGCCCATTCCCCCAACTTGGAGAGATCCTTCTGGAGCTCTTCACAATCCCTTCTGGTGTTCACCACCCAGAAAAGTTCTGTGTCATCCGTAAACTTGGCCACCTCACTGTTTCCAAGTCATTTATGAACAAGTTGAAAAGCACCAGCCCCAAGACAGATCCCTGGGGCACTCCGCTTTTCACCTCTCTCCATTGTGAAAATTGCCCATTGACCCCCACTCTCTGTTTCCTGGCCCTCAACCAATTCTGAATCCATAAGAGGACCTGCCCTCTTATTCTCTGACTGTGAAGTTTCTTCAGCAGCCTTTGGTGGGGGATTGTGTCAAACACCTTCTGAAAATCCAGGTATATGATATCCACAGGTTCACCCACATCCACGTGCCTGTTGACCTTTTCAAAGAATTCCAAAAGGTTCGTGAGGCAAGATGTACCCTTACAGCAGCCATGCTCACTTTCCTTCAGCAATACTTGTTCCTCTATGTGTTTTAGGATTTTATCTTTGATGAGGCTTTCCACCATCGTACCAGACATTAGACTGACCGGCCTGTAGTTTCCAGGCTCCCCCCTTCTCCCTTTTTTAAAGATTGGCGTGACATTGGCTATCTTCCAATCCTCTGGCACTGTGGCCATTTGAAGGGACAAGTTGCATACTCTAGTTAAGAGGTCAGCAACTTCGTTCTTTAGTTCCGTAATAACTCTTGGGTGTATAACATCTGGGCCTGGTAATTTATTTATATGTAATTTATCAATTTGATCTAAAACATTTGATCTGGCAGGTTTCCTGCTTCTAACATACTTGAAGAAGCTTTTATTATTCCCCTTTATGTTGCTAGCCATGCATTCCTCAAACAGTTTCTTGGCCTCCCGTATCACCTTCTTACTTGTCTTTTGCCAAAGTTTATGTTGTTTCTTATTCTCCTCACTGGCGCAAGACTTCCATTTACAGAAAGAAGCTTCCTTGCTCTTTATAGCTTCTCTAACTTTGTTCGTCAGCCATGCAGGCACCTCCTGGACCTTGTCGAACCCTTCTTTCTTTGAGGTATACACTTCCGCTGGGTCTCTACTACTGTTATTTTAAACAGCCTCCATGCAGCCTGGAGAGACTGGACTCTTTTTACCTTCCCTTTTGATTTCTTTCTAACTAGCCTCCTCATCTGAGGGAAATCTGCCCTTCGAAAGTCAAGGGTTCTTGTGTCAGATTTGCTCTGCACTCTTTCCTGGACATGCAAGGCAAAACCAATCGCAGGATGGTCACTGTTCCCCAATGGCTCAGTAGCACTTACATCCCTAACTAGGTCCCGAGTACCACACAATATTAAATCCAGAGTCACCTGTCCTCTGGTGGGCTCCATGACTAGTTGCTCTAAGGCACAGTCATTTAGCACGTCAAGGAGTTAAATTTGGTCTCTCTTTCTTGACCAGAGCACCAGTTGACCCAGTCGATATGAGGATAATTGAAGTCCCCCATGATTACAATCCTGTCTCTCTTGGTCAACGCTGTATCCAGCGCTGAATTTCAGCAGGCTGGAGTTCTCTTTGGGGTAACAGTTGTTTCTTACCCCATGCTGAGTCCCAGCCTGTCCAATGAGGCTATTTGGATCTGCAGGGGTTCCAGTGTAGGGGTTCTAGGCCCTGGAGAGGGAATAGGATTTGCTGTAGGTCTCCTCCACCAACCATTCCTTCCTTCCATCTGGGCCTGAACTGCCCCCACCCTGCCCTCCCCTCAGCCTAAAACACCCTGCTTCCATTCTGGCCTCCCATTCCTGAGTGAATACCAGCACTGGCCACCAGTACCTGTGGCCGCAGCTCCAGATCAGGCACAGGCAGGATGGTGCAGGCCTTCCAACCAATGCTCCTTACTTGTGCGGTGTCATAAACGGTGACTTGTGCCGTGTCAAAAACTTTATGGCACATTTGCAACACCTTGCGCTGGCACAGTGACTGCTGCACTGGTGCTCCCTGTGAATTGGGTCATAATGCATAGATCTAACAAGGAATGTTAAATTATATTCCCCCCCCCCAAGAAAGAACAAATATGTTAGAGTTCCTTTTCCCTTTCAGGGATGCATTAAAGGCACATAGATTTAGATTGTGAATTCTCCTAGAAACAATTCTTCTTTGGAACCAAATCAGTGGTGAACAAACTGTTCTGAGTAGCAGACAATGTACCCTTGACTGTTTTATTTAGATTGGAGTTAGTTGCACAGTGTTTTTCTTTTCTTTCTTCTTGGGAGTTTTTCTTCAGCTATGCTGAATCCTTCCACACAAAGGGTCCAAATGGCATAGGGTGAATGTGAAAACTAATCTCTTCCTGCTCAGCATGTGCTTTTCATTGTTTATCCTTACAAACATGCCTGAAAATCATCTGGATTGTCTAGCACCCAAGGCTGCAGCTGCACGGCTCCTTGTTTTGCAAACATGGCCAGGCAAAATTAGGCATCTGGATTTTCTTCACCACTCCAATCATTTACATTCTGTTTATGAGCAATATGCAATGTGGGAGATGGCATTACTGTAGCATCAAAGACGGCTTTTTGCTGGCATCGGGTTCTCTTTTCCCATCTTCCCACCATGTAAATTGTGTTGCTTTCCTCTGAGCAGGCCATTTATGGTGGGGAAATTATCTACATTTATAAAACCATTAATCAGGCAGCATGTGCACACTTAAAGGTCCATTTCCACCATTTTCTCTGATGGAGGGGAATTACTCTGCATCTCCAAGGCTTTTAGTTCTGTGAAAACAAATTGGGACGCACATTGGGGAAAGTGTGTTTGATTCATTACACCATTTCTAAAAACCATCTACGGGGTTATGCCTTTTATACCAAGCAACTGGCACTATATTTGTGCCAACAGAAAAGAGGATCTGAAAAATTACTGCTTCCCTTATTCCAGTTATATTTGGAATTGAATAGAAACCATTGCATTAGCAGTCTCATTGCAGAATGTTTTGTGGGGTGTTTTCTGAATGCTGATTTCACATTCATAAACCAATCCCCACTATTTTGGGAGATTATAGCCTTTCTCCTCATCTATTTTCTTTGATAGCCCATACTTGCACTAGAAGTGAAAATTTTAACTCTTGCTAAGCAAGGCATGGGTGGTGGTGGTGTAAAAGAGAAATTTTGTTTCCTCTTAAGCCAACTCCAGCAGAGCTCAGCATATCATATCACACATGGCATTATGGGGGAACAGGAAGACAGCCAAGATTATCACCCCTAACCCTCCCCAAATGAAAAGCTTCTTTAAGAAGAGCTCTTCCACTTCTTGAATACATAGACAGTCCCCACAACCCCTCCAAAAACAAACTGTAGCTTTGCCAGTGCTCAGTAGCTATTTGCTTCAGTAATTTCTTCATTGAGCAAATATTGTAGCAGACTTAAATAAAAAAAATAGACTTCTCTCCTTGTTCATAGCCTCGTAGTGCTGTGATCATGGGTTTTCCCAGCACATCTTATCATAAGATCTTATCGTAAGAGCATGTTTCTCATTCAAAAATGGATCTTATTTCAATGATTGCTGGTTAAACCTTTCAGTTTTCTGTAAGAGCTGTTTTGCATATTCCCCTCTTTTCCAGTGGGTGGGGCATTATCGAAGCCCCGTACATTATAAACACACTTCTCTCCCCCATTAATACGGTCGGAAGCAATGCTGCTGCCAACATTCATACAGCCCATCCGTAATACAACA
The DNA here is from genome assembly GCA_029204185.1 of Lerista edwardsae. NCBI lineage: Eukaryota > Metazoa > Chordata > Lepidosauria > Squamata > Scincidae > Lerista > Lerista edwardsae. The sequence continues at coordinate 9,958,949 of JAJKFI010000010.1, forward strand.
TTTCCTGTCTGTTGAGGCGGTCGTATTGCCATGGGTGCCCAAGAAAACACACACACTAACCTTCCCCCCACCCCCTTGGCCCAAGTAGCCCAGACAATGCACAGCAGAGATTTCAAACAAGTGAGCTGAAATCACCGGGCAGGCAGACTCAGCAAAGGACAGTGCTTAGAACAAACAATTGTTCCAGAGGAAACGCATGGCTATTCAGAGCCCATCTTCTTGGAGCGGGAGATATGGAGCCATTTTTCACCAGGTTCACAAGAAAACGTCAGCACACAGCTGCTTGTGCATGGTCAGACTGCATTTTACTGTGGCCAAAGGGGGGGGATCCAGTCAGTCACCCCTTACAGAGAAAATTTTAAAGGGCCCATTACAAAACTGATTTGTGGGCATGCTCCTAAGGCTCTCTCTGCTGTGCTCAGATTTTGATGGGACACAGGGGTTGAATGTCAGTGATAGCTGACTATGTGTTTCTACATGCATTTCAGATAATGGGGATTAAAAGTGTCCAAGATATCAGCTCATTGCTTGTCCATCCCTCCCACCTGGTTCTTTCCAATGGACCTCAAACGCTGTTTATTTCAGAGCATAAACCAAAACACAATGGGGGATTTGTGTACATAGTGCTTGCTAATATTAAAAATGAATCCAAAATCCTATGCATATAATGCATACAATGCTTTTTTTTTTTTTTGCTCCAAAGCGCAATGGCAGAAGCATGTTCAAGAACAAAAGGAAGTCCATCATTCACGAGGAAAGCAAATACAAATGCAGTTGGGTTCGCTTGAGACAGCAAGCTTTTATCTTACACGACAACAGTCACACTCAAGCAAATACAGCACTCTGAAATGCAAAAATTGAGGCGCTTCCTCACCACTAGCTTTTAACTCATTAGGAGCCTGAGCAATTTTTTAAAAAGGGTTTCCGAGCTTTTCAATTCAGCCAGAAAGTGACTTGAACAGAACAAGGAGCTTTGGGCATGGCTGAGAAGCGAACCTTCAGAAGTTACCTATCTCGTATAGCTCTCAGTTGCAATTCAGACAATGAAGCAGCAATCCAAATAAAATTTCACCCCAATTCCTGGTCACACGATCACCTAAAGAAATGCAATAATTAATCTTTTTATTGTTAAAACTCTGAATAATCACTGCCTCTGTGCAGCCTTTCTGGCAGGAAGGGTTTTTGCTGCTGCTACTGCTGCTGGTTTTGTTTCCTACACCACCACCACAATTATCTGACAGCCTCTGAATGAAAGAGCGGTCTCCTCTTGCTAACAACAGACCTCTTCATATCCTCCGTCTCTTAAATAGCCAGGTGTGTCAAGTTCAGGATCCACGTTGGTTCAATGACAGCTAGCGCTATTCAATCTGATCTGGCATTGTGATATTTAAATGCCGACAACTGGACCTTCTCACTCCCACCCTGCCTTTGGGTCTCAGCTCACATTGGCGCTGGATGAGAATATGGGAAAGGGGAGTGCAAAAAATAAGAGCACCCAAACCCAGACAGTGCCGTTCTCCTACCTTTCCATGATCCTCACTCAGCCAGTCTGCCTTCTCCTGACATTCAAGCCACCTGTACCGATCCAGCCCATTTTGAAGGGAAGGAAATAATCTTCTCGCAATGGAAGGTCTCAGCTGTGCTTGGGAGTTTTCAGCACGGATGTCTAGAATTTTCCGCTTAAGCCAGACACAGCAACACAAAACTGCAGCTGAGCGCTTTTGTTTTCCCTCCTCTCGAAAGGCAAAGCAAGCAAGCAGCAGCAGCTCCCCTCTTCTCCCTGTCTCTCTTCCCAACCCCCACCACTGGCAGCCCAGCTCCGCTCTCGTTCAGTCAAGCTTCTTTACGCTGCTGAGCAGTGATGACCTATTCAATGCCCATCTCTACCGATTACTCCTGGTTCCCCGCAGATAAAAGAGCTTGTCTAGGTGGCAGTCAGGTGACCCTTCCTCTCTTAAAAGCAGAAGGCACGTTGATAGCGTCTTTGAGCTGCCTCCTTCCGTCTTCCTTTCTTTTCTTTTTTAAATATCCATTTACATTACAAAGCAACAGGGAAAAATGTAGCTCTGAGGAGCGATAATTAGTGTTTTATCCCAACTCCCTTCTCAATCCCTCCAAGATATCGAGGAAAGGTAGCATGGTGGAAAAGACGTATAATTAAACTTCTCAATGCTAAAAGCCAAGCAAAGACGGTATGTCCTACGTCCTGGTCTAGTATGAATGCAAACACAACTTACTCCTCCCCCCATATTTGACATGTTAAGATACAGTGATCTGAATTTTCTCATGCAGGTGGAGATGGTTAGAGCAGTGATTTCATCACACAGCACTTCCTCATATGACAACCTCAACATAGCTCTCTGTTTGCAGAGCCTAGTTGGTGGTATCCCCACTTCTGTATGGTTGTGCCCCGTACTGCATCTATATGCAACAACAATGGCTGAGGGCGCAATCCTAACTTGCACCAGAACGGCAAGGCCAGCGGGCCTGGGTCATATCCAGTGCAAGTTAGGCGGCCCCTGGAGCCCCGCTGGGGCAAGGATACATTCATGCTCTCCCCTGGGGAAGGCACCAGCTGCCCGGATGGGCTTGCTTGAGCAAGCCGCAAGGTCTGAATTGGGGCTGCATGGCCTGGGGATGGAGGCTTGGATGCAGCCTACCAGCTGCATCCCACTCCCCCCCCAGGCAGGCACGCCTACCAGCCCACCCACCTGCCCTCCCCATGCCCAGAACTGCTCTGCGCCAGCTCTTTGTCTGGCACAGAACTGAGTAGCCCCATTGCACAGGCTAGGGCTTTACCTGGGATAAGGAGAAGAATGTCCTCCAGCCTGATCCCATCCAGTGTAGGATACAGCGTGGACCATGTGGCATCCATTGCATTGGCACTGGTCAGGATTGGGCTGCCCATCAGTGTTGTCTACACTGACTAGCAGTGGTTCCCTAGGATTTCAGGCAGGAATCCTCTCCCAAGCTTACCTGGAGCTGGGAAGCTACCATTTACTTGCCATTTACTTTACATCAACTCCCATATCAACATGCCAGGATAATACAGTCTCCTGCCACCACTCTCCTCAAGATGCTCTTGCCTTCAGAACTGAAATGGACAATCACCTGCAAGAAGTAGGGTTGTTGTTATTTTTGCTTTCTATGACAACTTGATAGTGGAATTCCCTCCCTAGGGAGGAATGGGTCTTCCAGTTAGCCGAGGATATGATATTGTTACTGCCTTTCTGTGGCAAAGCAACTGGATTGTCCTGTCTTTACCTTTTTAAAGCATATGGGTCATCTTTTAAGATGAAAAAAGAAACTTAAAAATGTAGCACACCATTTCAAAACATAGTGCATTCGTAGCGCAATCCTATCTTGCAGGTACGAGCATCACAAATGCGCTGTAAACCATGTTTCATTTCCATTGGAGTCGGGGAAGCTAGCACATAGATGTGCTCTGACCCACCCACACTGCATCACGGATCGGGTGAGGCCAGACAAGGTAGGCTGGCACAGGGGTTGGAGAGGGCAGAGTTGAAGGCAGATTGGAATGGGGGGGAAGGCAGGGGAAGGGAGGCCCCTTGAGTGAACTGGCCCGGGCAGTTAGACTAGATCCAAACCCCAGGCCCAGTCAGCCTTACACAAGCCACTCAGATTTGTGCTAGCAATTAAGCTGGTGCAGATCTGAGTAGCCCTAGTGGTGGTGGTGGTGACTGGAGCATTGCTTGGGGTGAGGGAACATATGTAAGGTAAGGGGGAACACAGTAATGATTTGAGGACATAAGATAATCTTAAAAGCTTTCTAGACCATGGATTCTCAACTGGTGGTATGCATACCACAATGGTATGCTAGGCTATGTTAAGTGATATGCATGGTACCCGCTGCCGGGTGGTGCTTCATAGCCATGTCACTCTGAGAAGTGGCTTCTGTGGCTAGAAGTGGCCACCCCCTCCAGCCCAGTGCCCAGGGCATTTGCACTTCTAGGTCCGCCACAGATGAGCCACAGATGAGCTTGCCTCTCCCAGAGTAGTCTGGTCATCTATATCATCCTGCCAAAAGATAAGGGAAATTTCACCAATCAACAAGTAGAATATGCCCTGTAAAGGTTAACTCAACTGCATGGAAACGACTTATTTATGAATGGTTTTGATAATGCATGAAGGATACCACAATGGAGAAGTGATCTAGCCACATCCTATTAAACACGGACACATCAAATTTCATAATATATATTTTATGGTTAGGTGAAGACATATAACACCATTTGGCTACCACATTCTCATTTCTTCTCTTTTACAAGATGGTATGTGTACCTGTTGTAGTTATAGTAGTCAACACACTTCCTTTGTTTTCAATACACTTCCTTCAAATAAATCTTTAATTTATACATTTTGTATTATGGCCATAGATCTATTGAGCTTGCATTATATAATAGCCTAGAAATCTGTATTAAAATGACTTCAGTTTCAAATAGCACACTTATCAATTAGATATTTTGCTCAATAGATGAATGAATGCTTAAATCTAATCAATCCCAGCATGATTATATTGCTAAAAAAACACAGAAGAATTTTCTGCTAATAATGCCAATGCAAGCCTTAGAGAAGTGCCTTTCTGGTAGATTTGCCTAACATGTCCACACAACTCTGTATGCTAATAGACTAACTAGTCATGGGTATGGATAGTAAATTAGTGCATGTACAGAACACTCTTGCTCTCATATGCAGGCAGGTGATCTGGGAATTGAAATTGTAATAATTAACACTAATATGTTTTGCTCTCCCTCTGGCAAATAAGCGAAGTACTCCTCAGTGAGCCTGCCTAATAGAAACAGTGATTAACTAAGCATTAGCACTAGAATGGTAACATTGTAATGACACTTCTTGCTTTGTCTCTGAGAGTTTGCGGGCACATGCAAAATAAAATAAAAATACAGTGCATTGTACCAAGAGTATGAACACTGACACCCATAATTTAAAACAATCCTTTTCCCACCTACACTCACTTCCTTTTTGCATATAATATCTATTAGTTTTTGTTTATATATAGTCACTCTAGTTCTTCATGACTAATTACCTCTTGACTGCCTTTGGACTAATATAACCTGATCTTAAGACTTGCTGAACCAAAATGTCAACCAGTAAGTGCTTACGGTATTAAGTAAAAAATACTGTTTTATACCCTGCCAAAAGACAAGACCAGTCTTGTCATTGGCCAGTGTTGCAAAAATGCTGAAGAGCTGTCAAGGTATGGCTAAGGAGCACAGTGCTGGGCTGATTTGTTTCAGAACCCTGGACAGCTACATCATAAGCTTGCACATTTTCAAGTGCAAGTGATTGCTTATTTATTCTGATTGAAGTACAACTATTTCTGTTCTTTTATGCAAATTATATGGTTCTTTTCCTGTGATGCCCAGATGTTTGCAGTACCTGTTATTTCACCTTGGGTGTTAGTTTCTGGAAATAATCTAATCATTAACTGGTGTGACTCATGGGATGGTGAATAGCAAGACTTTTTTTTAGTCATAAGAGGACTCTGAAGAACATATGTCATGCCCCACAAGAGGGAGATTCAGGTAAATGTTTTATTTCAGACTTACCGAAGCACAGAAATTGTTCTCAAAGAACTTTTTTAATAAACAAAAAAAATAATGTATGCTATTTCAATGAAGCAATTTGTTTTGCAATTTAATAATTGTAAATTTATGTACATATTATTAACATTCATAATAATAATAATAATAATTAAATCCTGATACTATAAAATACTATAAACAAAAAAGTAGCTCTTTGTATATTTGTCATTTCCCTCTCTGATTCTCTTTTCTCATTTTTTCCACTGCCTGACAGCCCAATACTGAGTCCAGCAGTCCCCAAGGCTCCAGCGGCACCAAAATGGTGGCTGTTGGATCCTGGCCCTGCCAGGTTCCTGCTGTAGGTTTCCTCGGGGAAGGGAGCATTTGCTCCCTTCCCCTGGGGAGACCATAGCCAGCGGCAATGGCTCTGCCCCAGCGTTTGAGCAGGTGCAATATGAGGAGATCCATGTTGGCCCCCTGGCTTTGGATGCAGTGGCAGTCAGCTGCCATTATCCCCACTCTCCTCGCAAGCCTGCTTCGCCCTTCCCCCTGCCAGTTTCGGGCCACCATAGTGTGCTTGGGCGTGCACCTGCTAAACAGCAGGTGCAGATCCAAGCAGCCCCATTGGATCCCTACCCCGAGATAATCCCTACCCCAGCCAGCCCCTACCCCGAGATAAGGGGGCAATCCCCTTGCCCCATGGAGGCTCCAGCCTGTTCCCAACCTGCATTGGATACAGCACAGGCCAGGCACAGGCTAGGATTGCTCTCTCAATTGCTAGAGCTTCGTCAGATACAAGAAAGCTGGCAGAATTTGGCAGGTTTAAATTTCTGACATGAATGGTTAAATAATGAAATGTAAATAAAAACCAATAATTTGAAACATAAGTAACAGCTGAATCCTAATTGGGCCTAATGACAGCCGAATTGCTTTTGTAAATGGCCACACAGCAGTGTGAGAGGCAAACACACAGACATGCGTCATTCTCCCTGACTCCAAGAGTGGTCCAAACGCACTTTACGGTGGTCCTCCTGCCAGGCAATTTTGGGCCAACTTTGCTGGCCTAACTGTGCCTTCATAACCCCAGGTTAGGACTGTGCTCTAGATCTGTCTTGTGAGAAATTACACACAGTGTCAACTTATTGGCTTCATGAACAGTAGCTCATTTTTAGTCTTCAGTATTTTCACCAGATATTTTACCTACATAAGTAACAGCTGAATCCTAATTGGGCCTAATCTAATACAGGAAGATTATAGGAAGAGACATAAACTTAGAAGCATCTTTTTTTATGGAAGCCCACAAATTGGGCCTTTGTCCAATTGTTATACTTAACACCAGAAGCTGAAATATTTTTTCTTCACTCCAAGGGAACCATCTCACACGAAGAGATTTTTATTTTTTGACATACTTGTCAAGTTTTCCAAAAGCACATTTTTCTTAACTGGACTTCAAGGGAAGGTTTTCAGTGAGGGCTCCGGGTTGCTCACTTAACCTTCAGGTATTAAATGTCAGGAAAAACCATGTTGTGAAACAATTAAATAACAAAACTCACATTATTATGTTGTCAAGCTCTGGGAAAAAAATCATAAATTATTTGGACATAAATGTCAATCTAGAACAATGCTTGAAATCTAAATGTTAATTGTATCACAATTTCTGAATAAATAATGTGAATTAATAATGTGCTAAAAAAAAAGCTCTGTTGCAAGAGCTGCTGTGCCATTTCAAAGGTATTCTTGGACACTAAACAGGAAGCTAGCTCCAATCTTGGAACTGAACTTTTTTTTAGCATCCGGGGGGCCTGCACAGGTGGCAGCGGGCCTCCCCAACCCTTCTTCATCCCCCAAGGACCCCATAAAGGTAGGGCACTTGCCCCTAAATGCCTGTGGTGCTGTGATTGCTGTGGTGCCGCTAAGTCCTCCCCACCACCTCTGCACCACCACAGCAAACACTTGCAGTTTCTTCAAAATTCAAGTAGGACTTCGAAGACCACTGGTGTATATAGTGTGCACTAGCCTCTAATGTGAAGTCAGCAGCAGGACATCTCTCCATAATTCTGTGCATGGATTAAACACACAATTAATGCCTTTGAAATAGCACAGCAGCTGGGCAAAACACCTGCACACAGGTAAGGTTTCTCATATGATCCTGTTACATATAAATTGATCAGAATTGTCACAAAACAATAGGCTTGACGTGCAGTCACTATGGCTACTCATACAATGGGAAACTGCGTTTAGATTTGAATACCCAACCCCTTTCAAATCCTTTGAAAATCCTTGAGACAAATAGCCATTTGCAGGAAAACTGCCATAGAATTCTTTCATATAATGAATGCAAATCACATGAAGGCTCCCCCCCCCTTTCCTCCCATTTTTTCAAGTGAATGAATGAAACAACATGAAAACATGAATGAATTCAATTATGATTACTGGGTTGCATTAAACAATGAAATTGGCAGTTCAGTTTAACCTGTCTGGGCAACTTAGCAAATAGCTTGTTATTTCACTCAACAGCAGAGCAAAATTACACCACCACTGTGTTCAGTAAAAGCAACTTTATATTTACCAAGAGTGACATCACTCCCCACTTAGCCAGGAATGGCCATATACTTTACAAGTATAAAACTGCAAGAACCTAGTAGCACTTATACCACCAGCAGAACTGAGAGGTTAGCAAGCCATTCGTAAATGAATTTGTCTAATATGTGTGATTTACATATGTAAGTAAGGAATGTAGCCCCAGTAACTCCTTACTTGCAGCTTACTTTCAACTCCAAATGTAGCCCCAGAAGCCAACCATTTGAGAGGCAAATCTTTCCTAGTTCCCTTCTTGCATAGTTGAGAGTGCACAAAGTATACTGTCTTGGGACCCATGCTTTTCAACTTGTTTATAAATGATCTGGAGACGGGCATAAGCAGGGAGGTGGTCAAGTTTGTGGATGACACAAAACTTTTCTGAGTGGTGAAAACCAGAAGGGATTGTGAAGAGCTCCAGAAGGATCTCTCCAAACTGGGGGAATGGGCAGCCAAATGGCAGATGCATTTCAATGTAGATAAGTGTAAAGTGATGCACATTGGGGCAAAAAATCAAAACTTCAACTATAAGCTAATGGGTTCTGAGCTTTCAGTGACAGAACTGGAGAGAGATCTTGGAGTGCTAGTAGACAATTCAATGAAAGTGTCGACCCAATGTGCGGCAGCGGTAAAGAAGGCCAATTCCATGCTTCGGATAATCAAAAAAGGGGTTGAGAATAAAAGGGCCAATATTACTATGCCACTGTGCAAACTGATGGTAAGGCCTCATCTGGAGTACTGTGTACAGTTCTGGTTGCCTCACCTTAAAAAAGATACAGGGGAACTAGAGAAGGTGCAGAAGAGAGCAACCAAAATGATTACAGGGCTAGGGCACCTCCCATATGAGGAAAGGCTACAGCATTTGGGGCTCTTCAGCCCAGAAAAAAGGCGCCTGAGGCGGGACTTGATTGAGACATACAGAATTATGCATGGGATGGATAAAGTGGATAGAGGGAAGTTCTTTTCCCTCTCTGACAATACCAGAACCAGGGGACTAAAATCCACTAAAGTTCAGTATTGGGAGAGTGAGAACAGATAAAAGGAAATACTTTTTTACCCCCGCAGGTGATTAATCTGTGGAACTCCTTGCCACAGGAGGTGGTGATTGTATTCAGCCTAGGTGTTTTTAAAAGGGAACTGGACAGATTTCTGGAGGAAAAGTCCATCATAGGCTACAGGCCATGATGGTTACTGCAACCTCCTTACTTTAGAGTTAGGCTACCTCAGAGTGCCAGATGCAGGGGAGTGGCAACGAGATGCACATATCTAGTTGTCTTGCGTGTTCCTGAGGCATCTGGTAGGCTGCTGCGAGATGCAGGAAGCTGGACTAGATGAGCCTTTGGCCTGATCCAGTGGGGTTCTTCTTATACTGCATGCCTGTTTAAAGAAACAGACACCACCATTTCTGTTCCCCCAGAATTTACACCTTATCACTTCGGCTACATGGAGGGACTACTTCAAGCCATCCAAAGAATTTACAAGGAGTATATCTTATTAGATCACTGCAAGGACAATTCAAAAGCACGAGATTTATTAAGTTTCCTGATATTAGTTTCATATACATTGTAACTGTAACACAGTTCTGGACTTTATTACTAAAAAGCCAGAAAAACATTCTGTAGCCACACTTCCGTTTCACTTTATCTGTATTACCTCCTATTAGAAACAATCTAATAAAACAATCATATGCATGTCTATTCAGAAGTATGACCCATTGAGTTCAGTGGGACTCATATAATACTGGTATTGACAGAGCACTTTAAGAAAACTCCTTCCTGAAAAACCTGCAGGATGCTTCCTCTTACTTCTTTCAATTGCCCTTAAATGCATCATTTCCATTGTCCTTGACACAATGACTTGACACAGCCCAATCCTGAGCTGCCCGTGTGCACTTATAAGCAGTGGTAGTCAAGTGGCTCTCATTCCATCCTATTGGCTCTGAGCACGCATCAGAGGAGGAAGGGGATGTTTGTCCCTTTCCCATGGATAAGGGCATAGGGCGGATGATGGGTCTCCTCTCCTCTGCGCTGCATATTTTGTGGGTGCAGAGTCAAGGGCCTCCATGTTGGGCCATGCAGCCTGACATGGGTTGCCACCAGTCCCACCCCCACTCCTCCCCCTGCCCAGGGAAAGTGTGCAACATCCCGCCTGGAAAGTGTGCAGCACCAGTGATCGGTGCACTCACCACTTGCATTCCCGCCTCCAGATGGTACCTGGCTCATGGGCTGGCATTAACCCAGTGCTGGCAGTAACAGATTACTGCTGGTGCTGGAGGTGCCTTACGGCACCTTTTGCAACAGAAGCGCAGGCGGTACGCTTTTACCACCTGCACAAATTACCACAGGATTGGGCCCTTAGGATGCAATCCTAACCCCTCTTTGACCAATGCAAGCAGTGTGCGTTGGCTGAGAGCTGTCGCGATCGTGATGTAAAGCATGTCCAGGCCAGCGCTACAGACCAAGAGCCTTGGCACCAACATGAGGGTGTTGATCGGAGCCCCTATGTCAGCGCTAGCGACACTGGTCCAACGCAAGCATCTTGTGTCAGCCCAATGTAGGGTGTAGGATTGCACCCTGAGATAAATACTGCGATAAATAGGCCAATGATTTGACCTGGGATAAAGCAGCTCCTGATACGTATTACTGATAGTTGTGTAGTCATATTTCAGGAAAAGCACACATGGGCAGCGCTATCCTGCACTGCCCGTCATGCTGACGCTACGTCATAGTGTCGGCGCGACGGCCCTAACATTGACGCGGGAGCACCGATCGGCACTCCTGCACCGGTGCTAGAGCAGCAGGATCGGTGCTGCAGGCAGCGCCGGTCCTGCTGCACCTGCGCCGAGCCTTTCTTGCACCGACCAAAGCCGGCCGGCACAAGGGAGGCTTGGCGCGGGGATGGGTGGGTGGGAGGGAGGGAGGGGGGGGGGGCCCCGGGGCGGGCTTGAGAGGTGGCCATACAGCCACATCCTAAGTCTATCAGCGAGGCCGCAAGGCCCCGATTCAGGCCACACGGTCTCCTTGGATCTGTGCCCGCTCTTTAGTAGGTACAGATCCGAGGAGCACAAAGAGAAGGCTGGAGCCTCCTCTACGGTAAGGGACCAAATGCTCCCTTGCCGCAGGGAGGCTCCAGCCTCTCCTAAGCAGCGCTGGATATGGTGCTGGCCCGTCGGCCTCGCCAGTCCAGCGCTGCTTGGGATTGCATCCTCAGTGTCAACCTCATTAAACTATGTGGAAAGCAGGCCCATGCCTAACTTTCTTAAAAAGAGATGCAATCTGTTTTCCTTACATTTCATGAATATGAAAGCATAGTTATTTACTTAAGAATGGCAGAACAGACAATAGAATTGTTGTGGTGAAAACCAGAAGGGATTGTGAAGAACTCCAGAAGGATCTCTCCATGTTGGGGGAATGGGCAGCCAAATGGCAGATGCGTTTCAACATAGACAAGTGTAAAGTGATGCACATTGGGGCCAAAAACCAAAACTTCACCTATAGGCTAATGGGTTCTGAGCTGTCTGTGACAGCTCAGGGGAGAGATCTTGGGGTGCTGGTGGACAATTCAATTAAGGTATCGACCCAGCGTGCGTCAGCAATTAAGAAGGCCAATTCCATGCTTGGGGTCATTAAAAAAGGGGTTGAGAATAAAACAGCCAATATTATCATGCCATTGTACAAATCGATGGTAAGGCCGCACCTGGAATATTGTGTCCAGTTCTGGTCGCCGCATCTCAAAAAGGACATAGTGGAGCTGGAAAAGGTGCAGAAGAGAGCGACAAAAATGATTACGGGGCTGCGGCACCTCCCTTATGAAGAAAGACTGCAGCATTTGGGGCTCTTCAGCCTAGAAAAAAGGCGCCTGAGGGGGGACATGACTGAGACATACAAAATTATGCATGGAAGGGATAGAGTTGATAGAGGGATCAACTCTCTCAAAACACCAGAACCAGGGAGCATCCGCTAAAACTGAGGGTTGGGAGAGTTAAAACAGATAAAAGGAAGTACTTTTTTACCCAGTGGGTAGTTAATCTGTGGAACTCTTTGCCACAGGAGGTGGTGATGCCATCTGGCCTAGAAGCCTTTAAGAGGGGATTGAATGGATTTCTGGAAGAAAAGTCCATCGTGGGCTGTAGGCATTGTGCAATCTCTTTACATTAGTAGTAGGCTACTTCAGAATACTGGGTGTAAGGGAATGGCAATAGGATGCAAGCATCTTGTTGTCTCTTGCCTCCCTGGGGCACCTGGTGGGGCTGCTGTGAGATACAGGAAGCTGGACTAGATGGGCCTTTGGCCAGATCCAGCAGGGCTCTTCTTATGTTCTCATGTAGAATTAAACATGGCATGCCTATGGGTAATATCACTGATCAGGGGGAATGAATAACTATCAAAAGAAAGAGAACAAACATTGAGGCACCATCAGACCTGTGCTTCAACAAATAGGAGGTTGGTGGATTAAATGGCTTTTCAGAGCCTTTCATTTGCAGCTAAATCCAATGCATCCGAGTCAAACAAAATCTGGAGGTTCGCATTTTTTTCAATGAGCGAAATCCTGTGGGTATTCCCTAAGTGAGCACTTTCTTTTGTATACAATTCATGTTCAGTGAACCACTTTCCTGTTAGTAGATGCAATCATGGATTAGGTAAATTTGATCTGAAGAATACCACTGACGCAATGACTAATCAGAAATGGGGGAAAAATAGTTCAGAGTGCAGCAGAGCATTGTACATTTATGAAAATGAAACTGTTAACAGAATAAAGCAAAGGTAGCTTTCATAATGTAAACAGTAATTTAATGGAAGATCACAAAAATATTATTCTGGTATTTATAGTCTAGGGCACCTGAGCAATAACAGTCACATTCATTTTAGCACAATACAATGACACATGATCAATGGGATACTCTGCTGACCTAGGGTGCAATCCTAACCCACTTTCCAGCACTGGGGAAAGGGCAATGCAGCTCTGAGGTCAGGGAACAAACATTCCCTTACCTTGAGGAGACTTCCGTGACTGCCCCTCATGCAGGTTGCAGCATATGCCCCATTGGCACAGCTATGTCAGTGCTGGAAAGTTGGTTAGGATTGTGCCCCTAGAACATCAGGCAGGTACGGTGCACAGGCCAAATGTAGGTCTAGTCCTTTTTACCAAAGTTTGAGGCTCTGAAGCCTGAAGATGAATTCAAAGGGTCATTTTTTTCATTCCTGGTCAATCTGTATGGAGAAGCCTTGTGGAAATTTCCAAATGGCTGCACCTGCCCCAAGCCATGGTATCTGCACTTAGAGGTTTGGCATTATTTAGGAGTTTCATGCCTTCTGTAGTGGCCCGCCAGGGGTCCCACCTCATCCCAAGGGAGGAGCTGAATGTCAAATGGATCTATGTGGTTCATTGCTCTGGCCAGAGTCACTCTCCTCTCTCCAAGCCACTCTGGAATCTCCACATCAACCCCACATCGTTACCTAGGAAGGTAATCAACCCATCTTTTAGCTTCCCCATTTTTTCTTCTTCACAATTACCTTCTCAAATCCAGGAAAGTCACGAAGAAGACAGAACATAATAAGTGTTCATCCCAGCATGGCATCTTTTCTAGTGGCTATTTCTGGTGTCTCTTCTGTTTTTTTGTTTATTTAGATTGTGAGCTTTTTGGGGACAGATATCCATTTACTGATTTCTTTTATTATGTGAACCACTTTGAGAACTACTTCTGTGTAAGCAGTATATAAATAGTCTTATGAATAATATAGGGTGAATTTTCCTACCTCATTCAGCTATATTGTGTAGTAGAACTCACCGCATGAGTTGCAGCCCTTACTCAGTGAATTCCTGAGTACCCACATCAGCTCGCTGTACTCAGCTCTTTGGGGAAAATTGGGATAACAGAAATCAGAAAATGACCACCTGCAATACCTGCCAAACATAGGATCTGGCTGGAGATCTATCAGTTTATGGCACTCTGTGTTCAGCTGAACTGGAATGATTTTTATCTTTAGTATAAGGGCACTAAGGTTTTCACAGGCAAATAGCACACCATGTATCCAAAAGGACACAGTTGTTATTTACAAACAACTTAAAAACCGGGGGCCAAATGGGCGGACAATTAAATTCAGCTTATTAAAGCAAAAGTAGCCCTTTGCAATAACGTATGCTTCTCGAGCTTCCAGATTCATTAAATTTAGAGAAATGGCTTCTGCACGTGTATTTCATTATCACATCATAGACACACACTTTTTCTCCTACCACAGATCACATCTCTTCTCCATTCAATATTAAAATGTTTTTTTAAAAAGACTAGAGATGAAGTAGGGCACAGGAGGATATCAGTCTATACCAATTTTATAGTAAACTCCATGTGAGTCTAACAGCCCCGGTCTCCAAGGTAATCAAGTGTACTTTGCTTAAGGACATTTGATACTGCTAGACAGTTTGGGTTGGCAGGAAGTCAAGGATATGTTCCTGAGTAAAAAAAAAACTGGATCAATGCTCATGTTTCGGGGTAATAGAAATCATACAGCTTATCATTGGCATGAAAAGCATGATCATTACCATGGCACATTGTTTTAAATTGGACTGATATGATTAATTTTGTCAAGCAAATTGGTGTGGCATATCCTGCATAGTCTCCTTTTATTCTTACTTTTAAATCTAGAATCTCTGGACTTGAAAGCATATTAAGTTACAAGATAGGAATGCCTACATAAGACCTCCCAATGCCTAAAGATTACTAAGCGTTAAGTGATCCTGAGTATGCATTTTTACTTTAAAAGGCGTTTTGCTGGATCAGACTAAGGTTCACCTAGAGCAGCATTCTGCAAGAACGCCAACCTCCATAGCAGATGGAGACAGAATTTGGTGAGCGCATTATTAATGGACTGCTGGCACAGAGGGGAAAAAACACTGTACACTACAGCAGAAATCTTTAACAAATAGGTCAGAAAGTGGCACAGAGGCCACAGCAGTGCTTCTGTTATCATTTTGTTTTAAAGTTCAAGATTGCAGAATATAAACAAAAGCCCAGATGCGAAGTTGTAGTTGAGATGAAGCCCACCAGAGACATTGACGTTGATGGGGTTGATTTGGCAAAGCCGTCACCACCGCCCCAATTATCAGCACCCTCCCACTTTGATCTCCCTCCCATTCATCTGCTCATCATGGTATTCCCAGTTCTGCTTGGCTTCTTCTACCCCTCCCTCCACGTTTCAAAACTGAGTTCATGTTGCTGCTATGCCACTCTGTGCCCCTCATCTCCTTCCAGCCGGACAGACAGAACAAAGGGGCAGAATGATTGGCACATTGATTGACCACCATCAGATGGACAAGAATGACAGCAGAGGCTTTCCATTGAGGCTTGCCTTGGGATAAGGGAACAAAAGTTCCCTTTCCTCAAAGAGTCTTCCATGACTACTCCCACCAAAGAATACAGAATGTGCTCCATTGGTGCAATCCTTTGGTACAATTGTGGTAATTGCGAAAAGCGCCCTTAAGGTGAAGTGGCGCATTCAAGATTCTCTATGTAAAAAATGGCACATGGTGTGCTTCCAGTTGGCCACCCCTGATCTAGATAATGAGGGCAATCTTGAGTATCCAGAAATTTATTTTATCTTCCAAAAATAATTTTTAAATTCGATATGGAAGGTCTACCCATCACAAATGTTCATCTTTGGACAGCACACTTATATCAACTGGTTATTTGAATTGCAGAACAATTTAATTATATCTATACTCCAATATATGCTTAATACTAGAAAAAAATCTAGGGGGACCTTTGGAAAATGAAATTAGAATAGTTGAGTTTCTATAAAGCGGTTTTCAGCTGAAGTTTTTCAGATCATTAATATAGCAAATTGTTGAATTCAGAAGTGTTCAAAACAGAAACGTATATATTAATCTCCTTCCATAATACAAAAGATGTACAGACGGGAGGCTATGAAGCAAAATGAGTCCTTGCCGAAAATTAGCACAAAGCCGTCATTCCATGAGTTATTACAGAAAGAGTTACATTATGAATAGGAGGATATTCTTCTGTACTAATGAAGAGTCAGAGAACAGTGAAAATAGCCTTTACTCCTGTATAGTATGAGCAATTTGTTCATTTCTAATGCTTAAAAACACATTAGCATGTAGCATATTTCGAAAAAGGCCAACATCTCAGGAAGTAGATTGAACTACTTCCACCTAGAAAGAAAAGATATTCGTAAAGTATATCTTGTTTATCGAGTGCACTCTCTCTCTCCCCCCCCCCGTATGTGTGTGTGTATGTGCTGGAGGGGGTGAAGCATGGCTCCGTCAAATCAAGATCATGCTAATAAATAGCTATTGATCAGAAAAGAAAGCTGTAGCAGTGCGGCAGCATCTATGTGCCACCTTACCCTAAGACAGGGATTCTTATCCTTTTTACAATTTCAGTCCTCCCAATGGATCAGCAGCTCCCAAACTGTTGGTCAGAACCCACCACTGGGTCCCAATCCAATATTTGGTGGGTGGCAAAACTGGCAAGCTGCTAAGATGAATAAAATCAGAGTAGAACGTATTCACAGTGCGATCCAAACCCTCTCCCTGGGCCAGTACGGGTCCCTTGTGCCAGCCCAGTTGAGTCACAAATGTGCCGTAAAGTGCGTTTGCGGCATTTTGGAGGGAGATCAGCCTGCACACGGATATTAACATCAAAGGGCTGTTAATATGCTAACAGTTAAAATCAAAACGGGTTAAAACCAAAGGGCAATTAATATGCTACACAACCACAGTCACCTTTAAGCAACTTGCAGCTCCAACAGCCCAACCATATTTCCCATTCATTTTCATCATTCCCTTTGAAAATCCCTTTATGAACTATTTACACAGACTTCCTGATTTGTTTCCATCAGATTTAATTCCCTCTGTTGCCAAATAGATAAGCAAAGACACAGTCGGCTTTCCCTTGAATGGTGGCCAATTGTCTGAAACCAAACAATGAGTAATGCATTCTTTTCCCAAAGCAATTCCTTTCTGCTTGTCATAATTTTCACAAAGAAAATGTCAACTAGACATTTATTTTGACGATTCTAACATTGAGCTCTTCAACTAATTGTAGACTTTAGCAGAACTTTTTTCCAAGCATTCATGAAGTATGTCACCATCAGCAAAAGCCTATACAAGTGGGCCCGTTTCCAAGGATCCTGTATCCATGGTTTCAGTTATCCATGGATCGGGGGGGGGCCCCTTACCATCCTTTATTCTTACTTTGAGTTGCTAGAAAACTTTCTTGCTTTGTGGGGGCAGGGGAGAACTCTGCCCCCTTACTCTACCTTAACATAGGTTCAGTGATGTCATGCAGGGGGTACGCAGGGGTATGCGAGTACCGGTTTCTAGGATTATGGCTGGCCCCGCCCATTCACCCACCCACTCGTCGACTCCGCCCCCTGCAACATTTGAATTTCCTGCATGTTTGAGTTGCCTGCACGTTCTCAGAGCCAGGCAGGCAGCGAGCGGAGACTTGCCTTGCCTTGTCACTGAAAAATGAGCTGCCCTGGGGTTTTAGAACTGTTGGGTCACTTTAACATGATGCCAGGCCTCCTTAACATGTTCTGGGGGTGCTGTGGAATACTGTTGCAACTGTTGGGTCAGTTTAAAATTGTCTGAGGCCTCAAAAAGGGCTTTTTTCATGTCACTTCCTGCCACAACCTCACTTCCGGCTTATGACGTCACTTCTGGTGGGCGGGTCCTGACACATGCCAATCAAAAGTGAGTACCTGTTCTTAAATCATTTAGATGACACCACTGCATAGGTTCCCTGTTATCCATTGTTTCAGGAATCCATGGGGGGTAGATTTAGGGTTAGGGTTACTGTGTTCAATGGATCTTACTCTCCGGTAAGTGTGTATGGGATTGCAACCTTTCTGCTTGTCATAATTTTCACAAACATATTAGAAAATGCACTTATTTTGAAGAAGAATTGTATAATTGAAGAATTGTGTAATTGGGATTTGACCCTTTGATATTATTTATTTAAGGTATTTTTATACTGCCTTTTTCAAGATTTCTCAAGACACAAGGTGGTTTACATTGGCAGGCTGTTGAATAGAATAGAAATACCTTTATTGGCATACAAATACAAACAGAACAATACGACATAGAATATTTACATAGAGTCTAACACAAAAGTCTGGCAACATTATACTTCACAATGGTGCAAAGGAATATAGCTAGTTGCTTCAAAGGTTTTGGGTCAGACCACATAAAATAAGTTTTAAGTCGGACATTGTCCGAAGACCCAAATTGCTGTGGTGGAATAGAAGCATAAAAACTTTGCGTGGAACAACATGAAGAGGACGATGAAATAATAAATGAGGTAAAGATTCTGTCACTCCCAACTGACAGGGACAGGTTTGGCAGGCTGTTCATAAAACCCTTTTTTTCAAATGGATTTTTACAATTATTGTTCTATGTACAATTCACAGAACCCGCCATTTCTCTAGGTGTTTTCAGTAGGTGGTCATCATCCTGGCTGCACTCTTGCACCTTCTGAGCCTTCATGGCAGATCACACCTTGGCCAGTTCTCAAGATTTTATCTGTCTCTTGTCCGCTGACCTTCTCCACATTCTGCACTCCTCACGTTCTATTGTGAGCTCAGTGACTTGTCAGTGACTTTCTGGTCTCCCATCCAAGGCTGATCCTGCTTAGCATCTTCAGGCAGGGCAACAGCTCAACCATGAGACCGTGCCTCCTGCCGATTAGCCACAGCTATTCTTGATTTCATGCTCTAGTCTCAGCACACCATCAAGTATATACAGTGAGCCCTCGATATTTGTGATTCAGCAGCTGACAGATTGCAACTCCACATATTGTTGCTTATGTTGACATGCTGCTCATATCTAATAAACAGGACACATGACACAATGAAAATTTGTTCCATATTGGGTACTGGTTACGCATATCATATCGGGCAGGAGGTGAGGTCTGGTGGTGCTGAAGGCTGCCTGAAGTTAGCTAGCTAAGCAGGAGTGGCCCTGGTCAAATCTTGGATAGGAGACCGGAATGCTGGCAAAAAGCCGGTTGTGGAAGGAGGGAATGCGGGAAGTTTAACCGCTTGATCTGGTCTCTAAGTGCTCCTTGCTGGAAGGCAAACCCAGCAAGCAGAATGGACGACCACGCCATGGATCGATCCACCCGGAATCAAGGGTGCTGCGAATGTTCATAGAACCACTATGTAATAAATATAGCCTGCCTGTGTAAACCACCTTGAGCCAGTAAGACTCTCACATAGTGGTATATAAATACAGTAAATATACTGCTGCATCCATCCACAGCCAGCACTCCCCTCCCTCCCCTCTTCTCCCCTCCCCTTGTGACACCCTCTGCTGTGTGGTATGACTTTTGGTGGCAAAAAAAACTGGGGTTTTTGTGGTGTTAATTTACCATTGACTTCAACAAAATCAAAATAATGTTCAGCCTGTTTTATTGGTCGTGCTGTCAACAAAACGAAATTTCAAAACATTTATCTTTTTTCCCTGTAATTCAGATAATATAAATTAATTATTGGTTCCTTGGAAGTTTGTGTGTTTTCCACTCAGGAAATAGTAATACACTACATATATAACTGGTTTTATTTACGAAGCACATAAATCAAAACAACTCTCTGTCAAAGCTTGGGTGTTTTTGTTTTTGCTGCTTTCATACAATATAATCATTTTGATTGAGCAACCTACATATTACCCTAATGATTTTTTTATCTTTTACTGTGGAGAAATGAATTTCCTACGTTCTTGTTTGTGAAATGAATGCCATAACTCATGAAGAATCAACTTATTTCTAGGTTGTTTGATGATAAAATAGGAGAAACATGATGGATGATATATTGTATGTTTTCAAGCACTGATGCTATTCAAAACAAAAACGTTCAGCCATGGCTGTGCTCTTTTCCCCTTATTTACATGAGAGCAGCAATGCTCACCCTTTCAATCATCTCTAATCCATTCTATTTTCAGTCAGTTTGTTTACATACCGGAAAATGCCCAAACAATACCAAGATAAACGGGAGCAAAGAGTTATTAGCAGCTTTTTTAACGTTCCAAAAAGTATGATAGGCAGTGGCGTCATGCTGCCGGAACGCTGGGCGGGAGGAACGGGTGAGCGGCAGCCCACCCGTTGCATACCGCTCCGTTTCGCCGTCTTCCCTGCCCCCGCGGGGGCGGGGAAGATGGCAAAACAGAGCGGTACGCAACGGGCGGGCTGCCGCTCACCCGTTCCTCCCGCCTAGTGTTCCGGCAGTATGACACCGCTGATGATAGGGCTTCAAGTGTCCCTTCTGCAGTTCTAGAGCCCAGTCCTATCCTCGAACACCAACCCACCCACCCCACTAATGCAGCCGCACCAAAAATGCCTGCACAGCATCCAGTGTCGGTGGTGGTGGCGGTGGCCACCAAGAGCTAACAGGAAGCAAGTACAGTTTATTTCTATTTATCCCTACACGAGCCCTGGCGTTTGTTTATTTATTTAATGAATTTATACCCCGCCTTTCTGCTCTTTGTTAGGGCACCCAAGGCGGCTTACAATAAAAATACTGAATAAAATTTAAAAAACAATAACAGATAATTAAACAATGACAAACCACAATGGACAATACAATCATTAAAATTACAGATTAAAAAATTACAAATTAAAATACAAGTTGAAATGCCAGCCCAGCATGTCAGCAATTAAATTCTTCCTTAAAAAGAAAGGTCTTAAGAGCCCGCCGAAAGATTGCTAGCGAGGGAGCTGTTCTTAATTCCAAGGGGAGGGAATACCACAACCGTGGCGCCACCACCATGAAGGCCCTATCCCTGGGCGCCTATGAGTCTTCTCAGACATACATCACCACTTTTAGAGCGCAACCGAAACCTGATCACTGTGAAGTATAGAAACACCAGATCTGAAACAACCAAGGTCTATTTTGAGAAACTGTCCTCAGTGGAACAGTGAACTAACTTAAACTTATAAGAGCCAGGGCCGGCTTTAAGCCAATTGGACCAACTGGTCCCAACTGGGTCCCGCGCCTAAGGGCCCCCCGTGTTAGAATAATCTACTCTGGTCTTGTCAAATATACAACAAGACATTGCAATAGAATTTAACGCCACATTACAGGTTTTATAGAGAACAGAACAGCCTTACTTTTTTTCTGAATTCTTAAAAAGCCAGTAGTGTGTGCTTGTTCTGTTTATATTTTGAATTTGTTTTACTGTACTTGAATTACATAATATGTTAAAGAATTATAGAATAGAGACCCACAAAAAATTGTTTCACAAAAAAAGTTGGGCCCTGCAGCTCCTAAGGCTGGCCGTGAAGAGAGCCAATATAAAATTACAAAAGCCATGTTGTGGCTCTTCTTTTAAATTAGTAAAATTTAAATTAGTAAAATTCACACAGAAGCAGCCTATAATTTTTTTATAACTTACATATAAATGATTAGTCAGAGTTTTTAGTTCATCAAAACATTTTAACAGTAATTTTTCCCCAAAGGTCATCTGTCCATTCTAGTGGCCTTATTTTGAGCAGACAAGCCTTTAGCACTTAGATGATTGTCCTGTAATTGCTGAAGTTGAACTACTGCCCCGAAAGTGATGATTTAATTGGTATGAGGAATGAGATGATTAACTTGGAGCACAAACATACAGCAGTAAGACCAAAAAAAAAAGTTCTGATTAGGCAAGTAAAAAAAATCAAACCGCAGAAAACGAAAGAAAAAGGCAAACTCAGAACTGCATTCCATTCATGTCAATTACTTCTCAAAAAATGTAATGCATTGTCTGAAAGTGCATCTGATCCTATTTCAGCCTAATCCTATCCTCAAGAAATGGCCATGGATCTCCACGCATGCTGGCACAACGATGGCCTTGACAAATGCAACATGGACACTGGTGCAAGTTGGCAAAACACTGCATTGACCCAGTTTGAGGGCTCAAACCTAATCTGTGCTGGGACAGGCTTGCTGGTGGGCCTGCGCCAGTGGTGGGATTCAAATAAATTAACAACCGGTTCTATGTCCTCCTTTCTTTGTACTGCTTCTTACTACAGCACTGCTTTTTGTACATCAATAAATTAGCAACCGGTTCTGCAGAACTGGTGAGAAGTGGCTGAATTTCACCACTGGCCTGCGCTATATCCAGCACAGTTTGGGAGCAGGTTGGAGCCTCCACGGGGCAAGGGGAGCTGTCCCATGGGCCACTCAGATCTACACAGCAGGCACAGGCCCGAGCAAACTGCACGGTCCTAATCAGGGCTGCCTGGGCGAGGGACAGGGTTTGTATTCAGCCTAAAAGCCACATCCAAACTCCTCCCCCTCCATCCCCATCTGCACTTTTCTTGTTCTACCAGTACCAGGGTAAGGGCAATGCAGTTCTGAGGAACAAACATTCCCATACCTTGAGGAGGCCTCCTTGACTTCCCCCCAGATGCAGGATGCAGCACATGCCCCATTGGCACAGCTCTGCCAGTGCTGGAAAGTTGGTTAGGACTGCACCCTCAGCTGTATTCTCAAGTATTCTCAGCTGTATTCTCAAGTATTATGTACTTATACAAAACTAATGGAATTTTTCGTAGAAGGCAAGTGACATATGCCTTTCAACAATATCCATAATAGTCCGGCTAAGTTAAGCACAGTGAACACAACAACCAGAGTCTAACGTCAGCAATGGAAACCAGCTGGCTCTTTACTTCCAGTGAGCTTATAAATAGCCCTGTTCTGTTAAAAGCATTGGCCGATATCCGCAACATCAAAGTATCCAAGCAAATTAGTTTTTAAAAGATCATTTGGATTTTCATTTAAAACTTGGGAATGCTAACTAACCTAACAACCTCTTTTTAAGAGACATTTAATCGTGCTCCAAATGGTCAAATAATTAAGAACTTAATGTTGTAATGCAGTTTATTTTTCAGTTTAAATTGTGATCCCATTATCTGTTCACTCACAAAGAAAAGGGGAATAGACAAAAGCACCCAGCAGTTCCACTGTACATTAGAAAAACAGCAGTGATCAGACTGGTTGGTATCTTAATTACTAGAGATAGCATTAGCTTTGTACACTGGGACAGTTCTCTTTTATTATAGCTGTAATTTTATTTGCCAGGCACTTGAATTGCACTGCAAGATAAATTGCTGTATACTCAAAATTTCAGGGAATGAGTGAATAAAGCAACTTGATTCATTAGCTCTAGATTGTCCCTCCCCCGCTTATAGACAGAATTAAAGCAGCTAAGATTGTTATCCGTTTATGGCTCAATTTATCAAAAGTCAATCGTAAAGGTAACTGGTAGATGTATTACTCCGACGTGATGTTCTAAAAGAAATGCACTGATGCTTTCCAAGAGAAACAGACTATCTTTGTGCGGAGTTACAGATCACTTTAGGTGGAAGAATCTCTCACTGTCCCGAAGCATAACATGTATCATTTTAGTATACAGGAGTCCTCATATGGAAGTGTGTTGTGTATATTTTAAAGGAAGCTGCGTATAAGACCCACCGGTCTGTCTAATTCAGAATTATCTACACCAGTGATATTCAAACTGTGTGTCAGGACCCATTTGGTGGGTTGTGACCTGATGTCAGGTGGGTCACGAAAAGCTGGGAGCAGCCATTTTGGAAACTGCAGACCTTACTCTTGTTCTATTCCTTTTGTGTGTGTTAACAGTTTGAATTTTCAAGTGAGCGTTTTTAAAAATTTTGTTTTTAGTTCAGTGCTTTTACATCGTATTTTGTCTTGACCTCGCTTTGTCAGGGATGTTGCATGATTGTACAATTATTGCAGTCCGAGAATGCCAATTTGCCTTTCAAGAATGTCATTTCATTATGTTACAATGACAGTACTTCCTGCTTGCTGATGTCACTTCCTGACACAACATCACTTCCAGGTTAATGACATCACTTCTGGTGGATCCCAACATGAGTGCCATTCTAAAAAGTGGGCCCCAGTCTAAAAAAAATGAATACCACTGGTCTACACTTACTGGTAGTGGCTCTCCAAGAGTTCAAGTCTCTTTCCTAGTGCTTCCTGGAGATACCAGGAGTTGAAACCCACTTCCTGTTTCAGGCTGAAAACCTGCAGGGGTGGTTTAAAAAAAAACTTCTTACAATATTTTCAACTCTTGGGAGTGCTACAGAGGGGGTCACAGGCTCCCCAGACCCTCTGGAGAGCCAAAGCGACCCCAGGTAAGTAAAAAAAAAACCCCTTCCCTGCCCAGCAACAACATGATCATGGAGATCTTGATTGTGTTTATGATTATTGCTTTTCCTGTTACCCACCAGATTGGGAACCACTGTTCTACTCTATACATCAGAGATATGAGGGGTTTTTTTTTAGAAGAAATAGTTAATAAAGTGGAAAACTTTACATCATCTTGATTTCTTTGGTTCTCTCCACAATACTTCATTTGCAGAAAATCTTGTGCTTCAACAAGGTAAAGAATGAGCCTTAGTTAGTGCTATAATTTGGCACTGTATCCACATGATCCCCGTTGTGATTTCACTTCATACGTATAACAGATACACAAAAACCAATTTACAAACTTGGCACAATAAGGCCGAGTTGTTAATGCTTGGAAGGTTGCTAAAAAACCTTGCAAGAAATTTCAGGTTCTAAATTATATATCACTTGCGAATAATTCTATACCAATATTTCCTTCCATTTTAGTATTGTTCCAAAAATGTGTTGCAGTTTCACAGTTCAGTTTCCGCTCCACGGATTGGGTCCTCGGCGAGCCCCTGCAGGGTTACGGCTGACTCTTCCATAGCGTGGCGTGCTCTGGGCAAACCATAACCTGTTGTGAATTTGTGTGAATAATAGCAGAGTTGGGGGCTTGGAGACCCATTCCAGCGCTTGCCTTAGCGCTCCGAAGCGAAGGAACGAAGCGATCGCCACATTTCCATAACAAAGCCTCTTTATTGTAGCGAAAGTGAGATAGGTGAAAAGTTTCAGTCTGCCGGCTAGGAAAGCCGGTGAAGTCTTTGCCGCTCACAGGCGGCGTTTCAGTGCAGCCCGGGATTGTGATGGCGCAGCAGCCGCCCGCCACCGCCGCCCAGACGGCGCCTTTTGGCGTTCCAGTTCCACTCCTCAACGACAGCAATTATGTGCAGTGGGCCCATAAAATGCAATTGCTGTTGGAACGGGAAGACCTTTGGCAGCGCACGCAAACGCTTCCTGCAGCCGGAGATGCCGCAGCAGCGGCCGCCGACAGGAAGGCGAAAGCGACCATCGGTCTGGCCATCTCTGAAGATCTTTTGGTTTACGTGAGGGATCTTCAGCACGCCAAGGACTATTGGGACACCTTGAAGGAGCTGTTTGCCAGAGCATCGCTAACCTCCAGCATGGTTCTGACACGCAAGTTGTGGCGGGCGCGTCTAGAACCGGGGGGCGACTTGCGAGTCCACCTGAGAGCGATGCAGCAGAACCTCAAGGATCTGGAGGCAGTCGGGGAACATGTTGAGGAGAGGCTCAAGGTGTTTGCAATCCTCAATTCCCTGGATGAAACGTGGGACATGTTTACCCTCACTTTGGAATCTATTCCTGCAGCGCAACTGACGGTCACCTTTGTAGTCGCACGGCTTCTTGAGGAAGCAGACAAAAGGAAAGACAATCAGAGAGAGCGTGAATTCCGAAAGGGGAAGAACAACAATTCTGGGAAAAAGCAGCAGCAGCTGGAACCCAAGAATGAGTCCCAGGCGCAAGTGTGCGCCAGTGTGCGGCAATGCTACGTCTGTGGATCCATCCATCATCTTGCCCTCCAATGCCCCAAGAAGAAAGGAGGATCCAAGAAGAAGAAAAAGCCCCAAAGTGAGCAGAGCACTGGACAAGGGCAATCTCCTAAGCCACAGCAACCCAAAGCGAGCATCGCGTTTGTTAGCTCAGCAGAAGGTGGGCGCACCCGAGGATCCTGGTTGCTCGACTCGGGAGCAAGCCATCACATTGTGACATCTGCTGACCTACTCACGAGTAGGCGCGAGACAGACCGTGAAACTGTTGCTCTCGCAAATGGGAAAACAGCGCCTGTGAGCTGCGCTGGAGAAGTGTTTCTGCCACAACTGCAGACCACCTTGAAAAATGTGCTGTGCGTGCCAACGATGTCCAGGAATCTGCTCAGCCTTGGCACCCTCCAGGAAGATGGATTTACAGTGACTTTCCAAGACAACATCTGCACTCTTAAGAGGGGGAGTCTCTGCGTGGCTGTCCCCCGAGTGTACCGTCTGTTTGTGCTTGGAGCGCAGGCGACAGAGAAGCAGCAGGCAAGTGCGTACTTCAATCAACCGAAGCACGGACTCTGTGGACATGAGTGGCATCTTCGCCTAGCACATTTAAACCATGACTACGTGAAGAAGACAGCTGAACTTGTGCGCGGAATGGACTTGAAAGATTGTGACGCATTTGTGGATTGTGAGGTGTGCAAACTCACCAAATCGCATCGCGCAAGCATCCCGAAGTTCAGCAGCCGCCAGACCCAGACTCCCTTCCAGCTGGCGCACATGGACTTGATTGGGCCATTGAAAAAGACAGCTGGGGGGGGCACAGTACGTTCTTACTATTGTGGACGATGCTACAAGGTATAGTTTTGCATATTTGTTGCGCCAAAAGTCTGAGGCGTTTAATAAAATTCGCAATTGGGTCAGGTGGGTGGAAAGACGGTTTGGGCATCCCGTAGTGGCGATTCAAACCGACCGGGGGGGGTGAATTTCTGAGCAGGGAGATGTCTCAATGGTTGGAAGAGCAAGGCATCACCCACAGACTCACCGCTCCTCGCACCCCAGAGCACAATGGGGTGGCGGAGAGGAAAAATGGGGAGCTCCAGAACATGGTCAGAGCGCTGATGGAGCAGTCAAAACTGCCCAAAGGGTTGTGGGGAGAAGCGATGAGATATGCTGTGTTCATTTCAAATCGTGTGTATCACCGTCAAATTGACGGGGTCCCCTACACCAAGCTGTTTGGCAAACCCCCCCGATCTTGCATTCCTAAGAACGTTTGGGTCATACGCCTTCGTGCATGCAGATCGGGAAACACGCAGAAAAGGTGCACCACGAGCCAAGCGCCTGCAATTCATTGGAGTAGAACCAAATTGCAAAGCGCTCAAATTTCTCAATCCTGACCATAGAACTGTCACAATATCCAACTCTTACGATTTCTCTGAGCAAAGTATGCTGCCAGATCATGCTGACAGAAGCGTCAGCATCCCCACACAAGCTGGAGAGAATGGGGGGGAGGCAAGATTAGAAAGCAGTCCCGATCAGCCAGCAGCATCACCTCAGAGAACTCCAGAGAAACAAAGGCAACTTCCTGCCACACCAGCAAGCTCTAACAGGCTGCTGGAAGAGGGGGGGAGCGGGGGAAGCCAGTCCAGGCTTGGACACAAGCACTTCCTCAGAGGAAGCCACTCCGGAACAGGCTGTTCCGACCAGACGCATCCTTCCTCCAAGGGCTTTGCGTGGAGTACCACCTCAGAGATTAACCTATCAGGTGGAGGTGGGAAAAATACCCCAGACATACCAAGATGTCTTGGAGTTACCGCAACCCGAGAAGGAAGGATGGCTCCAGGCTATTCGGGCTGAGTTGACGGCAATGCACAACTTGGAGGTTTTTGAACCAGCAGAATTACCAGCTGGAAAGCATGCAATTGATTCCAGGTGGGTGTTTGTTCTGAAAGATCAGGAAGGTGCTGAGCCCTTAAAGAAAGCCCGTTTGGTGGTTCGTGGCTGTAAGCAAATTCCAGGTGTAGATTTCGAGGAAATCTACTCCCCCACACTTTCAGCCACAACGCTACGAGCAGCGCTTGCTGTCGCAGCTAGCAGAAGTCTCCAAGTGCATCACTTTGATGTGGGGACAGCTTACTTGCACGCAAAACTGCAGGAAGAAGTGTACATCACAATTCCTCCAGGTGTGCAATGTGACAACTCACATTTTCGCCTCAGGAAATCGATTTACGGGTTGAAGCAAAGTGGACGAAACTGGCACTTATGCCTTAAGGAGCAGCTACAAAAATTGGGGTTCACACCCTCCACAGCTGATCCATGCCTTTTCAGGAAAGGAAAAGGGGAAAAATTGTGTGTTCTTCTGTGTTTCGTTGATGATCTGCTGATTCTTGCAAGAACGGAACAACAGATCAATCAGATCACACAACAGCTGAAAAAGGCATTCACTCTCAAATGTCTTGGTCCTGTCAATCGTTACCTGGGAGTGGAGATTGAACGCACAGCTGACAGTGCAGGTTTTCTCCTCAGTCAGGAGAGTAAGATTCATGCCCTACTCAGGGAATGGAACATGCAGGACTGCAAGAGTGTTGCAACTCCAATGGTGGTTGGAAGGGGGGAGAAAGCAGAAGAGTCTGCACCATTTCCAAACCAGAACATGTACCTTTCACTATTGGGTTCACTCACACATCTTGCGTGTTGGACGCGCCCAGACATTGGCGCTGCAGTCAATCACTTGAGCAGGAAGGCGGCAAATCCCACACAGGCAGATTGGATAGCCTTAAAGCGTATTCTCCGGTACTTGAAAGGGACAAGCACCCACAAGTACCACATCGCCCCAAAAGGAGCACTGCAATTAGAGGTTTTTGCAGACAGTGACTTTGGGGGAGATGACACCAGGAGATCTACAACTGGCTATGCCATACGTCTTGGGAATTGCGTGGTAGATTGGGGTTCACACAAACAAAAGACTATTGCGTGTTCGACACTGGAAAGTGAATACACAGCCTTGAGTCTTGTGACCAACTACCTTCACACGCTCAGGCAATTGATGTCGGATTTGGATGCTCCACAGGTAAATCCAATCCGAATCTGGATGGACAACCAGTCTGCCATCCAGATTGCTGGGTCAGAACGAGTCCGGATGCACTCTAAACATGTTGACATAAAGCACAAGCATGTCAGAGAAGCTGTTCAGAATGGGGACATTGAAGTGCTTTATTGTTCATCACAAGAGAACATCGCGGACATTCTAACCAAAGCTCTTCCTGCGCCACAGTTCAAAGAAGCAGTTCAAATGCTGGACCTGGCGCCAAAGGAAGACTTCCGAGACGAAATGGGGGGGTGTTGCAGTTTCACATCTCACAGTCCAGAACTGGGTGAAACTGGCATTCCGTCTCTCCGTCTCAGAATCAGATAGAGCACCTGTGCGTCCTTCAGCAGGCAGCTTCCCAGCTTGTTAGGGCAACTAGCTTGGACAGTAGTTGTACTCCCTTTCTGATAGTGTAACATAAGCAGGCAGTTTCACACGGGAAGCCCTGGCTGCAAACACTGCACATTCCCATGAGATCATAGTGTTCTAAGGGTCACCCCATTGGGTAAGATGGGGCACAAGGGGTCTTCAGGTATCCACCTACCAGATATACTCTGGCTGCATCCCTTTGTTCTTGTGTAGAAGGAGTTTTTCACTGTGTGTGCATAAGATGTAAAAGCTGCACTGAAACGCCGCCTGTGAGCGGCAAAGACTTCACCGGCTTTCCTAGCCGGCAGACTGAAACTTTTCACCTATCTCACTTTCGCTACAATAAAGAGGCTTTGTTATGGAAATGTGGCGATCGCTTCGTTCCTTCGCTTCGGAGCGCTAAGGCAAGCGCTGGAATGGGTCTCCAAGCCCCCAACTCTGCTATTATTCACACAAATTCACAACAAAATGGAACATAGAAGACCTGCTAAGCTGCTTTATTTTTTTTCACTAAAAAATATTAGTGGTTTCACTAAAATATTACGTTAGTACTTGACCTAGATTCACCCTGCCCTCCCAATGAGAGAAAATACAAGCCCTATACACATGAGACTATACTGTAGAGCAGTGGACTTTGAAGACAATATAAGTGCTTGCAGGGGCGGGGCAGAGGCTGGGGGGAAGACCTGGAGGAGCCAGGTCGGGCTTGTGGCGCCACAGGTATTTAGGGGCAAGTGCCCTACCTGGGTGGGGTCCTTGGGGGTGCACAAGGGATGGGGAGGCTCGCTCCTACCTCCATAGGCCTCCCTGATGCTAAAAATAGCTCTGTTGCAAGGTCGGAAATAACCTCTCACCTTGCAATGGAGCTATTTTTAGATCAGGGAGGCCCACAGGTGGCAGTGGGCCAGTGGTGTCATCTAAATGATTTAAGAACAGGTACTCACTTTTGATTGGCACGTGTCGGGACCCGCCCACCGGAAGTGACGTCATAAGCCGGAAGTGAGGTCGTGGCAGGAAGTGACATGAAAAAAGCCCTTTTTGAGGCCTCAGACCATTTTAAACTGACCCAACAGTTGCAACAGTATTCCACAGCACCCCCAGAACATGTTAAGGAGGCCTGGCATCATGTTAAAACCCCAGAGCAACTCATATTTCAGTGGCAAGGAAAGGAAAGGCTCCGCTCGCTACCTGCCTGCCTGCCTGGCTCTGAGAACATGCAGGCAACTCAAACATGCAGGAAATTCAAACGTTGCAGAGGGCGGAGTCGACGAGTGGGCGGGCAAATGGGTGGGGCCAGCTGTAATCCTAGAAACCGGTACCCGCGTACCCCCGCGTACCCCCTGCATGACATCACTGCAGTGGGCTTCCCCAACACTTCTACACCCCCAAGGTCCCCATCCAGGTAGGGCACCTGTCCTAAATGCACAGGGTGCTGCGATCACTGCAGCGCTGCTGGCCATCATTCCCCTTAAGGGGAAACAAATGGCCCCTTTCTGCTCCCTATGGTGGGTCGCGAACCACCGTTAGAAGAGCACTGCTGTAGAGTCTATACATGATAGCACTGCAAAGTTCATTTGTGACAAAAAAAAGTCCAACAAGCCAAGGATAGTTGTACTTTGGATGATGAGTGCTGAATAACAGTATTCAAATAAAGTGGAGATTTTAGTGATGACCAAGCTAATTGGCCCAGAATCAATACTTCAGGTGTGACTCGGATCCATTTCTCCAAAATATTCAATGGTTTCAGAGCAATTAAAAAGAACTGAACAAACTCAGGTACATTTTTACACAAACAGGCCCTCCAAGAACAGTTTTATTCTTGGAAACATTTTACCTGCTGTTAAGAAAAACTGTGGGATGCTACAACTTGAAACAAACAAAGCAGATTACATACATCTACCACTTAAAAAAAAGACATTTATAATGAATTTGCTAATTTTTACCACTTGAACTTTTCAGCAGCACATCTCTGCCACACAGCTACAGCAAAGAGCAGGAAACAATGGGAAGTTAGCCAGAAGTTCACAGAATTTGTGGGCCCACATTTGGAAGTTTGCATTGGTGGTATTTTTAAAAGGGTTGTTAGATGGAAAAGGAGTATATGATGAAAAGCATGAATTGAAATTTACCTGGTTCAAATTTTGGCTTACAGCATTGGGATTCTTCAAATATTACCAGCCAGCTTCAGAAAGCCCCTCCAAACTGGTTTGGCACCAGTTTCCATTTGAGCCACTGAACAATCTCCCTTTTCTTCATTGATGGTTTCAGTTTCTGCTGCTTTCCTCAGTTTCCATGATGGTGAGGAACATGCAAAGCAGTTTTTTCATGCCTTTAGTTTTGAAAAAGTTGTACATAAATGTATTCAAGAAATAAATGTGCAGCTGCAGGACAACATTTTCAGATGTAAGGAAATTACAGATCAGTCTCAGCTGATGGCCTTAACTGATATCACACAACAGCTTAACTCTGATTGAAATTATGCATCATTGACCATCTGCCCTGGGACAGGAACAAAACCATGGATATTTCTCATATTTTATCTGACAGTCCATAGTTTATGCACTTGTCTAAACTTAACAGGAATGCCATGAATAAGAGTCTGGAGGTTTTCTCTGAGAACAATAAGCCTAAGAATTCTGAAAAAAAATCCTGAAAAATGTCACTGCAGCCTTTTCTTGAAATAAATCCAGCCTTAAGCTTATTTTTTCAGCAAAGCATTCCAGTTCTATCTAGTATGTAATGGCTTTGTAATAGGACCCATACCACTGACAAAAATATGATGTCAAACTCATTTCACGTGAAATTATTTATAGCTGAATAGTTTAGAATTATTTCTCACCAGTCTCGTCAAAAGGAGTATGTAGACAAATGTGCCATTTCCTCCTTCTGTTGTAAATTTCAACTCCAATGGTATGGTGGGGAAAAAATGTATAATTGAATCTTTTTTTTTTTAAGGTGATAACATAACTCAGAACCTATTCCTATGGGCTAGTAGCACCTGCGCTGCTGCTCAGCACCGGCTCCAGGTGTTGTAAACATGTCGTAAGGTGGTTTATGGCATCTGGCAAGGAGGGAGCGCTGGTGCTGGGGTCGTGCCAGTTGGCACTGTGCTCCGTGCAGGTGGTACAGATGAATGGCATTTCAGCAGCGCCGGCCAGTGCCAAGGCCTGCCAGGGTGGGAGAGGCAGGGGCGGAGCATGGGGTGGGGCCATCGGTGGCCTCGCCCCCTGGATCCTACCTTCAGTGTCAGGCCATGCAGCCATACATGGTAGCTCTGAAGTCTGCGCTGGCAAAATAACTGGCACAGAGCTGAGGCGGCCCATTGGCAGGCCAGGACCCAGAGCCACTGGCAGTCAGAAGAAACAGTTTTGGCTCGATAATTCAATGGTCTGATCCAATGGAAAGCAGCTTTGCATTTTTGTGGTCCAGAAAGTTAATATCTTACTATAGTTAATATGTATACTAAGTGGAAAGGCAGGATATAAATATTCTTATTAATAAGAACATCACCACTAACACGTACATGGTTCCTTTCTGATGAAGGCAAGAAAACCCCCAGAGATGAAAGTTGTGTAGGAGCCAGACAGACTCAGAGGAGAACAAGTGGAAGACCAGCAACCCAAATTAGATTAAAATGTGCCAAAGTACACATACACCCTCAAAAATCAAATCTTTCACTCCTTTCTTCAACATTTTTATTGCCATAGTTTGTTACAAAGCAAGCTCCCACAACGAACCCATCCATTTCCTAAAATGCTTTTCAGTTTTTATTTTAATATGCTGAAGCCTATCATGAATAACATAGGAGGAATATGTAGTACTTTCCTCATTGGCTTCCATATTGACAAACAGGGACCATCTATGCTACCTCATTAATTAGAATGATAATGAGAAAATGCATTTCCTATCAAGTTTCAATTCAGTTAGTAAATTTTAATCTAACATTAATTTTCTGCTTGGAAAATTTACTGCTTCCCTTACACTGTAGCTAGTGAGAGATCATGAATTTTAAGCAGTAAGGACCATACATATTTTGTTAATAAATATATATTCATCTGTCACAGTAGTGGAGATGTTGATTTTCTTTTCTATTAGTATCACTGATATAATTTTACTCGATGAGCCACAAATTGTATGTACTTCCTAGATATGAACATATACAAATCTCACTGAAAAATATACAGCCTCTCCTTACCACACAGATGCCTCCAACCTCAAACCAATTTAGATCTGTCCAAATAATTCAAAGGCTTTTACCAAATACACTCCTATCCAGTTTTAATAGCCCAAATGATGAGAGATGCACACTGGAACAAAAGGAGAACCAACAAAAACCTACTAGATTTTAAAGGTAAAGGTTTCCCCACGACAGAATGGTCTAGTCGTGACCGACTGTAGGGGGCAGTGCTCATCTTCGTTTCAAAGCCTGTCGAGCCGGCGTTTTGTCCAAGGACAAGCTTCCGTGGTCATGTGGCCGGCATGACTCTATGCCGTAGCGCACGGAACACCTATTTATCTACTTGCATTTAGGTGCTTTTGAACTGCTAGGTTGGCAGGAGCTGGGACAAGCGACGGGAGCTCACTCCGTCGCGCAGTCTAAATTTTATGCCATATTAAAAATAAAATTCAACTATTAAGGGACACAAGGGACATCTTAAAGTTTGTTTGGACCACTCTTGGAGTCAGGTAGGATAGTGCATGTCTGTCTGCTGGCCTCTCTGACTGTGAGAATGATCCAAACATATTTTACAGTGTCCCTTGTGCCAGGCCAAACTTTGCTGGCCTAACTGTCCCGGCCTAACTCCAGGTTGGGATTGTGCTCTGAATCTGAAAAGGATTCTGGCTGAGGAAAAATTCTTGTATGCAGCATTTACAAGGAAAAAAGTGACAGGTACAGGACGGGTTTTATATACCTTCCCTCAGGGCCGGTCTTAACCCAATGGGACCAATGTCGTCACATTGGGCCCCGCACCTTGGGGGCCCCGGCACCAACACATTTTACTTACTTTTATTTACTAAAATAAAAACTGAGCATATCGCCTGCTGCTGCAGCCGGTGTCTGTATGAACTGCAAATCGGTGGGGTGAGCAGAACAGCTTGACCTTGGGCCCTCCCACCTGCCCCTGCCTCCAAATGGCCCAAAATGGGCCTCCTGGAAGCAACTGGCAATGACGTCATCATGTCACCACCAACTATTTTCAGGTGTCGCGCGCAGCACCACAAACTTTTTTTGGGTGAGTGGGGGCCCAGCTGGGATGGTGCCCCCCCCCGCAAGAATTCACCACATTGGGGCCTGCAGATCCCAGAGCCGGCCTGCCTTTCCTTTATCTTGTTTTTCCCTCATGTCCCCTTCATCCTGCATGATATTGATGAATGCAGAGTGGAGAATATGTTTGCCATATCAATGTGTGGTCCTTTCTTAATTCAGAAGATACAAGATATCAGTTACTAATATTTTTTTTTTAAGGAAATGGGAAATTTCCGTTTTAACTCTCGTCTCAATCATGATTCCTCCCGGCGATGCCACCATAAGCTTCAGCCCGCTATATACAATAGGATGATCATAATGCTTGGTTATCTTTGCTTATCTTACAAGTATTGTTGTAAGGATTACTGAGCTAATACACTTGGAGCAGACTCAAATCTCCATCCTTTTCTTTATCTTTATTTCAGTTTTACATCTAATGAAAACTACAAGTACTTCTGGATGATCTAATGACTGTTCTGGATTACACGTATAGATTCCCACACTGAGAGTTAATTTATATGGTACATTTTTGTGTCACCATGTGCAGTTTTCCTCATAATAAGTTTCAATTATCAGTTATTGCTTCATGGAGTAATCTGTTATCAGGGTTTCCCTGTCACGGACTGTCTTTTTTTTTTTATAATGAAACAGCTTACTGTTTGACAATGACAAGGAACATAATAAGAACTATCTATAATTTTGGAAAAGGAGGCAGGCTGGATAAGAGGTTTTTTCATAAACAAGAACTCAAGTGACACTTTCAGGTTGTCATGCGAAAAATAAAGTGCTATCGCGCAAGCATGTTGTGTGAAAATCACTCTGAAGATACATTGTCCAGTGCAGTGATTGTTTTGCTCAACAGGAAGGTGTCTCAGTAATTTATAGTAATTAACTTTGATACATACTGTAGTTCTTGCAATCAACCTAGAAGGTACAAAAGTGAAAAAATGTTTTTAG
This sequence comes from Lerista edwardsae, assembly GCA_029204185.1. Taxonomy (NCBI): domain Eukaryota; kingdom Metazoa; phylum Chordata; class Lepidosauria; order Squamata; family Scincidae; genus Lerista; species Lerista edwardsae. Next base: position 9,994,435 of record JAJKFI010000010.1, read on the forward strand.
TGAAAAGCTCATTCACAGCTGTTAACAGGAACAAAACAAAACAAAACTCCCTTAAGGGGAGTGCCCAGGAATGGGTGCCCTGAAAGCCTTCGGGTCATGCAATCGGGTCATGGAAAGAAACCTGGGGGCTTTGGGATGCCTTCCGGAGGATCCTGGAGGCTCACAGTCCACTGTGTGAGCCTCCCCTCTGATGCAGTGAGTTCCATTTTGCAGTCAGAGCTCACGTCTAGTTTTCAATTGGAGCGTCGATTGCAAACTGGAAGTGAGCTCCAGTTGCAAAATTAAATGGAGCTCACTGCATCAAAGGGGAGGCTTGTGCAGGTGGCTTTGAGCCTCCAGGACTCTCTGGAAGGTGTCACAAAGCCCCCACGTTTGTTTCCATGACCCTGCTTCCCTGCTGCATCGCAATCGCTGTAGCTCCATCGAGGCACCCCCAGCCCCAGTCTCCGCCCCTGCGTACATTTACAGCGGCCTCAACCTCAGAGGAGGACTTTGAAGACTGCTGATATCAGATACCTGAAAGCAGTTGACATTATTTTGCTTACCATTCGTAACTAATTCTCAGCTATTCATAATCCATTCATCTCTTTCCCAGTAAACTGAACACTGCAGATTGTCATATGATGATACAACTGCAACACTGAGCGAGCATCCCACCACCATCACCTCCTGAGATAGAGTGGAACAAATCAAGCACCCACTGCATATACCTTTTGCATTTAGATATTTTTTTTTAATGAAAACAGAGCTCTTCTCTACAATCTACAAAAATAGTTCGATTTCTGCTCAACATTAAAAAAAAAAAAAAACCACAGTTCAGAAGCCTTTACCATTAGTTTTATATAATCTTTTTGGCATATACAGCTGACTGTTGAAGCTCCATCTGTTGTTCAGTCATGTAAGTAATATCAAGTTTACCAAAAATTAATCTTAAACACAAAATATTTGGATGGTCTAGAGATTTACTGTATTACATGATGGCCTTTTGCCTCTGGGGACTTTGGTAACTTTCCAAGTCACTGTCGTCCTAAGCATCCTACTGAAACCATTGCACAAAAGTTATGTCCTGAATTTTAGGTTAGTAGTCATGAAGACCTTTGCAGATATTTGATGACATGTACTTTTGCTACGGTTTATCATTAAATTCAACACAGACGAAACTGAACTGACAACTTGTGTGAAAATGATAACTCAATGCCTCTTGACTATGAGTGACATTTTCTCTCATGCAATTAAACTGTGTTTCGTTTACATCAAGGTTGTAAGTTGTTGATGTTGGTGTTGACAAGATAGATGCTCAAAAACGTTGTGCTCTAATTTTCACATCCTTGGCCAGCAAAGGTGGTTGCACTTATTTATATTTTCTGTGTGGAAAACTTTATCTCATATTCACCTCTGTCTGACCATATGCTCTGAATAGAAGGATTGTGCATAGAGACCTGAAATCTTCATTGAAGTGAGTGGGGATCCTAGTGCCAGGGGCAAGGAACCCTGAGCAGATCACATGGCTGGATCAGAGGGATCCTGTAATAGATGAGCACCTGCACACTACACTGTTCCAAATGCAAATCATCTTTCATAATAACGAAACAGTTATACCTTCATGCAGTAGATCAGTGGTATTCAAACTTTTTAGACCGGGACCCATGTTTTGGAAGGGTACTCATGTCAAGACCCACCAGAAGTGAAGTCATTAACCTGGAAGTGATGTCATAGCCAGAAGTGACATCATCAAGCAGGAAATGCTGCCATTGGAACATAATAAACTTACACTCCTGAAACGCAAATTGGCATTCTTGGAATGCAGCAATTGTACAACCATGAAACATCCCTGACAGAAAGCAAGATGAGGACAAAATATGATGTAAAAGTGAACTCAAAACAATTTTTTTTTAAATCCTCACTTATAAATTCAAACTCACAAAAGGAATATAACAAGAGTAAAGTCTACAGTTTCCAAGATGGCTGCTCCCAGCTTTCAGCGACCCACCTCGCATCAGGTCGCAACCCACAGTTTGAATAACACTGCAGTAGATTATAACATTGTGAGATGTGTTAGGGTCTTTGGGAAGGAAATGGTTTATAGCAGCCGTCTTCAAAGTCTTACTTGAACTTTGAAGATTCCTTGCATGAACAGGGCAGGGTGGGGGTATCGGGTCAAGCAGTTATCATGGCACCGCGTGCATTTAGGGGCATGTGCCCTACCTGGTGGAGGTCAAGGGGGTGTTCAAAAGGGTTGGGGGCCCCACTGCCACCCCCGTGGGCCTCCCAGATGCTTAAAATAGCTCGGTGACCAGATTGGAGCTAACTTCCTCTTTTCTGAGAAAGCAGAAAGTAAGCTCTGATCTTGCCACTGAGCTATTTTAAGTAGGTGATGGCCAGTGCCATAGCCTTGGCTAAATTGACCATTGCTTTGCAGTGTGGCCCTGACCCTCGGATAGGATGAGGACACAATCCAGCCTTGATTTTCAAATTTCTTGCTGTATAGACCAGTATCTATTGTATTGTAGCTTGCTAGATAGTTGACAAACCTATGTTGCTGCTCTAGGCAGGCAGTTACAAGAAATAAGTTTAAAGGCTCTACTGGACTGCTAAACATGGTTGGTGGGGTATATTTGACTGGCCATAAGTCATGAAGGACTAGAATTTCAACCAACATGGCAAAAACCATTGAAACAGATATATGATCCCTCCCAGATGCTGCTTTCATGCTACTTCATGCTATTACACCCTAAATTAAATTCTTAGCTAATGCAAAGGGCATATATTTTGCACTTAGCCATTTGTACCTCCATAAAATGATATAAAATGAGAAGCCGTCATAGATATATTGGGCACATTCAGTATACAAGCATATAATGATATCACCCTTTCAACACCCAGAGCATAGTGCTATACTTCGCTGGAATGGCGAGGCCAGCTGGCCGGCCAACACCATATCCCAATGCAATATAGTGGATGCTGGAGCCTCCCCACAGCAAGGGAACATGCGCTCCCTTACCGTAGGGGAGGCTCCAGCCTCCCCTATGCGCTCATTGGATTTGCGCCTGCTAAATAGCAGGAGCAGATCCGAGGAGACTATGTAGCCCGCCTGCCAAACCCGCCATGTCCCGCCCTCCCCCTGCCCACAATCTCCCTCCCCCCCTACCAATCCGCGTCCTGGAACAGGACGTAGCCTCCTTTGCACCAGTCGGTGCAAGAGAGGCTCAGCGCGGGCACAGCAGGACCAGCTCTGCCTGCAGCACCAGTCCTGTTGCTCTAGCGCCAATGCGGGGGTGCCGCTGGTGACATCGCGCCAATGCTATGATGTAGCATCGGCGCGACAGGCAGTGCAGGATTGTGCTGCCCATTAGGGAATGCTAAATTCACCCCAAAATCATGGGAATGCTTCAAAGACCCAAACCACCTGCTAAACTGGGGCTTATGTGAAGCAAAAATGCCTAGCTGTAGATTTGAGAATTTATGGTTTAGTTGCACACCTATATCACCCTGCTCTGCTGCAGTGTTGCTATACAGTGGTTAAGTGCAAAGTTAACAGCTAGCTTTGAAAGCAGCTGATATTAAACACATTTTTTTTTCCACAAGGTAAGTTAATGTAAAAACTATTTTGGGGGGAGTTTTGGGGGAAACCTTTGCTTGAGACCTAACCTTAAGTCTGGGCAAGCATCCAAAAGGGTATTTCTAACGTCTAAAGAACACATTCACCATATATACACATAAAAGAGCACCCACAAAGGAGGTTTAGGGGCAACTGCTGCCTCAAGATGTTTGCTTCCTGCAAGTGGTGGTGGAGTACAGAGTAACTGACCCTGAAAGATGATCTGCTGCAGAATATAAGCTACCAATTCCTACCGTCATTTCAACATTTTTCCTCACCTTATCAAGATAAGCCGTTAAGTAGGTCAGCTATGGAGTTATGCAGGATACTAACATTTATTTATGTGCCCATTTGAATGTTTCCTTCAAAAGACACTCTCTGAATTTGCAGCCTGAAGTGGTATAGCCCGTAAAAAGTTTCACTTCTTCTTTCTGCTACATGTGTGCATCATCAGAAGCCAGAAGTGAAAGATGCAAAAAGCAGCCAATTGAAAGATCATACCTGCTGGCTGGATCATGCCAAGAGAAAACATGGCAGGGAGCAATCCTAACCTGGAGTTAAGCAGGCACAGTTAGGCCAGCAAAGTTTGGCTGGCACAAGGGCCACTGCAAAGTGCGTTTGGACCACTCTCAGAGTCAGGGACGATGGCTCACGTCTGCGTGCTGGCCTCTCTGACTCTTAGAGTGCTCCAAACATACTTTACGGTAGCCCATGTGCCGGCCAAACTTTGCTGGCCTAACTGTGCCTGCCTACTTCCAGGTTAGCATTACGCTTGCAGTTTTCCCCCCCTGCACAAATTGCCTCTGAGGAAGCAGTGACGATCAAGGCCAAATGAGTAAGCAGCCATTTCCAACTTTCATTGTTAGATTTGCCATCTTTTTAGAATGCAATAGGGATGTGATGATATAGCAGCCCACATTTCAAGACTTGCAAGTGTTAATGGTATCACAATGCCATTCTCTGTCCTTCCCTTCTGCAGTTGGAGTGAAGAAAAAACCAGAACTAGCAGTCCACAGAGGCCGATGTCCTACCAAATCTGGCACAAGAGCTGTGCTTGGTCATTTGCCCTATCTTTCACTGCCTGTTTGATCCTGATTTGCAACCTGCTTTTACTCATTCCTAAAATTCACACTTAACTGTTAAACACAGAGTCACAGCTCAACCCTCACCAACTTTACAGAGCCAATGCAGCAGTGCCAACGGGGCACACACTGCATTTGGAGGGGCCTTCGTGGAGACTTCGTTAAGGTAGCATTTGTTCCATTACCATGGGGCTGAACTGTGACTGCATCAGTGCTGGAAGGTTGGTTAGGATTGGGCTGTCAATCTCGTCCGCTTTCAACCCGCTATTTCAAAGCCGCTATTTCCTATCAATTGGTACCAATTTCCTTCTCATAACAGACTAGTTTTATTGTTTAAAATTCCTGGATGTCCTGAAAATGTACTGTGCCAGGCAGGGCTGCCATCTCAATGAAAGCTTGGTTCACAGGCCTTGCAAATGAAAGCTTTCTCTAGTGAATGGGTTAAACTGCTGCTATCTGCTTTGGCATAATTAGCAGCACTGATATGCAAAGAATTGCTCTGTCAGGAAATGTCACTGTCATTAAGCACTGTTTCCAGTTTGCATTTGGCTTTCTGTCTAGCTCTGAGAACGGGTCAGAATTCACATGCAAAATTTTAACCAATTACGAATTTTTGAGTCTTACCCCCAAGATGCCAATTGTCATTTTAGTCCAATGCATTGTATAATTTCTTTTTGATTGTCATGTGTTAAATGCTATTTAATTCCCAGCATCTGTCTTTTGTTAGCTCCATCAAAACCCCTTCAAGGTCACCTGTGAAAGCTGTCATTTAAAACTAGAGAGAGTTGATCCAAGACAGGATTGTAGGAGGCACACTTTTCTGAATTAAAATTGAAGGCACATTTCAGTCTTACAGCAGAAAATGTTTACTTTTTTTGTAAGAGCAATAATTGTTCACCTTCGGTGGAGCCCACCCTCCTAGTTTATCTGAGTGTGGGCAATTCTGCTGAATTTCTACATCAAGAACAACTGATTGATGCTCCCTGCAGATCTACAGCAGAATTACACGAACACCCACTGGAAGTTGATTGGAAGGAGTAAAGTCACAAACGTTACATCAGGTAGAGGCACAGATCAAGCACAGTGCTCTGCTGGTGCATTTTTGGGATCCATAAGACCTTTTAAAGATTTACAGCCAAATCTTATCAGATCTTGTGATCTGCTGCTGTAAGTCCTGGGCCAAAGGCTGGAGGATCGCGTGCATGCCACCAGCACACATTGAAGCAGGTATGGTGGTCGTGGGAGCAGTTTTAGACAGGATCAAGGCTACAAATGGGCCAAACTGGGAGTGGTTTGGGGTGGGAGGCTCTTGCAGCAGCAGTACACAGTGTAGTTCCAGGAAGACCTCCCGGAGCCCAGGAGGCTCATGGGAAGGTACGTAAGCATGATTTTAACGTACCTCCCCTGCGCTGTCCGGTCACCCATAGCATAGCATGCACCACGTTCTCCGTTGGCACCACTGCATCATGCAGGCTGGTTGGGTGGATAGTACATCTTCAGTAGATGGAAGAGTACACAAGCTTCTGAGCAGACAAACAGAAGCTCTCACTTTCATATTCTAATGGCCCAACTCTATCCCCTGCCTGCACACACGATGCTGAGCCACTGGTGCAGCTTCCTGTCAGGACTCCAGACTAAACGTGGCAAAAAGGCCTGGAGGCCTGGGTGAATTCTCTCTGTGAAAACTGCTAGGCGGGGAGTAATTGAGAGGCACCTGTGAGAAAATGAAGCAACGTGTCTCAATCAGGGCCAGCTGTGTGAGCTGCCTACGTGACAGGGCTCACGGACTCACAGGTGGCCCCAAGCAGGGATGTGATTGGCAGCAGGCAGTACTTAAGGACTTGCCCTACCTCCTGTACGTGTGGGTTGGAAAGGAAAGGAATGCTGGAGGAGGGAGGCGATGCTGCTTGTAACTTTGTGACCTGTAAAGATATGTTGCCAACTGCTTCCTATCTGATGCCTGACCTTGGACCGTGTACTGACGAACGATTCTGCCTGCTCCCAAATACAAGGTGTGCAACGTCTGGCTTGCCTTAATTGCTTCAAGTCCGGTTCACCAGACACTGTCGGGGGTATGCTGCACTCTGCTGCACAAGCCGGCCTGGGAGTCCCTGAACGACACTGAGCTCACCCCAGAGCCTCGGGCTGGGCCTCGGGTGCCACCAGGCATAACACTTCTGCTGTACGCCAATTGGGGACCAGGCCGGCCAGTAAAGATAAGCAGAGAAAAACTTGACTTTCTTTCCCAACTGCCATATGGTCCCCGACGGGGACCCTAGCTCTGAGGACCTGTTGGGGAGTGCCAGGCCTGTTCCAGGTACAGCGGAAGCCAGGGCTGCTTAGATCCACCCTATCCCGCCAGGATTCCAGGTATTCTGCTGGTATTCCTGCTGCACTGCTGGTGGTGTGCGGCCAGTGGTGTTATTCAAATGATTTAGGAACAGGAACTCACTTTTGATTGGCACTTGTCGGGAACCTGGAACCAGCCACGGAGCCCGTTAGGATCCGGAATGCCCATTCTGGTCCGTTCCCCCTGAATGACAGCACTGCCTTGGCCCCCCCTAGGAATCTGGAGTCGCTCCCTTTAACCCTCTGAATGCCGGCCAACCAAGAAGAAAAGCTCTTTGCAGAGGAATTGGGAGGGGGGAGGAGGGAGAGTGAAGTGGGCGGAGTCAGCCCTAATTTTAACTAGTGGAACTGAGTTCCCCCGCGTTCCCCCTGCATGACATCACTGTGTGCGGCCTTCCGGCATTTGCAACAGTGGCAGGGCTGAGCAGACCAGCAGAGCAGCGGATGCAACAGTACGTATGCCAGGGTACTGTGAGAGTTGGAGTGGGCTGCAATAATCTCCAGTCTCAATAGCCAGGGCAGGGCCGTATTATCCATTAGGCTGACTAGGCTGAAGCCCCAAAGGGACTAGGGCCCGTCAATTTGGCACTGTGCCCTCACCCACCCTGTTGCTGGAGGGTTGGGCCCTGTTGCTCATGGCAGACCGCCATGAACGGTCTGCCCCAGCTACAGGGAGCCAAGCCACGGCAATGCGGCGCTCACAAGGGCCTGGCCCACAGCACCCAGGTGTGGTTGGCATTGGCAAGCCAGGGCCGAGCAGCACTTATGCTTGATATAGGAAGAGAAATATTCCTCTGCTCCTGCACACTTCAGCTATTGTGAGCACTCAAAACAGCAAAGGTTGGTCTATAAACAAACTTGATAATTTGCAAAAGCCTTGTGACATTCATGTCTCTGCAGCATAGCGAAGCTGTGAAGTATGATAGAAGTGCAAAACATGATGCAAACCTGTTCCAGTCAAATACCTTCACCCGCATAGGAGAAATGCAATGTCATTCACACAGTTTAGCAACAAGATCATGGAGCAAAAAACAAACAAAAACTCTATAATCCTGCATTAAAAAACAAACAAACATTAAAACCTGTTACTGTTATCTGGGCAATATAAGTTTGCAAATGTAACATTCTGTCTCTCGATGCTCGTGGACATGCCAGGACCAAATGTAGGAGATCCACAATCAGATTTCATGCATCTTTTACATTGGAAAAAGTGCTGGGTCGTGGAGGGGGAGAGAATCTGGATTAGAACCAAAATGCACCAGGATGGAGGAAACCCTTTTCACCACATCATTCACCCAAATTAGAGTCCAATCCTAAATCTGTAGTCCCGACTGCACTCTGCTACCAAATTAAATTAAATTAAAATAAGCATTTAAATAATGTTTAACCCAGCTATTTTAAGACACTCTTCACAAAGCAAGCACAGTTGCCTTCTTTTCTGCAATTGCTCCTGAGCTGGGCAGGGTCTATGGGCTGGGCTGGACTTTATTTGCACAGCATGCTAACCTTGCTGTTTGAGAACCCCTGTTGACAGAAGCCTTTGCCTAGCCTCCGCCAACCAGAGAATGACAATGGAAGGTACATCATATGCATAAATGGGATGTAAGCAAAAGCTGCACACTGATATAGTTTAAGGAAGATATTAAACTACCTGCCTATTTTCTTCCTCCATGTAGTTAAAAAAAAAATCAAATCACATTGTTAAACCAGCATATTTTACCTTCAGTTCTGAACCTGCCTGATAGGGCTGGCATTGTATGCTAATTACCTGCTTGACAATTGGAATCCTGCAGACAGATTCCGTGTTCATGCCAATAGCTACTCCAACAGAGGGCAAAAATAAAAAATACAATTGTCTCATATGTCCAGCCCCTCCTGGGACTGGAATACGGATGAGGAGTAAATGGAACACTTCCATCAATAGCCTCCTGAAAGCATTTTCCCTGCTTGCCTCCTCCCCTTAGGACAGATTTTATTCCACCTTTACCATGTGAATAATAGGATTTCCATAGTAATGAGTAGTGACAGGAGCTAAGTAATTAGGAAGACTCTAGCCTGGTGTGCATTTTAAAGGGTGGCAAACTGCAATTCAGAAATAAATAACTTGGTCCCTTTCTTCGTTTTTCTCTGTAATTAGAAAGCTGAATTAATTCACTTTTAAAAAATAATTTCCCTATGTACCTTCCCTGTGTATGTAATTGGAAAAAAAATGCATTATACAATAAGTGCATGGCTGCCCAGCTTCAGCACCATTCAGTTTGGTTATCATTACCTGTTAGGCACTGATAGGACGCCGTATTACAATTAAGGCTCTGCGTTTTTTTCAGACTCTCCCACAATCAAAGCATCTGTATAGAAAAAAATAAGCTGAACAACTCAGGGCACAATCCTGACCTGGAGTTAGGCCGGCACAGTTAAGCCAGCAAAGTTTGGCTGGCACCAGGGCCACTGTAACGCGCATTTGGACCACTCTCAGTCAGGGAGGATGGCGCATATCTACATGACATAGTGCAGGCTTCTCTGACTCCGAGAGTGGTCCAAACGCACTATATGGTGGCCCTGATGCCAGCCGAACTTTTCTGGCCTAACCGTGCCGGCCTAACTCCAGGTTAGGATTGCGCTTTCAGGCACCCTGCACATATAAACAGTAAAGACTGCCAGCCCAATCCTGAGCTGGCTGCTATGGGCACAGTTGTATCCAAAGAAGTAAAGGCGCAGGGCAGGCGATGGGTCCCCTGAGTAAGGGCGCAGGATGGGTGATAAGTTGCCGGTGCAGAGACAAGGGCCTCTGTGTTTGGCTGTGCAGTTCCACCCCTGCTCCGCCCTTCCCGCACCTAGTTCCGCCCTCCCGCCCTACCCAGAATCAGCGCAATGACGGCAAGGGGTAGGTAAACCTACCATTCGTCAGCATTGTATTGCACCTCCGGGCAGTGAGCCCTAACTGCCTACGCTGGATCTGCCTTACAGCACCCATCCGCAACAACAGCACAGGCTGTACACTCACACTGTCCATGCTGGAGGGCTCAGGATTGAGCCTTGCCGCACACAAATGTAGTTTGTTTTACTTTCCATGAGGACCTTCTGCCTGCTCAATAATAAAAGGGATCAAGTTTATCAGGAAAAACAACAACACATTTCTAGACTTCTTCTACATGCAAAGCAGCTACATTACACCTGAGCTACAGCTCCTCCCTTGACATCCAAGGGAGTATAGCCTGTCCAGGTATACTATACCCCCTTTAACAAGGATCACGCCCTGAAGGAAGTTTAATGTGTTTCCAACATCTTCAACAATTAATAAGGTTTGTTACAGATCATGAAATGAGATCCCCCAAGACCTTTGTGCAGGAGCACTACTACGGAGTTAACCATGGGGCTTTCACAATGGATTCCTCAACCTTATACAGTCCTATTAGGAACTGTTCCGCAGCCACTGTGAAATTATGTGAATTCTTCTTAGATTGTGAGCTTCTTAGATTGTGTCCCACTTTTGGGACAGGGGAAGACGGCGAAACGGAGCGTTACGCAACGGGCGGGCTGCCACTCACCCGTTCCTCCCGCCCAGCATACCCGTTAGATGACACTACTGCATTTAACTTTATTTTTTAACCTGTAAACCACTTTGTGAACTTTTTGTTGAAAAGAAGTATATAAATACTGTTTGATTGATTGATTGATTGATTGATTGATTGATTGAGTTCCCCTTTTCCCTGTTCTGTAGCTACCTGGAGCCCACGCCAAAGCCACGCCAGGCCCTTTACGACGCCAGCCCATGAACTTTTGCGGCTTGGAACGGTGCACTGAACTGTGGCTCCTCCCACCCTTCATCTGTTAAATGCACCCTCCCCGCAGTTTCTTCCTCCTTTCAAATCTCTCCTCCCCATTCCAGGAAGAGGAAAAGCAGCACTTCCCCTGCAGGTGGGAGAGCATACTGCCCCAGAGAAGTGGCCCACAAAGTGCTGGTTGGTCCCTAGCCCCAATCCTATAATTTTAAGGGCTGTTGCCCACCAATGCAACATACAAATGTTAGCCTTCATACCATTGCAATAAAAAGCAATACCTGAACTAAAAAACAAACAAACCATAATCCAGGAGGGTTAGGGGCCAAAAGGACAAGAAAAAGGAAAATGTATTCCTTTGAATATGAATTCAGAGCAGTGCAGAATGAGTGTCAGAAGTAACTGCCTGACCTCTTATTTTTTCATAAAGATTCCACCTATGTAATCCTGACCACTTCCCAAATGCATCAAACACAGTCAGAGTTTCCAAGTACGGAACAGATGCCTTTCAATCCGTGCTCAAGATTAGTCTGCCATTCCCCCCCCTCCTGCCCCCAAATACAGGCAAATACCAGAGAAGAGCTTCATTCTACCCAAGCTGAAATGGCTCACAGTAAGAAGGGCTTCGAAGCAGCTCAAATCCACAATTAGAACCCGAAACCGGATTTATTTTGCGCCTATGAAGATGTATTTCTTTAAATTAGCCCCAAGGCCTGCATCCTGTAATTCACTTGACAGGTTTATCAGTCCTGGAAAATAAATGCAGACAGTTAAGATGAAAGATGAAGGCAGCATCTTTAAAGCTCAGCAGTACTGCACAAAATGTTTCCTTCAGCGTATGCTCCTTTAGGAGACCTCTAGGTTAATAGCTTCCAATCAGCCGTTTTGCCTGGTATTACTGGTGTAAAAATGAGTTTGGATGGCTTCTCAGGATAGGATCCGCCCAAGGCCTTCTGGGCCTGAAAAGTGCTGCCTTCCTTACTCTCTGATGTGCCAGCCTCTGCTCCTCCCACTCTCCAAGGCACTAGCTCAGCACTCTCCTCTCCTCAGTGCTTCCTCTTCCTCTCTGGCCCCCTGAATTCAGGGAGTGGAAGCCGAAGGAGGGACCGCAGAGGCAGGTATACAGGTAAAAACAAACACCCTTAACCCAGTGGTTCCCAAACTGTGGGTCGGGACCCACCAGTGGGTCACGAGTCAATTTCAGGTGGGTCACGAACCACCTAGAGCAGCAATATGGAAAACATGGGAATGCTGTAAAGGAGGAGGGCTTTAGTGTTGTTTTGCTTCTGTCAAAGGTAAGATGCCTTGCTAAACTTAGCACCCCACCCCCTTCTAGGGACACTACCGAGGTAATAGCTTCAGTTGACCTCATGGTTAGATTAGTGGAATTCTGAATGAACATGTATAGAATTGCACTGATATTGTCATAACATTTAAAGCCCAATACAATCCTTTCTAACCTCACCACCACCACCACTGCAGCCATACTACTGGAGTATACGCTGCTTCCTGCAGAGGGGCAGCCTTAGAAGTCTTGGTAAGGGAACATTTGTTCCCTTGCCTGGAAGTAAGCCATCACTGCCCAAATAGGTCTACTTTGACCTGCACCAGCTATTTTGTTGGTGCTAGTTTGAGTGTACCCTGGATAAGATATCAGCATCCCTGCTGTTGCTGGTACTGCCCCCTTCCCAGCCTCAGTACCCGGCTTCCCAGCCTCAACGCACCCTCCTCCCTGTCCTGGTGTCTGATTCGTTCTCTCTTCCCAGAGGCATAGGGAAGGTGCCACAAGGGGAGGCTGGCTGTGGTGGGGTGCAGCAGCGCTAAAAAAAGCCACCATGTACCTGGGTCCGGTTCACTCTTAAATGGAAATATTTCAGGCATGGGTGTGTGTGACAAAGGGCAGGGTGGCAGTGCTTAGGGGCGCAGTGACATTGCCCCACCCTGGCGCACTGCAAGCCGGGTATGGCTCTGCCCCTCCCTGCCACGTTCTGCTCACCCCGTCCCCTGCCTACCACTCCTGCTGACTTACCAGCACCAGGGCATTTCCTGGGAGCTCTGGCGCACAATTGCTCGCCGCTGGAAGCAGCAGCCCAGTTGCGCAGAATGGCATGTCACTTTTTGGAACTGCCGCAAAGCATGCTGTGCCATTGGACCATAAGTTCTGGCATACAGTGTGCCCATAGGGGTGGACCCTTAATTTTCTTTACTCTATTGCAAAGCACAGCAAAACCGATGAAGGGTTATAACTGATCTTTACAGGCTTTGGAAGCAACAACAGCGAAAGATTAATAATCTCCACTTGACAGATCATCCATAAAAATGGGGACAGGAGGCTCTCTGTCTTTATTGGGGGGGGGAAATAGAACAAAAGAGCAGTACTAAAATAGCATTCAACTTTGAATTTCTTTTCAGAAATCTCTAGTGAGAAAATCTCCAGGTTAAGAGATCTGGCATAACCTCCTTTCTGACATCAGGTGCAGGAACCTTTTGATGCTGGGAGGGAATACCTGCCATATTCCACCTGTATTCAGAAGTTTTACAGTTCCCAAGAAAGCTTGGCCTTGGACTTCTCCTGGACATGTTCAAAATACACATGAGCTACCAGAACAGTTGGTGACCAGGGAAATTTAGAATATCCATCAGTATGGCTTGTTACATACATACACGAACCTTTATTGGCATTAAAAAAAACACAGACAATAATAGGTAAATAACCAGCACAATTGTGGTACCATCGGAAGGGGAGGAGTGGGTCGTCAAGGAGGGTAAGCAGGAAGAAATAGGAGGAGAATAGGGAGGGGGGTGGGATCAAATGGTTTTTTTTAAACAAATGGCTTGTTAAAGAAGACAGTAGATGGGTGCTGGTTTTCCGCATAAGAACGTAAGAAGAGCCCTGCCTGATCAGGCCATGTAGTCCAGCTTCCTGTACCTCACAGTTGCCCACCAGATGCCTCAGGAAGCCCACAAGACAACAAGATGCCTGCATCCTCTTGCTACTCCCTTGCACCTGGCATTCTGAAGTAGCAGGTTGCACCACCCATTATGGCCTATAGCCTTTCCTTTTTTTTCATAAGGGAGATGCCCCAGCCCCGTAATTATTTTTGTCACTCTCTTCTGCACCTTTTCCAGCTCCACTATGTCCTTTTTGAGGTGTGGTGACCAGAACTGTACACAATAATCTAGATGTGGCCTTACCATTGACTGGCTGTTTTATTCTCCACCCCTTTTTTAATTATCCCAAGCATGGAATTGGCCTTCTGCACTGCTGCTGTACATTGGTTCGACACCTTCATTGAGTTGTCCACCAGCCCCCCAAGATCTCTCTCCTGAGCTGTCACAGACAGCTCAGAACCCATTGCCCTATATGTGAAGTTTTGATTTTTTTGCCCCAATGTGCATCACTTTAGACTTGTCTGCTTTGAAACACATCTACCATTTTGCTGCCCATTCCCCCACATTCCCCCAGTTTGGAGAGATCCTTCTGGAGCTCCACGGAATATGAATTTCCAATTTCAGTGCAAGACCAAATAATTCTACTGGCTCCTATCAACTTTGCTCCCATGATGCTAAAATGCAATCCAGCAAAATTAGCAATTCCAAATTCCATATTATGGAAATAAATTTCAAAAACAGCAGTTAATGACCAAAATACACTATATATATATATATATATATATATATATATATATATAGGCCGGGTGTTGTCTTTTTGACAGCCTGGGGCAATGAAAAACCATAGGTGAATGTCATTTTAGCATACCAGTCCCTAGCCATCTTTTAGATCTCTCTGCAGCCACTTTATATGTAATACATCACATGAATAAGAGTGCATTCCTGTACGACAACAAATGCATGTCATGCTGTTGTTGGAGATGTCCTTGAGTCTGACAATTAGCCAAAGTAGGTCAGGAAAAGCTAAAATAAACACTGGCTTCTTTTTATGCCTGCTGTCACTTCAGAGAGCCAAAGAAAAATGCATGTAATTTTGAAAGTAAGACTGATGATACTAAATACAGCACTTTCAGAAAAAAGGAAAATCTCTTTTTGGGGGGAAAATGAAGGGAAATTGAAAGCTGAATCTAAGCAACAAATCCCATAACATCCAAATGAACGCTAGTTTTCAAGAAATGAAGAATGTTGCTTTAGGCATATTCTTCATCCATCACATTCACCAAGTATGTCTAATCACATCTCTTGCTGATAGCTGAGTACATAATGTTTGCGTAAATAATGACATTGAAATGTCCTGAACAGTCCCTTTCCCCTTATGGTACCACTTTGTCAGAGCGCAATCCAGAGTGCTCAAAGGACCAGCAATGGTCCCTTGTGCCGGCCCAGTGTCATTGCAAACACACTGTAAAGTACATTTCCACTGACTTCAGAGGAGGGCAGGCCAGCGCAAGGTTGTGCAGTGGCCTCCTCAGGGCAACGATTGAGCCTGGCAGCACCCAGGTAAGGCCAGATGAACTTGGGGGGTTGGAGAGGGAGGCAGAGGAGGATGGGGGACGGGGGGGGGACCATGGGTGGCCTGACCCAGCGAGGGTGGTGATGCCAGGATTCGGCTCAAGTGCCAGATCCTAACCCCCATCCCGTTACAAAAAAGACTCAGATTAACATAGGCCATGATGGGTTGTGCACCCTTCTTACGTTAGTAGTAGGCTACTTCAGAATGGCAGCTGCAAGAGAGTGGCAACACTTGTTGTCTACTGAGCTCCCTTAGGCACCTGGTGGGCCACTGTGAGATACAGGAAGCTGGACTAGATGGGCCTTTGGCCTGATCCAGCAGGGCTCTTCTTATGTACTTTCTATGTTAGTCTGGGTCTTTTTTTTTCCTTTTTTTAAAAAAGAAAATCTAGTGCATTGTCCTTTAAGGTGTAAACAGATTTAAGGTCTGCAAACTATGCTTGAAGTGCATCACAAGTTCTATTTGTATTTGAGGGGTAGGGGCTGCTTTACAGAATTCAGGCTCCTGAAAAATCTAGCATTTTGCCCCCCCCCCTCCATGGTCTAAAGCCCACAATGGACTTTTCCTCCAGAAATCTGTCCAATCCTCTTTTAAAGGCACCTAGGCCAGATGCCATCATCATCTCCTACGGCAAGGAATTTCACAGATTAATTACATGCTGGGTGAAACTCTCTGAACGCTCAATTTTAGTGTTTGTCCCCTGGTTCCGGTGTAGTGAGAGAGGGAAAAGAACATTCCTCCATCAACTCTATCCATCCCTTGCAGAATTTTAAATGTATCAATCATGTACCCCCTCAGGCACCTTTTTTTCTAGACTGAGAACAAACATGAGAACAAACATTTCTTTTACTATTTATGCTAGTTTCAATTCTAGATTTTTTTTATTGCATTGCATTTAGCCAGATACAATATTTTTCACTGATCTTGTGTGTCAGCTTTAGGATAAGGAAAACAACAGTTGAAATTTTTGGGAAATCTTGTGTCCTTTTAATGCATCCTTTCACTTTCTCCTTTTCACCTCAGTTTAACCAGAAAACCAATTACAGTAGGTTTTGCTTAGCTCATTTCTTGCAGTTAAAAGATTTTCGGGTCACCTTGGTTTGTTTCCTTTGATCCTCACCTACTTGTAGTGTCACTTATTCTATTCGCATAACAAGAGGCATGCCATGCTTTATAATGTAATGTTACTGTATTTGCAAATAAAACTAGAGGTTGTCAGGATTTTGCCCTTAGGCAAAACCCTTGGGGATATTTGGACTTCCTATTTGTTGCTTAAACAGTGGTTCTCTTTGCTGCTTGGTGAACATCTTCTGATGCTAGCAGGCTGATAATATTTATGATTATTATTCTCATGAAGTTACTGATTCTCATAGGTTTCAGTGGATATCATGTTTCCTCTATTTCTTTTGTCCTCTACAACAACCCTGTGAGGTAGGTGAGGTTGAGGGATAGTACTAGTCATGACATCATCATCATCATCATCATTATTATTAATGGCCAGAAAATAAATTCAGTTAATATTTCCCCACAAGCAATGGATCAACGTCAGTTCCCTCCCCTGCCCCTCCTGCACATAGTACTAAGAGCACAATCCTAACCTGGAGTTAGGCCGTCACAGTTAGGCCAGCAAAGTTTGGCCGGCACCAGGGATACCATAAAGCACATTTGGACCATACCACTCTTGTAGTCAGGGAGGATGGCGCAAGTCTATGTGCTGGCCTCTCTGACTCCGAGAGTAGTCCAAACATACTTTACGGTGTCCCATGTGCCAGCCGAACTTTGCTGACCCAACTTGTGCTGTATAACTCCAGGTTAGGACTGCGCTCTGGGAGGGTTAGAAGAGATCTTTATTTTAAATACATTTTTAAACTTATGCTTATTGTAAACATTTAATTCACTTAACTTCACTTGATTTTTGTCATATGGGGTGTTGAACATTTTCCAGTTTGATGTCACTTCTGGACATGACATCACTTCCAAGTTAATGACATCACTTTCGGTGGGTCCTGACAGATTGTCATTCCAAAAAGTGGGTCCTGGTGCTAAAATGTTTGAGAACCACTAGTCTAAAGCAAGAGTTGAAAACTTCGCTTGGATACATCATTACTGAATCTTCAAGCATGTCACAAAGTAAGCAGCTGCGTGGAATCATTAATACAAACCCACTAATCAAACATGCAGAGTCCCGTCCTGGTAACTTATCATTCACTCATGTTTAAACAGGAATACCCAGTGAATAATTTAATGGATATCCAATTACCGCTTCATGTTTTGTGCATGCAGCACTTCACTCATCTGCTTTAATATTGCATGATGCGTTGTGTTCAATGTATTACCCAAAAAGTTAATCATCATGCAATTCACAATTTATATCACGACTGTCACCATTTCCCAATCAACTGCTGTTATACTGAATTATAAGAACAACAACAACAACAAAAAATGGCAGTGGCAGCATACAGCAGGTAATGAACTAAATGACATCATTCCCATATCATCATTCCCACATCAGATTCAAGGGGGGGAGGAGGTGGTTAAAAACAAAACTGAGAGCCTGATCTATGCAGATGGGCTCCTTCATCCCCTTCCCCCAAGAAATGCTGTGGGCCCCGCAGTGGGGATACTCTAGTCTCTGCCTGCTATTGTTTGGAGATTTAGGGTGAAGCATCATCATATGCTGAGCCTCCCTGTACTGGCTCTATTTCTTCATTTCATCAAATACAAGTAGGGCAATAGATGTGTTGAATAGATGCCTGAAATCAATAATAGATTGGATGAGGATAAATAAATTGAAACTCCAGTAAAATGGAGGTGCTGTTGGTAATGGTTTGGGTGGCTGAGAAGTTGATTTTCAATCTGGTTTGGATTGGGTTGTGCTTTCTCTAAAGCAGTGGTTCCCAAACCACCAGTGGGTCGTGAGCCAATTTCATGTGAGTTGCGAAGCACCTAGAGCAGTGTTTTTCAAATTGAGGGTCAGGACCCACTTGGTGGGTCGCAACCTGATGTCAGGTGGGTCGCCGAAAGTTGGGAGCAGCCATCTTGGAAACTGCAGAACTTACTCTTGTTATATTCTTTTTGTAAGTGTTAACAGTTTGAATTTACACCCCTTACCAAACACCTAGTCCTACCATGAGTCGTGGCTATCACTGTCCACTTGTGTACATATTACCCTAATACGTTTCAGTCTAAGGGGAAAAATGCACAACCTTTTGCTAGAATTCAACTTCTAGGCTGAGTGATCTTTTCCCAACCCTTCACCCATGACCAATCTTTGAATCTACACCAAATACACATGAAGCTACAAAATACACATGAAAAGCATTGGTACCATTTAAGTAAGTATTGTCTGACAATGATTGGCATTGGTTTAGGGTCTTAGGGCGCAATCCTAGCCCTAACATAGTGCTGACGCTACGTCACTAGCGCCAATGCGTACCCCGATGTCAGCACTACAGCTCCCAGGCCAACGCTAGCAGTAGTGTTGGTCTGAGAGTGTGGGTGCCGAGACGGGGAGGCTCCAGTGACCTCCCAAGCTGCGCTTGATACAGCTTGACCTACCTGCTCTAGCACAGCTTAGGATTGGGCTGCCCTGCCCGTCAAAAGTTTTCCATTTTTGCCGTCTGATAGCTGTGCACTGGATATACCAGGGACTGAACCAGGGATCTCTACACAACACATACATGCTCTGTCACTGAGCCTATAGCCCTTCTCCAAGAGGGATTCTTTCCATCACCACCACCCCCGCCAAAAAATAAGCAGCAACCTCTTTCCAATAGTTAAAAAACATTTCATTGTATTTGTCCTACAACCTCCTGGAGACTATGCTTACACAATCGAAAAAAATGGCTGGATCAAACAATTATTTTATTCAAGAATGGAAGGTGAAAAAAATGGAGGAAGGCATTTTGCATGGTTAGCTAGACGAATTCTGCTGACAAAAAACACTGATTTGGTGAATATCATTGGGCAACTTAACTGATTTGTGGCATGTAAATTATCAATTTTGATCTTGCTTGCATGTATTTACTCTCTTACCCTATTCTGGAATGGCAGATATCCTTGTCATGCATTGTATTGCAGTTCCCTCTACTGGTTGAGGTGGTGCATTTGCTGTCTAACTTTTCTTTGGAAGCTTTGGAAGTCTTACAATTTATACTTGGAACTCTATCAAATAAGGCAAGTTCAAGGAAGAGATGTACTCTTCTAGAATAACCTTCACAAGTCACTTCTATGATATCGTTCATGGTGATAAAGCTATTATAAGACTTGTCAGATCATATCAAAGTATATTCAGTTATTCATAGAGGCACTAGAAGTTAATCGTAAAAATGAACAAAAAATTGACAGTCGGCCCACATTCTATGTATGATTTGACTTGTGTTAATCCAAGTATTTGTGCCCAGGAAGTTGGTGGAAAAGAAACCTCTTACAATTCAAATAGCTTTCAGCTGAATTTGGTTTTTCAGCTGGAATTTGTGTATTGTAATAATATGTTTTAGAGCACAATCCTAACCTAGAGTTAGGCCAGAAATATTTGGCCATCATAAGGGCTACCGTAAAATATTTTATACGACTCTCGGAGTCAGAGAGGCAGCTCACCAAAGTGCACCATCCTCCCTGACTCTGAGAGTGGTCCACACATACTTTATGGTGTCCCTTGTGTCAGCCACACTTTGCTGGCCTAACTGTGCCGGCCTAACTCCAGGTTAGGATTGCACCTTAATGCTATGCAGGTCCAGCCTGTATTTGGTACCCATGGATTTGACCAATCCATGGCTAGACCCACTGAAGACGTCCCAGATATGACTGGAATCTAATTCCAGTCACGCCTGCGAGGTTTTCTATGGCCCGTAATGACTGCATGTGGCATCTTCGAGCCTCAGAATGCCACTTGGAGCAGTTTAAAGGGTAGTTCCAGTTTTTGGCGGCATTCCCCAGGTGGCTTTCTGAGATCTGCAGAGGCCATGGGCCTCAGAAAGGCTCTAAATATAACAAGAATGAAGTTCCAGTCATATTCAGAGTCCCTGTGGATCAGAACCAGTATATTTCTTTATGTGGGTTTTGGTATTCGCATGAGGTCTGAGAATGGAATCCCCCATGGATACCAAGACTTCTACTGTACATGTTACTTGATTAATTTTATCACTGGTTCTGTTTCATTTTTGTATGTTGATGTTTTTCATTGTAAACCACTCATAAAGCTTTACTGAACTTGGAGCAGTACAAAAAATTAACAAACTAAACATAGAATGCTTTAAATCTACATTACATTTATAATCAACATTTCTACAGGCCCAGTTGGGAAAACCTCCTCTATTATCTAGTTAAATGTACATGCACACATTTGACATATGCAACAAAAGAGATGTATAAATAAATCCTGATTTTGCTTGGTTTTTCTTTTTGGCACATGTGAATTTTCTACTTCAAAATAGCTTCCTGAGACCAAAAAGAAAAAGGAAAAAACAAAGAAACATTTGAAGCATTTCTTCAAGCGGCCGGGATTTATGACTTAACAGGAGTTATTTCAAACAATCTTTGGAGAACAGTATCTACACTGAATTTTTTGTAGAACAATTCTGGCACCTTATGAAAGATTTACACAAGCACTCCCGCCCAAGAAGTACACGAGACAAAGGTTTGGAGTGATTGTAGTTTATTGAATTACCCAACAATAATCTAAGAACGTAAGGAGAGCCCCACTGGATCAGCCAAAACGTCCATTACTCCAGCTTCCTGCATCTCGCAGTGGCCCACCAGATGCCTCAGGGAATACATAAGACAACTATATATGTGCATCTCGTTGCCACTCCCCTGCATCCGTCACTCCAAGGTAGCCTACCTCTAAAGTAAGGAGGTTGCACTAACCAGCGTGGCCGGTAGCCAGATGCCATCACCACTTCCTGGGGCAAGGAGTTCCACAGATTAATTATCTGCTGGGTAAAAAAGTATTTCCTTTTATCTGTTCTCACTCTCACTCACTCCCAACACTCAATTTTCATGGATGTCCCTTGGTTCTGGTATTATGAGAGAGGGAAAAGAACCTCCCTCTATCCACTTTATCCATCCCATGCATAATTGTGTATGTCTCAACCAAATTCCCCCTCAGGCGCCTTTATTCTAGGCTGAAGAGCCCCAAATGCTGTAGCCTTTCCTCGTATGGGAGGTGCCCCAGCCCTGTAATCATTTGGGGAGCTCTCTCTTCACCTTCTCTACTTCCCCTATATCTTTTTTGAGGCGTGGCTGAACTGAGAAAAAACCTCAACTAGAAATACTCCCATGTGTACTGGCTACTAACTGCTTGGGGGAAAGCTCTAGCTGTCTACCTCCCCCAGACCCCAATGGGTATGACATCCTGGTTCAAGATGACACCCAATCAGCAACTGGGTTAGCCTGTCACATCTAAACGCCTAGGTGTTGAGGCAGCCGGACTGCACTGTCCCACACAGGGAAAGCCTTGAGTTGGTTGTTGCTTAAACCAGCCAGAGGGTTTGCCAGCCTGCTCACCAACCCAGAAAACTGTTGTCAGAATGGTCTTGGCTCACCCCCTGACCTTGCTTACCTCAGGATGTATGCCAGCCCCCAACTGGGCTACCCAGCCAGCGTGCCACCTGTGTAACCCAGGCAAATCCAACCCCGTGCTATTTCTATTCACCTCATTCAAAATGTCAGTCTCGGGTAGGCAAAAAAAACCAAGGCCCAAAACTAAGGCCCACTCAGTATAACTGCCAAAAAAATCCTACCCAGCCCTCCAAAGAAGAACCAGCTAACCTCGGACTGTAGAAAGGGCAGGTGGGCAGGGCTCATTCACAAGGTGTGGACAGAGGCCTGGAGACTACGCCATCCCCAGCAACTGCTGTGCAAAGCCCCCAAACCTGCCCTGATCTTCACTCTGTCATCCACACAGCTAAGGGCTGCGCAAACATCGCCTGATTATGGAGAATGCTCTAGGGAACATGTTGTGTTCTTGTGGGTTTTCAATCCATCCCTCTTGGGTCTCATCATCATCCCATGTGAATTAATGGTGGGCTCTAGAACTACACCACAGATGCATGTAGTAGGTGTCTTGCCAAAGCCCCTGCTCCAAACTTTCCCCCTAAAGGCCATGCCTGCTTAAGCTAATTAGTACCCCAGATACAGATAGCCCTGTACTGGTAATATATACCAACTACAGGACCCCAGCACCAACAGAGAGGTACCCCCCCCCAGTGGCTTGCCTGTAGGCCACAGATCTCCTCCTCCAGCTTCAGAGCAGTTGTCCTCCAATAATCGCCAGTCCAATAGTCCTGTCATTTGTTCGTCAGTCAATCCAGTAATTCAGTAAATGTATCAGTTCACCACACCAGTCCAATAAACCCATCCATTGTCCAGTCAGTTAGTCAAGCCCGTAATCCAATCCAATAAAACAGCAAACCTCCACTCCTTCCACCACTCTCTCCACAACTACAACCAACAGTCTTTGCCTCCCTCAGGTGTTCCTTACATCTTTGCTACAAGCTCCTAAGTGGCTGCAGCTGTGCAGCCCAGCCACTGCTACTTCCCTGGGGTTAACTCTGTGATTTCCTGAACCAAGGGCCACTTTCAGCACCATCCACTGCCTCCTCGGGGTAATCTTTTGCATTTCCAATACAGTAGGAGAAGATCTGTTGCACGGGGCAAGCTGTCATTCATAGAAGCTCATCTGTGCTATATACAGTTCTTACCACTGAAAAACATTTGACTAGTGTCACTGGAACGCTATTTGCAATGCACCAGTTTACAGTCATTTCAGTAACAGCCTACATTACGTCTACAGCATATCTGCTTCCCAAGCTCCAAGGGAGTTGGGAGCTCTGTAAATATGTGCGGGGGAGTAAGTGAACAGTAAAAAAATACTGAAAACCACTTCCTGGTTTCAATCAAAAACCGTAAGTGGTTTTCATTAGCTCTTTTTTTTTTTTTTATAACTATTTTGGAGGCTTGGGAAATCCAGTAGAAGCTAGAGCTGGCAGAGGTAAGTAGAAAAAAACACCCCTCTGCCCCTGCAATCCTGGAGATCGCATGGCCGCCTTACATCATATTTTGTCCTAATTTGCTTGCTGTCAGGGATGTCTCATGGTTGTACAATTGCTGCAGTCCAAGAATGCCAATTTGCATTCCAGGAGTGTCATTTTATTGTGTTACAATGACAGCCCTTCCTGCTTGATGATGTTACTTTCTGCCACAACGTCACTTCCAGGTTAATGACATCACTTCCAGTGGGTCCCAGCACGAGTGCCATTGTAAAAAGTGGGTCCCGGTCTAAAACGTTTGAATATCACTGCATTACAGTAACCAGATCTTGGTTCTTATGAGAATTTCAAAGGAAATATAACTGTGACTCCCCACCTCCACAAATACCTTCTCAGCAGTCTTAAGAAGCCTCCCTTATGCTTTTCAAGATGCAATTTTGAAGCACAATGTCACAAACCAGGAGGAGGTTGCAGTGAAAAATTAAACTGTTTTAGAACTTTGTCCTCCACTGGAGGGAAAAAACAAACAAACATTTGGCTATGCAAAAAATTTAATCAAAATTAACATCTGTTCTGGAGGCCATTTGCTCTAAAGTAACTATTCTGCATCCTTCAACTTTCTGCATGATGTGTTCTGACAGATTTAGAAGAGTTGCCCTTTTTTAAACAGATTGCAGCTCAGCCCCCAAAAGAACAGTCTAAAATATGTTAACGAAAAATCCCCACTTACTATTCCTGTGAATATTTACCCCTTTTTAAAAAAAGCTTAGGAATTGCTGCATCTGACAACACATGTATCCAGAAACATATTACCATATAGTACTTGTGGTGGCACAGTACCTCCTTTCTACCCCTGCTAACTGGGCAAGAGGCACTTTTTCAAGTAGTCTTCTTATGTTTAGCGGGGGGGGGGGGGAATTGTCCCTCTTCCCCTCCACACAGTGTCTTTTCTAGTGGGTATTGCTGGTGGTGTTTTGCATTATTATTTTTTTAGATTGTGAGCCCTTTTGGGACAGGGAGCCATTTCACTTTATTTGCCTATAATCCACTTTGTGAACTTCATGTTGAAAAGCGGCTTATAAATACTGTTGATTGATTCCTAATTCAAGTATAGTTCCCATTTGCCTTGCTTTGTAAACAATTTGGCTGTGCTATATTCCAGATACAGGCATGCCTCGGTATCCACTGGTTCGGTTTCAGTTATCCATGGATACCATGGAAATTGAGATGCCTATTAAAAAGATGCTGAGCCCAAGTGTGCATAAGGTGAATTGCAGCTGAACATCCGAACCCTGGGCCTTGATGGAGGCATCTGATGAAGCCCCCAAAGGCTTATAAATTAATAGACTGGGCAACCTTTCAGGCGCTACCCGATGCAAGCTCTTTCTCAGCAGCAAATAATGTTTTGTCTGTCTAATTGTGTTCTTATGCATTCAGTTAATATATCTTTTTATATATTTAGTGTATTAATATTATGAATACGCACCTTGTGTTTTGTTTTTGTATGAGCTATATGTCTCAGTAGTGTTGAGTGCCTTTTTGTTATCCTCTCTGTATGTGTTAATCACATGTTGTCTAGTTGTATCTTATTACTTATTTCTCCAATAAAAAATGGTTTAAAAATAAATAAATAAAAGATTAACAAGTTGTGAGTTCCTGCACCTTTTTTTTTTTTTTTACAAAAAACGCACTGGGTAAAATATACCACCTAGCCAGTTACTTTCAATCAAAACGTACCCAAGAGCGGAGGCTAGTTAAGGTTCTGAAAGATATACTTTCCCACAGTTTCATATTGCATATACATCTTCCGAAGCATCAGGGGTTTCTGCTACTTAGAACAGAAAACCCTAGAGCTGTCCTTTTTGTTTGGAAGTGTGCAAGAGAGAGAGGGGGGGGCATTGTGGGCACAGGCAGAGCACATCCCCCTGTGATTGGGTGGAAAAAATGAGGTAGGGAATTGAATTAAGGCCTCACCTCCTGCAAGGATCACAGTGGGCAGGTAAAAGGCAGAGGTGTTGCACCCATCGGGCACAATGTAATGGCTGCCATGAATGCCAGCAAGGGAGCTGGGCATGTCAGGGAAGAAAGTGGCACAGAGCTGCGCCTCCCGCCTGCCCTTGCCTCTGCTACGCTTCTGGAAATGAAGCGATTCTGGGAGCAGGGGGCGTGGCAAGGCTGCGTGGTGGGTGCAGTGACATCTTTCGTCACCGACCTGCCCCAGGCACGATCAGAGCCGACTCTGGCTCTGGTAAAAGGTCTCAGATGCCTGGGCAGTATACTGCCCTCCAGAGTCCTGCAAGCAGCATTGCACCCAAATTCCAACACCACTTCCTGTGCACTTTTAGCAAGAAGAAAGTGGCCTTTCCATCCACATTGGGCTGGAGGCAGTGATGTCATGCACCCACTACGCACCACTACGCGAGTACCGGTTTCTAGAAGTTGAGCTGGCCCCGCCCACTCGAAGCTGGCCCCTGCTGTTTAACCAGGGAACAGTTGAAGCAAAATAAGTATATACACATCTCTAGAAAGCAAAGCAATAGAAGTTAAATCAACACTAACCCCAAGCTGAAGTTATTACAAACATGATCACATCCATGGCAACAATCATGACATTACTTCCGGTTTATGACGTCACTTCCGGTGGGCGGACCCCGACAAGTGCCAATCAAAAGTGAGTACCTGTTCCTAAATCATTTGGATGACACCACTGGCTGGAGGATGGCAACAGCAGTCTCGCTGTGAAAACAACCCAAGTCTCTTCGCTGCAGCCCACCAATCTATGCGAGCTGCATTGGTTGTATCGTTCACAGGCAGGCAATGGTAAAGATGGCAACAAATGTATTTTAAGGAGCTCACAATAAAAGTAATTTTCAGAAGATTTCAAATTTGTCGTCTTCTGTCCATCTTTGCAATTAATGTTATTAAACTGCTGGTTAGCAATCCAGAAAGATCCTCTATTTGAACACAATATGCCTATATGCATCAGTTAAAGGTATGCAATGTATCTTGCTGTGAAAACAAAGCTGGCATTTTCTATCTAGTTACCAAGTAGTCAGCTCCTGCTTATCTATGCATGCTTTCCTTAATCAACTAGTATTGCCAGAACTACCAGAAGCTCTTATTACA
Organism: Lerista edwardsae; assembly: GCA_029204185.1. NCBI lineage: Eukaryota > Metazoa > Chordata > Lepidosauria > Squamata > Scincidae > Lerista > Lerista edwardsae. The sequence continues at coordinate 10,020,825 of JAJKFI010000010.1, forward strand.
TTTTTATTTTTATTAATATTTTATTAAGTTACAGCAAAATGCAGGTTTATCTCAATTATGTTTTCATAATGCATGCGCATGTGCAGCAAGGTCAATATTTTTCCTTTGCTAAGTAATGAGAAATTGAGATAGTAACAGGAGCTAGCGCGGCTACCTGGCTGATCCTTGCCAGTAACATATGCTTGTCTCAAAGATTAAGCCATGTATGTCTAAGCACAAACAGGACTTACAGTGACATGGCAAATGGCTCATTAAATCAGTTATGGTTCCTTTAGTCGCTCCCACTGTTCTTGGATGACTGCAGTAATGCTAGTCCTAATATATGCTGACACGTGCTGACCTCTGGGGATGCATGCATTTTTCTCTGTTGAAAAGTGAAAACTGTAAGTACATATTTTTTAATATTAATAGTGTTGAATGGGAGATGCTTTTATACACAAAAGCATTTAAAAAATGGGTGAATTCCACCATCACTGGAATATACTGTTAGGAACGGTTGGATCCCCTTGACCAAACCAGTGCTTCAAATAGGAATTTCTGACCCCCACCCTGGCCAGGCACCCAGCACTAATTACAAATACACAGGGAGAGAGAGATTGCAGTTTGAATTTTCTTTATTGCAGTAGAGGGAGGGGCAGGACCGAAGTCCAAAACCACCTCTCGAACAATATACAGTTACAGATAATATAGACCCTATCCCGGCAAAAAGCCCCTCCTCCGTTTGCCAACTGGCTGAGTTACTAAGAGGTCACAATCATTCCGTCCGCATACAACGTATGTTACATATGTTTCCCCTAAATATGTACCCCAACCTTCACACAGGTCGTATGTGTATTAAAATTAGTACTGAGACCCCAAGGGGCGATCAAGCTAATATGCATCCCCTAATTAAGCATGCGCAATCTGAAGTTACTTTTACTCTTTGCCTAAATTCTCTCCTAGGTCAGCTTGAGCAGCTAGTAACCAAAACATTTGCCTTTATCTGTTTTCGGCTGCCTGGTTCTTGCTTTCCTAGTGTAAACAACTACAGTAGCTTTTTGCAAAGCATCTGCAAAAGAGTTTGAGCTAACAGCTAACTTGTGCCTGCCCTTCCTAACCCTTTCAATACAATTATTATTGTGAATATTTATATACCACTTTTCTTTATATCCGCTGTATGCATATCTAGGGAGGACAATTAACTAGGCTGTTCTTCATATTTATTACATTCCAGCTTTACTGGCAATTATTGTTGACATATAAGTGCACAGATTATCACAGCTTCCCCTGTTGCTAACAGAAATACTACTTTGAAAAACAAAAGTGAAACCACATAATAGAAAGCAAGGATGAGCTAAGAGTGCAATCCAAACACCAGGTTGGAATTGTCAGGCTGACACGCCTGCTCCATATCGAGCCCGAGGCTTGGATGTGCTGTGGTGCTACCCGGGGAAAGGAGAAAATATTACCCTTCCCCCTGGTAGTGTGCAGCTGCCCTGATGGGGCTACTTGGAATTATGCCACAGAAATTGGTGGCGCAACTGGGCCAGCCCACCCATGGGCCCACCCGGACTCTGCCCTCCCTCCTCCGCATTCAACCCTTCCCCTGCACTGTTCCACCTTCTGATGTGCCCCCGCAGTGCCTCTGCCAGCCTTGGAAGGCTGGCCTTACCTTGGGGCTCCTGGGCCCAGAGGTGGAACATGGAGGCCAGTGTATATCCATGTGCTGGCATAACCCCCTCCAAAATGGCACAAATTTGCTTTATGGTGCATGTGCCATCAAATTGGGCCAGCACAAGGGATTTGTGTCAGCTCTTGGGGTGTGTGTGTGTGCAGTTGGATTGCTCTCTATAGTTCAGGCTGCATTTCACTTGAGTGTTCAGGCTACATTCCACTTGAAGCACAAATCCAATAGACTCCAACTCTCTCTCTCTCTCTCTCTCTCTCTCTCTCTCTCTCTCTCTCTCTCACACACACACACACACACACACACACACACACACAAAGCCACTGTTTTGTGATAAACACATTTTTAATATATTGGTTTACCATGGAAACAATTTTCAAGCTCTTTTCCTCCCGTTGCCAGAAATGACAATACATCCTGATTTTTGTGCCATCCCACACTACTTTGCTGCAATTGCAAAAAATGAAGTATCTACATCTTTCTCCTGCAGCACATTCCTAACAATGCCCTGTTGGTTTGGTTTCTGCTGCCTAAAATAATTGTCTCAAATTACATGCAGTCTCCCTAGCTCTTTCCCCTTCTTTCATCCCAGGAGATTCTGAGACCAGGACTCATATCATGGCAATTAGCAGACCATGAACTACACAATTAAATGGGCAGAAGGAACAAAGTCAGCAGTAACTTTTGCTATAAGCATCAGGGCAATTGACAAAAGGGACATTTTGCTTGTGACAAGTAGCCAGGTTATAGAACAGGTAGCTATAACCTGATCAATCAAACCTTTATTTAAATAAAAAGCCAAGTGAACTCACTAAAAGCCATTACAAATCAAACAATTCACCTCTAAACCAAAAGGCGTTTGCAAGCTGATGGATTTATTTCCTCCTTTTCTGAGGCCTTTTCTTCAGCTGTCACTCTTGAGGAATGTAGTGGCTGAGATGTCAAATTTTTTGCCTACCTTGCCTGAGAAGTGCTTTGCATAGCACCTAAGATGTCATACTGACGACTACCTGGTGCAATAGAATTATCAGGTCTGTCTTGGCAGATGACAGCCAAGAAAACGTGATATTCCAAGACACATGGCTATATATAGTCAAAGTATGATGTAGGGCTCTCTACACAGTCCTATGAGCTTCAATATATGAACATTTTTGCTCAATTAACTGTACCACTAGAAATTTGTTGTATATGTTGGACACAGTGGTGACAAGGAAGGCAGGGGCCAGGAAGGTTGTGCCTTGATGTGTTGCTACTAATCCTTATGGACGGTTTTTTGGAGGGGTGATATTTTTTCCAAAATTTCTTGATTAAAATTGCAAATTGTGGTGTTATGTGTTTTTATCCATTGTTTTTTGCAAATTGTACGGACAGCACAATAAATAAGAGTGAATGGCCCTACAAAGGCAAGCAATTACTGGCACACACACCCCAGCCCAAAATAACCTGCTCAAAAGTTCCCAAGCTGCACTCTGATTGCTGCCTGGAGCGTCAAACGTTCCATTAAAGTCAACTCGGCATATACAGTGAACTATGAACATGCGTGTTCATGTAAGCTTCCTCCTGTTTCTGCCACTCCTCCTCCTGATCCCTTAGGGAAAACTACTTGTGGATTCCTCAAAACTGTCAAAAATAAACAAAAGTGGTATTATTTTTGTAAAATTGATCTAAATTTGTGTCAAACTCTGTCAAAATAAGCAAGAGCGGTGTTTTTTTCACGTTTTGACTTAAATTTCGGTTATGTAACTTTTCAGTAGAAGTTCTCATTATTTAGCGTTCTGTGTTGATCACCGAAAAACCATCCCTACTAATCCTGTATGTTACAGGCAGCAATTATGACCCAGTTATACTGAATAGCTGTGCATGCATGTTTAATTTCTGATACTACATGGTAGTACTGAAACAGTGGGATACACAAACAGTATGCTCAGCTTTGCTCATGCAGAATTACTTTCGTAGCAAAGCAGGACTCTGAAAATCACTATTCACCCTAACAGTCATACAGATCAACATCTGTTTCCCTGATCTGCTGTGCTATGCAATGATGCTCATGGAATAGATTAAGTCATAAAAAGAAAAGAAAAAAACATTTCAAATCATTAAATTGACAAAGTTTCTTAAAAAACAACCACAAACCCTATGTGGGTGACAGTTTTAGCCTGTAGTGTTAGCTGTTATAATGAACTCAGCATCTTCTAATTCATCAATGGTCTTACGTATTTATTCCAGCCTTTGCAAACTTTTCCCAATGAAACCTATTTATCTGCTCAGGAGCCTGAACACCTGCTCCAACATTTCTGCTTACTGAAGCAGAGTTTTAGAACACATTCTTAGTAGCACACTGAGAACATTTGAAGCTTCAGATAGGCCTTGTTGCTACCCTGGGTGAAGGAGGAGAACACAGCCAACATGACTGCACGCAGATGTCAGGGCATGAGGCTGGCTGAGGCGGTTGCCTCAGGGGCGCAGTTTAGGGTGTGCGTGCGTGTGTGCGTGCGTGCATGAGAGAGAGAGAGAGAGAGAGAGAGAGAGAGAGAGAGAGAGAGAGAGGCCAAATCTGTTCCCTGGATTTGAAAATGGAGTGGAAGAGGACATATTCTCTTCTGCTTTATTTTCAAATTCAGGGAGTAAAAGGAGTAGCAGTGGCTGATGTTCCACTGGATAAGCACAGGCAGCATTTGGTACACCACCTCAGGGGCTGGAATGTCTTGGGGAAGCCCTGACTGCAGAAGAAGGTCAGTACAGGTCATGCCTCATTAGCCACTGATTTGATTCACCACTGATACTGGGCTCCACTTTTAAATGCCTTGTAACAAGAAAAAAAAAAGTGTCAAAATCCCATTCCTAAATTTGCACTGTTAAACTGCACTGGTTGTGAGCTTCTTAGAGTCACGGATAGTTTTAAAGACCCACTCCTGGGTTTCTTGTTCCTCCATTCTCACCCCAGAATGGGTGGGAAGCAAGTCTTTGAAGATATTTTCCCACAGATTTGGTATTCACCAATTTGGTATCCATCCGGGGTTCCAGAACAGAGCCCCAGTGGATAACGAGGCACAACTGTAATAGTGGTCAAGTTGTCTTTTGGGCAGTTTGTTGTTACCAAGATTATTATTTTTAACTTGAGAAACTCTAAATAAACACTGAAAGCCACTGGCCTGTTGGAATGTCATCACGGCCCCTCATCAACTTCCAGCTGATCTGGAAAGAAAGAAGGGACAGAACACCATACTAACAGCAGATGCTGGTTGGCCACAGCTGCATGAAAAAAGGAGAAGGCTTGTTGCTCTCTCACTTGCCTGTCTCACACACTAGGGTCCAGAAGGCATGTTGCATGCTGCAGGTTGGTGTTTGAGGAGCACCAAGTCTTAACAGGTCAAAGAACACTGTTCACTAAAACTCAAGACAAAATGTGTGGAGCAGTCCCATTCTATCCTTGCAACAACCTGCTTTGATAAATAAGGCTAAAAAACATAATTCAGTCAGGAAGCTCCTTCAGTGGGTAGAAATTCAAACCCAGGTCTGGCCCCCAAGTTCAATATTCTATCCATTATATCACATTGGGTCTATGGACAATACTACAAGATGAAACCAGTGATGTCATCCGGGCGCGCCAGGAACCGGAACACCCGGATGATTGACAGCCCTCCGCCCCATGGCGGAGGGCTGCCACGCCTCCCCAAGCCTCACTGCGCCCGAATCACTCCATTTTAGAGCGATTCGGGACGCAAGGGAGGGCGAGCGGGCCCAGCAGCAGCTCGCCCGTCCTCCGGAGAGGCGGCACGGCACGGGCCCTCCGGAGAGGCGGCGGAACGGCGTCCCGGGCCGTTCCGCCTGGATGACGCCTCTGGATGAGACGTTTCATCAGCATAGCAGTTTTAATTCCCCATCCATTCCTAAGAATTATTTGCTAGCTAAGCATCCTATGATATCAGAATTTTTTAAACAAATCAGCTCATAAATATAATGTAATGGTTATTCAATATCAAGTCTCCTTCCCTTCTACTCACACACAGTTGTATTTTTTAAAAGTTCTTGAAGGAAAAGTAATTTTAACTTTCAGAAATGTATTCAACCTTCATAATACTATTGGAAAAAGTGATTTCCTGCAAAATCCATCTGTGAGAGTACAGACTACAGCCTTCTGGATTCCAAAACACAGAACCTTGAGTTGGCTTCCTAAAAACAATTAGTTCTTAGGATGGATGAGCAGATGTCACAACATAAGCTTAATAGTATTGCCACAAAGACCTTCCCCCCCCTCCCCAGTCGACTTTACTTTCAAGGCCAGAATAGTAAATATTATACAACACAATATTTGTTCCCTGAGGTTTTGTATTGTGCGCTCAATTTCATTCTATGGTGCAAAAATGGTACACTTGTCTAAAATGTCAAAATCCTTTGCCAAGAAGCTGACGGACCCTTTAATTATGAATTTTTCAGATTATGTTATAATACAAATACTGCCTTAAGTTGTCAACACCTGTAATAACATGCATTCTATGACAACATTATTGTGACCTTTTCAGCAATGCATATCAAGATAGGAAACTGTTTTAAAGTCCTGCAGGAAGGACTAGGTAGGCATTGTTATGTACTCAGATGGATAGCCAGGAGTTAAGCCCCAGCAAGACAGCTGGAGGAATTGAGCTAATCACTCCTCCAATCAGGAGCTATATACAGTTAACTATACACAGGGCTGTTGCCCTTCAGTTCAGTTTAGTTCTAACTATTGCCTGTTGCAGTAAACGTTCAGGCTACACCTGCCTTGTCAGAGTTTCTATTGCACGGAACCCAAAATATAACACGCAGCAGGACCTTTTGATGTTCTTATTTACTAGGGTTACCAGATACAAACTGGGACAGAGTGCCTACAGTTTTAACCATTGTATAGGAATCGTGGAGTTTCAGAAGCTGGACCTGCCCAAATTCCCTCTTCTATACAATTTTTAAGGGGTAGGCACTCTGTCCCAGTTTGTATCTGGTAACCCTACTTATTACCAAACTGTCCACTAAAATGAATTTGCTCCAGCTCCACTTATTAAAAATACATATCTACGTGAATT
>JAJKFI010000010.1:10032550-10076994 GCA_029204185.1 Lerista edwardsae
GAGGAATACCAAAGAGTAATGGAGGAGTAGGAAATAGAACTTCTAAGTTGAGTGTAAGTGACAGTTTGTCCAGTAAAAAGAGAGGAGGGGAAAAAGGATCAAAAAACAGTCCCTCTTTAGAGAACCCCGTATATAGGTGTTATTATGCGAATGCTCGAAGTCTCCGAGCAAAGATGGGGGAATTGGAATGTTTGGTGGCTAGGGAAAAGATTGATATAGTAGGCATAACGGAAACCTGGTGGAATGCAGAGAACCAGTGGGATACTGTAATCCCAGGCTATAAACTCTATAGGAGGGACAGGGAAGGGCGTGTTGGCGGAGGGGTGGCCATCTATATCAAAGAAGGGATAGAATCCAGCAGAGTAGAAACTGAAGGTGGGCCGGACTCCACCATGGAGTCACTATGGGTTAAACTACCAGGCCGTAAGAGCAATGTAATAGTGGGGGGGTGCTATCGTCCTCCCGATCAAAAACTTGAAGGTGACCTTGAAATGAGGAAACAAATCAGGGCAGTGACCAAGAGAGGCAGGATTGTAATCATGGGGGACTTCAATTATCCTCATATTGACTGGGTCAACTGCTGCTCTGGTCAAGAAAGAGAGACCGGATTCCTTGATGTGTTGAATGACTGTGCCTTAGAGCAGCTAGTCATGGAGCCGACCAGAGGACAGGCGACTCTGGATTTAATATTGTGTGGTACTCGGGACCTAGTTAGGGATGTAAGTGTTACTGAGCCATTGGGGAACAGTGACCATGCTGCGATTGGTTTTGCCATGCATGTCCAGGAAAGAGTGCAGAGCAAATCTGACACAAGAACCCTTGACTTTCAAAGGGCAGATTTCCCTCAGATGAGGAGACTAGTTAGACAGAAATTGAAAGGGAAGGTAAAAAGAGTCCAATCCCTCCAGGCTGCGTGGAGGCTGTTTAAAAAAACAGTAGTAGAGGCCCAGCGGAAGTGTATACCGCAAAGAAAGAAGAGTTCGACAAGGTCCAGGAGGGTGCCTTCATGGCTGACAAACAAAGTTAGAGAAGCTGTAAAGAGCAAAGAAGCTTCCTTCCGTAAATGGAAGTCTTGCCCCAGTGAGGAGAATAAAAAAGAACATAAACTCTGGCAAAAGACAAGTAAGAAGGTGATACGGGAGGCCAAGAAAGCGTTTGAGGAACGCATGGCTAGCAACATAAAAGGGAATAATAAAAGCTTCTTCAAATATGTTAGAAGCAGGAAACCTGCCAGAGAGGCGGTTGGCCCGCTGGATGGTGAGGGAGGGAAAGAGGAGATAAAAGGGGACTTGGAGATTGCAGAGAAATTAAATGAATTCTTTGCGTCCGTCTTCACAGCAGAAGAACTTGGGCAGATACCACAGCCCGAACAGCCCTTCCTAACGAAGGAATTAAATCAGATACTGGTTAATAAAGAAGATGTTGTAGATCAAATTGATAAACTACATATAAATAAGTCACCAGGCCCAGATGGTATACACCCAAGAGTAATTAAGGAACTAAAGAACGAAGTTGCTGACCTCTTAACTAGAGTATGCAACTTGTCCCTTCAAACGGCCACGGTACCAGAGGATTGGAGGATAGCCAATGTCACGCCAATCTTTAAAAAAGGGAGAAGGGGGGACCCTGGAAACTACAGGCCTGTCAGCCTAACGTCTGTTCCGGGTAAGATGGTGGAAAGCCTCATCAAAGATAAAATCCTAAAACACGTAGAGGAACAAGTACTGCTAAAGGAAAGTCAGCATGGCTTCTGTAAGGGTAAGTCTTGCCTCACAAACCTTTTGGAATTCTTTGAAAAGGTCAATAGGCACGTGGATGTGGGTGAACCTGTGGATATCATATACCTGGATTTTCAGAAGGCATTTGACACGGTCCCCCACCAAAGACTGCTGAAGAAACTTCACAGTCAGGGAATAAGAGGGCAGGTCCTCTTATGGATCCAGAATTGGTTGAGGGCCAGGAAACAGAGAGTGGGGGTCAATGGGAAATTTTCAAAATGGAGAGAGGTGAAAAGCGGAGTGCCCCAGGGATCTGTCTTGGGGCCCGTGCTTTTCAACTTATTCATAAATGACCTGGAGACAGGGATAAGCAGTGAGGTGGCCAAGTTTGCGGATGACACAAAACTTTTCCGGGTGGTAAAAACCAGAAAGGATTGTGAAGAGCTCCAGAAGGATCTCTCCCAGTTGGGGGAATGGGCAGCCAAATGGCAGATGCGTTTCAACATAGACAAATGTAAAGTGATGCACGTTGGGGCAAAAAACCAAAACTTTACCTATAGGCTAATTAAATGGGTTCTGAGCTGTCTGTGACAGCTCAGGAGAGAGATCTCGGGGTGCTGGTAGACAATTCAATGAAGGTATTGACCCAGTGTGCGTCAGCAATTAAGAAGGCCAATTCCATGCTTGGGGTCATTAAAAAAGGGGTTGAGAATAAAACAGCCAATATTATCATGCCACTGTACAAATCGATGGTAAGGCCACACCTGGAATATTGTGTCCAGTTCTGGTCGCCGCATCTCAAAAAGGACATAGTGGAGTTGGAAAAGGTGCAGAAGAGAGCGACAAAAATGATTACAGGGCTGGGGCACCTCCCTTATGAAGAAAGACTGCAGTGTTTGGGGCTCTTCAGTCTAGAAAAAAGGCGCCTGAGGGGGGACATGATTGAGACATACAAAATTATGCATGGAAGGGATAAAGTCGATAGAGGGATGTTCTTTTCCCTCTCTCAAAACACCAGAACCAGGGGGCATCCACTAAAGCTGAGGGTTGGGAGAGTTAAAACAGATAAAAGGAAGTACTTTTTTACCCACCGGGTAGTTAATCTGTGGAACTCCTTGCCACAGGAGGTGGTGATGGTATCTGGTCTTGATGCCTTTAAGAGGGGATTGGACAGATTTCTGGAGGAAAGGTCCATCGTGGGCTATAGGCAATGATGGATTGTGCAACCTCCTTACAAAGGTGGTGGGCTACTGGTACCGGGTGCAAGGGAGTGGCAACAGGATGCAAGCATCTTGTTGTTTCATGCCTCCCTGGGGCACCTGGTGGGCCGCTGTGAGATACAGGAAGCTGGACTAGATGGGCCTTTGGCCTGATCCAGCAGGGCTCTTCTTATGTTCTTATGTTCTTATGTACAGCTAGTCACACACAAATAGCATTTTACTTTCAACAATCAGGTGTTGCAAGAACGTGTAAGCAGCCATTTTCCCCCCAAGAACATTCCTTGATAGTAAGTAGTAGTTTTAAGAACGGGGGGGGGGGGAAGAATTCTAAAAGGCAAAGTCAGGCAGACCATAAATTACAGTATTATCTTCGTGAAATACTAAATAATTCTTGCAGCGTGATAAGACTTTTTTTCCTATACCAGCATTTTTCAGCAAAGCCTTAGAAAATACATAGATATTCCTAACTGCAGTAATATCTGGTGGATATTTGCTACCTGAAACCCTATCCCACGCTAGTAGTGTAGCTAGGGCCCCCGGAACTTGGGGTGGTGATATTGTGACATACAATATCACTTCCAGGTTCTCCCTAAAGAAGGGGATACAGACTCCTTCCTCACCTCCCCCTTCCTTACACCACTGCTTCTTAGTTTCTATGTGAACCCTGATTGGGATCAAAACAGTAAGAGGTGGCAGCCACCATTCTGACTGGGTCTCACATGGCACCACTTCACGTAACACACCAGCATGGTAGCTGGGGCATATCGCCCCCCCTCCACTACGCCAATGTCCCATGTGTTCATATGAAACGCTCCAGTTGTTCAAAATGGATCCACCTTTTCAAAGGCAAAACTGATCAAGTAATATATTCTACATACCAGCACTATGCAATTTTTGGCCATAATGGGAATGTATGAAGCCCTTGTGAAGCAGCACTGACCGAGCCTCTAAATTGTGTCTTGTTTGTCTTCTGCTAAGGAGCACTGCAGTCAAAAACATTTCCTCATTCAAACCTACAACTACCGCAGACTTCTGTATTCCCTTTCCATTCTCCTGGATTTAATAGGCACAACTATCAGACTTTAATCTGGAAGTATCTTCCAGTAGCTCTGGAACAGTTTCACATTAATAGAAGCTTCTTTTTCTCAAAAACTTTTTCTTTGCTTTTCCCCGCGTCTCATTTGCTTCTCTCCAGTAGTTGTTTTCTAACAGATTTTCTTTTTCCAAACTGTTATGGTTGGTAAAAGCACTTTCACAACCTGGGTATTGAATGACTCCAATTATGGGGGCAATCCTAAACTGGAGTTAGGCCGGCACAGGTAAACCAGCCAAGTTTGGCTGGCACAAGGGCACCGTAAAGTATGTTTGGACCACGCTCGGAGTCAGGGAGGATGGTGCACGCCTATGTGCTGGCCTCTCCGAAAGTGGTCCAAACATACTTTACGATATCCCTTTCGCTGGCCAAACTTTGCTGGCGTAACCGTGCTGGCCTAAATCCAAGTTAGGATTGTGCTCTGAGCTATAGCTGCTACTTTTTAATTCACTTCAGCTGAGGTAGTAGCACGCGTGATAAAATAAAATGGATAAACTGTATGAACTGCAGTAAAACAATTTTTATAAGACTTATCATTGGAGAGTAGAATTGTAAATGTCCTTTTCCACAATAAAACTTTCAGGAATCACCTAAATATCAATGTTTTTGCTGTCTGATTGTAGTCTTTTTCCTCAAAAACCTCTGACCCATGAAAAAGATACAGTTTTATCAGTTTGTACACATAGTAGCCGATTCTACAACTGGAAATGGTTTGTTTGTAAGCATTTACTCCCTCAGCACTGTGAAAAGAAGTTCATGGGGAAAATACTGTTGCTATGATAGCATTTAAACACACTGCTAAACTATAAATGCAAGACTGCTTATGGAATCAAAACTACAGGACTGCAGCCTTTTCTAGCTGCAAGATTCAAAATCCAGCAAGTGACACCACATTGACCTTGGGAAGAGTCATCTGACCCTGAAGAGCAACTGCAGAAAATATAGCTTATTAACTATTTCCCAAATTAGATCCTATATTTTTTTCTTACCATGAAAATAATAAGAAAATCTGTAATGACTACAATAAAGGCTGCTGCATTGAGATCATTTTACGAATGAAAGAATTTGTATTTAAAACACTGTCTAGAACAGTGATCCCCTAACAGTGAGTTGCAAGCCCATTTCAGGTGAGTCACAAAGCACCTAGCATGACCCCCACTGAAAATATGAGAAGATGGGATATTGGAAAGAGGGAGGGCTGTGTGGTTATTTTGCTTGCATCATAGTTGTAAATAGACTTTTTTTCTTTCTGATTCACTTTGCTATTGGAAAATGGCTGAGAAATAACCCAACTTATTGCTGCATTCTCAGGAAAGTAGTAGACTTTGGCGTCACAATGACGGCACTTCCAGCCATGAATCACTTCTGGTGGGTCCTGGACAGATTGTCGTTCCAAAAAGTGGGTCCTGGTGCTAAAACGTTTGAGAACCACTGGTCTAGAATGAATACGGATGTGGCAAATGAACTATTTCACACACAAGTTCCAGAAATGCTAATTCAGAAATGTATAATATTTCTATAAGCAGTCTATCTGACAGACTGCTTGTGGCGATAAGACTTTTAAAATGTTTTGTATGTTGTGTATATTCTGCTTATAAAGAACAATGACTTGTTGAGTTACATAATACCAAGTCATTGTTCTTTATATACAGAATATATACAGCATACAAAACACTTTAAAAGTCTTATCACCACAAGCAGTCTGTAAAGTAGCTTTAAGACCATAACCTATTCAAAGCTACCCAATAAATACATTTTATGGATTGAGTGAGGCTTGAGCACAGCTTTCCAAAATCCCAACTCTACCAATATAAATATTGTTCCTGTAAAATACCAAGGATATATAAGGCAAGAAACTTTCACCAATAAATCCAGGGTAGATTATCTCCTCATCTTATCTGTGGGTCACTCAGGGGTCAAGGCAGTTCAGAGGCGTCAACTGCCTGCTGATTGTCTGCGAAGTATCTGCAGAGATCTTTAGTGCTTGCAGACTCAGAGCTCACTGTTTACATTTGTCAGCTGCACTGCTAGCTCTTCTTTTGTTGTTGTTCAGTCGCTAAGTCGTGTCCGACTCTTCGCGACCCCATGGACCACAGCACGCCAGGCCTCCCTGTCCTCCACTAGCTTCCTGAGTTCGCCCAATTTCATATTCATTGCTTCGGTGACACTATCTAACCATCTCATCCTCTGTCGCCCCCTTCTCCTTTTGCCTTCAATCTTTCCCAGCATGAGGGTCTTTTCTAAAGAGTCCTCTCTTCTCATCAGGTGGCCAAAGTATTGGAGCTTCAGCTTCAGCATTTGTCCTTCCAGGGAGCAATCAGGCTTGACTTCCTGGAGAATTGACCGATTGGATCTCTTTGCAGTCCAGGGGACTCTCAAGAGTCTTCTCCAACACCATAATTCAAAAGCATCGATTCTTCGACGCTCTGCCTTTCTTATGGTCCAGCTCTCACAGCCATACATGGCTACTGGGAAAACCATCGCTTTGACTATGCGAACCTTTGTTGGCAGGGTGATGTCTCGGCTTTTGATTAAGCTATCTAGGTTCACCATAGCTTTCTTCCCAAGAAGTAAACGTCTTTTAATTTCATGGCTGCAGTCACCATCTGCGGTGATCTTGGAGCCCAGGAAAATAAAGTCTGTCACTGCTTCCATTTCTTCCCCTTCTATTTGCCAGGAAGTGATGGGAGTGGTTGCCATGATCTTAGTCTTTTTAATGTTGAGCTTCAAACCAATTTTGGCACTTTCCTCTTTCACCCTCATCAGAAGGTTCTTTAGGTCTTCCTCACTTTCTGCCAGTAGAGTGGTATCGTCTGCATATCTGAGGTTGTTGATGTTTCTCCCAGCAATCTTGATTCCAGCTTGTGAGTCATCCAGCCCTGCCTTCCTCATGATGTACTCTGCGTATAAGTTAAATAAGCAGGGTGACAATATACAGCCTTGTCGTACTCCTTTCCCAATTTTAAACCAGTCGGTTGTTCCATGTCCAGTTCTAACTGTTGCTTCCTGACCCGCATAAAGGTTTCTCAGAAGGCAGATCAGGTGGTCTGGAACTCCCATCTCTTCAAGAACTTGCCACAGTTTGTTGTGATCCACACAATCAAAGGCTTTAGCATAATCAATGAAGCAGAGGTAGATGTTTTTCTGGAACTCTCTTGCTTTCTCCATGATCCAGCGAAGGTTGGCAATTTGATCTCTAGTTCCTCTGCCTCTTCGGAAACCAGCTTGTACATCTGGTAGTTCTCGATTCACATACTGCTGAAGCCGAGCTTGTAGGATTTTGAGCATGACCTTGCTAGCATGTGAAATGAGTGCAATGGTGCGGTAATTCGAGCACTCTTTGGCATTGCCCTTCTTTGGGATTGGAATGTAAACTGATCTTTTCCAGTCTTGTGGCCACTGTTGGGTTTTCCAAATTTGCTGGCATATGGAGAGCAGCACTTCTTGTTAACATGTTAACTCCCAACATGGAAGAGCGCCTTGAAATCTTACATTGCAGCAAACAGTATAAACTTGTATTGCAGGGTCTTTTGAGGTAAGGTGGTTTACATTGTTTCTTCATGTAGTTTTGAAAGTGTTTGAAGTGCTAATGATTACTGCTTCTCGAAGTTGCTGTGCTTTTTTATGCAGGGTAAGTAAAACCTTTTTTTTATTTCCCTGCAGTTTGAATATTTTTTCCACAGCAATTAAATGCTATCTCTGTCATTATTTTGGGGGGTGTGTGTGTGTGTGTGTGTGTGTGTGTGTGTGTGTGTCCAAGACAAGCTACAGCTTCTCCTCTCAAGCACCATTTCCCTCACTCTCCCCTTAATGCAGTGATTGGCTTCTCAGCATGGGAGAAACGAAGGGAGGGTAACATCAGACAATAGTCAGACACCCCCCCTTAAGTTTTATCCCCAACTTATCTGAGTGTCCTAGAAAATTCCATGATTTTTGGCTCAAAGCCTGCCCTCGACTTATCTGTGAGACTGACTTATACTTGAGTACCTACAATAAGTTCAAAAGGCTTGTCTATGCTATATGTTCAGTTGGGTCAATATAAAAGCTAAAGCTAACATGAAGTAAGTTTTAATTGGATTGTCCCCACCTTTCTTCAAGTAGCTCTGGGTAACATTTTAGTCTCATGACAATCATGTGAGACAGTTCAGGTGAAGAAAGAGTGATTCATAGGTGAGTGAACATCAAAGTGAGTGTGAATTATAAACTTGTATGTCTAAAATCAGCACTGTTGCCACTGCATCATACTGGTTGTTTAGATGCAAGCGATCTAGGGACAAAGAGGCCTGGTATCACAACTGTGGTTTAAATGTATGCAAGAGAGTAAAGCTTGTCTGCTATAAGTAACCTTGATAACATTGTACAGTGACAGAAATCAAGTAATATTTCTTAACTTGATCAATAACATCGGTTTAATTTAGGTTAACAATTTTTATCGGTTGGTTCCAATGTTCAGCATTATGTGAAGAAGACGTTTGCTCATGTGCTCCTCCTAAATTCTCCTCCTTCCTCTTTCCCTCCACCGTTCACTTTAATTAGTCCCTTCTGCTTTTGTGGAAGCCATCACTTGTCATTACAACTGAACTGGCAAACTATGGTGTGTGCGAGATGTTTAATATTAAATTGTAGATTAGAACTAGCAAACCAACTCATCTTCCATTCATTTTCCATGGCCTATGACTTGTGCTTTAATGTATGTACCCCAATGAATGTACTTCCTGCCTTGTGAGATGACATGATGCCATTCTGAACACTTATTTGTACTATTGATGTTAACAGGCAGCATAATTTTACTTCAATTGTGCTGTGTTCATATTCCTTTTATCCACAGTTCCATAGTCTGCCAGCAATAAACAAAAGAAAATATGAACTTGAAAGACATGGTCACCCAATTCATCAGCCTTTGGACAACTGGTTTACCAGCATACAGTATGTATACTATGGGCAGAGAAAAGACGGATCAGACTGAGGACCAAGCTGAGATACAGTATGCTTGCATCACATTTTTCCCCTGCAAAGAGTTCAGAATGGCATTTTTAATTTCAGAACCACAATTAAGCAGGTTAGGCTATCAGAGAGCATCCTGTGCCCAATGTCACCCTGTGGGCTTCATAGCTAAGCAACAATCTGAATTGCAGGTTACACACTGAAACACAGATGCAATGGCTCTCCTAACCATATGAAAATGCTTCATAAGCAATGGGAGTCACTCACACCCAAAATTAAGCAATCTGCAGCATAGTCATGCCATAACAATGATAGCGAAAGAAGCAAAGCAATTTAGCAGGAGACAGAAACGAATAGGGCTCTGATTACATGCTATTGCAAGATTGAGGACGAAGGAATAAAGATTGAGAACGCGCATGAGAAATATTTAAGCACTTCTGAAAATTGCTTCTGAATCATGGGCTAGGAGTCATCTCTAAGAATTATTCATGTTTCCTCTTCAGTATAATCTTGTGCTTTTATTAATCCTCCTGGCCAGCAGCACGAAGTGCTTTGTGTTCTCTAATTTAACGGACCTGACTAAATTGGTCTGCGGCTGTTTCAGCTTTGAAGTATCACTGCTTTTGTGTACAGCACATCTTTAAAAACACCACAAGGAATTTACAGAGCAAAAGGAAATTAGGAGGCTACAAGCATCACAGCAGTGTCCAAGGGGCACAGAAAAGTCGTTATACTATTTTAACAAAATGCAAGCAAGGGCAAAAGAAACTAAATTAATTCCTGCTTCTGCAGCACTTTGGGGAATGATTAAAATGGATAAAACCCAAGATGCTTCTATAATGCTGTGAGGACAAGAGCAAAATAGAGAAAAGCTATTAGCTTGGTGTACTACAGCTCACAAAATAGTTTGATGTTAACTGAAAAATGCTGATAGAAGCCTCTATGACCCAATTGTAAGCACTTGAAGGAGTATTTTTCCATGTATGTAATAAAAAAGGAATGATCACCAGGTTGGAAGAACAGTCAAATCTCTCATACAAGCTGTTTGTTTCATTTTCAGTCCTAAATTTTTGACCACCACTGAAAATCTTCCCTTATAATCTGAGGCTGCTGTAGAACTCCCACAGGCCCTATTTTTGCCTAGATTTGCTATTATATGCATTTGAGTGCTGATCAACCAAACAGACCTCATGCCCTAAGTTTTGATGGGGACAGGTCCAGACTGGCATCAGAGGCAACCACATGTAGTTTCAAGCTATAATAAAAGGACTGTAAAAATAAATAACTGTAAATAAACGGACTATAAAAGGACTTGGTGATAATTTTAATTACATGCTATTATACATAACTGAAAATATGTTCTATTTCTAAAATATCTCAAATCTACAGACTTATTTAAAAGATTTTTATACCACTTTTCCAGCACTAAAAGCGATGTACAACAGTAAAAATACAATAAAATTTACAATGAATAAAAACCAATTAAATAAAACCAATCAAAACAATCCAGGAGCAGTTAAAAGATATAAAGACAGCAACATATAATTAAAAGTATAAAAAAGAAGACCTCTGCTGGATCAGGCCAAGGCCCATCTAGCCCAGCTTCCTGCATCTCACAGTGGCCCACGGTGGCATCCTGTTGCCACTCCCTTGCATTCTGAGGCAAAATTCTGAGGTAAATAATAACTTGCAACCCAGTCTGGGCCTTAAGAACATAAGAAGAGCTCCACTGGATCAGGCCAAAGGCCCATCTAGTCCATCTTCCTGTATCTCACAGTGCCCCTCCAGATGCCTCAGGGAGCACACAAGACAACAAGACATCTGCGTCCCATTGCCACACCTCTGCATCTGGCAGGATATATTTTATATGAGTTCAAAAGAGATATCCTGTTATATATCCTGTTATATATATAAAATAACTCTTGGATATCTTTGCATGACTTCAGTAAATATTATCCTTTCCATTGAAACCAATATGCTTTCCATTGAAACAAGAGAAAAATATATATACTATATACATCCCCATTTATACACAGAAGAGGAATAAAAAGCACAGGTTGTGATCAATCGTCTAGAACTTTATTCATGCGAGCACAGCCAAACTTATTAGAATGCACTGCAGGAAACTTATTAAGCAGTAAAATAAATATGTAAACAGAGACTATTTACATATTTATTTTACAGCTCTGAGGAACTACCTCATCAATGAAATTGTGAACAGTTAAAAGATTAATACTGGTATCATATTTGCATTTTCCCTTTCCATCAAGGAAGGTAGAATATATAGAGGTTAACACCACTATATCTTCAGAGCAGCCCAGGGGAGTTAGAATACATTCAGATAGTGGTGTTAAACTAGTTTCATATGGCAGGCAGCAAAACATTCATAGTGCCAGCTGAGGACCTGAAATGACACCATTTTGCATGACCAGAAATAAGTACTTTGTCCTCATCTAGGAAATCATTAGCTGCAAATGACAGAAGAGAAAATGAACAAATCTTGACCATATTCTTAAGAAATGAGAGAGCCCAATGGCTCTCTCAGCGCTGTTTCTGCTGAGGAGTCACTGTGCTGCTCAACAGCCAAGAGATGCTTAGTGCTGTACTGCTGAAAGGGTGGCCCAGGTGATAACTGGGCTCTCCTAGTGGCTTGGCAGTGTCACCCTTCTCCCTTTCTCACCACTCTTGGTTTATTCCTTTCCCTGTATTGTTCCTTGCCTTCTTCCATCTCTTCCTTCCAGTACCCTAGTAGAAACAGTACCACTGAAACGGCCGCCCACATGATAATTGGGCTCTCTCAGCAGGCCCTTTCAGCAGTATTGCTTTGCTGATTACCAATTATCATGTGGGACAGATAAAGCTCCATATGTTTGACACCCCCAAGTTAAAAGGTAGTGACTTGCTCAAGACAACCAAGTCAGCTTCATGATTGAATATGACAACTAGAACCCAGATTTCCCTTTGTAGCAACCATGTTTTTCTTTAAAAAAAAAAAAAAAAAGGTATAACACAAAGATCGATGAGGCCATTTTCTGAAAGGAATGTTTTCTATATAGATGTCCTGCTCCTGCGCAAAGGATAATTTTCTCTTCTGCAGGGCACTTCAGGAAATTGGACAGAATTACACACATCTTTGGCAGAATGCCAGAAGAAGAGCAGCTACTGCCAAGTCAGAATCCATACCACTTAGGGATTTATATCTTGAAAGCAACACAACAAATTCTTACATGAAAATTTATACTTCTATCTACCTTGCTTAATAAGATATTTGTGTAGTATTCCTCTACTTTTTTTCATCTCTGCCAGATACAGGCACTTTATTAGGATTTCATGTTACCTGCCCTCAGCATCTCTGCGCTGAATTTCAAGTAATCAATAACATTTGCTATCTCATCAAAGTTCCTTTAAAACTCTTGCTCTCCTCTCCCCAGTAGCTATCATGTGAATTACTGAACTTGTTCAGCAAGTTAGAAAGACTTCAACAACTTTGAGTTTAACTTGCCATTCATTTGTTCCTCGCTATGAATTCTCTACAAGTGAATAAACCAGGTGATATTATGAATAAACAAAGTAAGCCTAAAGTAATTTTGCCATCAAAGTCAGCAAAGTCAGAAATTAAAATAGACTATTTTTACAATTAGAAATAATACTGTGGCTGCATCTGCTGAATTATATCACCTGTATCATCTACCTAGTACACTTTTAAATCATTTAAAATTAATAAAAATGAGAACTTGGAATGAGAATGCAGAATAAAAACACACAACACTGCAATTTGCTATTTTAATCAAGAAATTTTGGAAAAAATAGCACCAAAAATCACATCCCTCCTGATGCGGAGTAAGAAGTTTTTAAAGTCCTTGTGAATGTACCCTGTTACATACTCATTCTTGCCCACTCTATATAACCCCATAACCTATTCCATTTTAGATAAACTTTTTAGATACACCTGCAAAGCAACAGCTACAATATCACAAGACTGCATTAATCAGGCCTTCATTTAATAATCAGATGCTGAGGGTATTTTCCCTACCAGTATTCTGAAATGATTTGAATAAAGCATCATGATCCTACAGAGCATTTACTTCTATTCCATGCTTGTGACGAACAATTTTTTTCTTCCATAGTTTAACACCATCTCTGCAAACATGCCTTCCTACTTAGAAATTTGGCTATTGTCGTTCATGTCACTGCAACAATAATTGAAATATGTAATGATGGATGCTCAAAGCTTTGCCAGGCTTTCAGTATAAACAATTTCCTAGTCAGTCTTCCTTGTCTATCATAGCAGTTCTAAAACTGCTTCTTATGACTTGTTCTTTAGCCCTTTTCTAACTTTTACCACAATATATTTCAACTTAATGCAATTGCTACTGATGCTGGAAGTCAGCTTGAAAATTAATGCACTTACTGCATTTACTTTCTACAAGAATTTACTGACCAAGAAATTTGCCTTGGTTTTGTCAGCCATTTCACTTCTAAGAACAATGGTACAAAAATAAAGTAGTTTTCAATGCCATCTGATAGCACCACAATGGATATTTTACAGTAGTCATTTAATTTTATGATACATTCCATCCACTTGAACAACCAAAAAAAAAATGTACAGTATTGTCAGAACACTTTAAGTGGCTAAAAAAAAACTTGTTATACAATAGAATGATATAGAATTTCTATAAGAGTTTCCACTCTTGGCAAGCCAAAAAAAGTGACATTACAATAGGTACAATTCATCTGAGAGCACAATCCTAACCTGGAGTTAGGCCGGCACAGTTAGGCAATCAAAGTTTGGCTGGCACAAGGGATACCGTAAAGTGCATTTGGACCATTCTTGGAGTCAGAGAGGCCAGCACACAGACATGTACCATCCGCCGTGACTCCGAGAATGGTCCAAACCCGCTTTATGGTGGCCCTTGTGACGGCCAAACTTTGATGGCCTAATTCCAGGCTAGCACTCTGAAAAAACATAGTATGATTTAGTCCCTATTTGTAGGCCATATGAGATATATCTACAACTAGCACTTCATGCATGAACAGAGTGCTTTATTCAATTTTTCGTGTACAATGTTAAAGAGCAAAGGAGAATAAAACTGGAACCAGAAGCCAAGCAAAAGGGCCAGTATGTGATGTAGGAGCACAATGGGAATAACCTGTCTGCTCCTACTTTCCATCATTTTTGTAAAAATACCATGCAAAGTAATATCACTGCAGGAAAAGGAGTTCAAACCAAAATTACTCACATCAATTGCCTTAGGGTAGTGCCCAGAATGTACGTTCATGTACAAGCAGTGCAATCCATCTTCCCTATTCCAACCCTTCCACCAAATCCCTCAAAACCCTTGAGAAACCACTGAAAAGGGCAAAGGATCCTCAGCACACATGATGGGATGAGGTGTAGAAGGTTGCCAAGCAGAGATTGCAGTAGAAGCCACATGAGAGACAAGTCGCCTCCCCCCTTTTGGGTTCTAAGTACAGTCAATCCTCATTATCCGCTAGGGTTAGGTTCCTGGGAATCCTTGCAGATAACAAATTTGCAGAAATTGAATCACTGGTCCTATGGGACCAATCCTATGGGATCAACTGGGTTAGGTACAAGGGGTACCTTATATGTCATCAGAAGAATCCAGCAGAGAGCAGCAGGAAGTTGCAATTCTTTTTCCAAGTACCTCTAAAGGTCCTGGCAAGTACCCCTAGGACTACACACATCCCAGGTTGGGAACCACTGATTTGGACCAAATACTGCATCTTGACAACCGATCTTACATCTTCCACTTTAAACAAGCCAGCCTTTGTATATACTCTGATGCTCCTTTCTTACTTTTTAGAGATAAATTCATAAAAGAAAACAGATGCTGTTTCAGCTTTCAAATCATCCATTTGTTACAACACAAGTGGATCACATATTTGTAAACCATCTTCATACAACATAAAACCAACAATTTTGATGGAGAACTCACTTTCACTGGTGGTTTAAAAGCACCAACCTTCATTTGTACTTTCAAAGCTGCGGCGTTACGAAAGATGGATCCATTTGGGATGCCATTTCATATTTTGTATATCTCTATGCCAAATACTGGAATGCAGTAAGCCCAAAGAATTCTTACAAGTGAAAGTTCGAAAGAGACTGAAAATGCTGACAATTTTAACCTTCTGCTACCAAAATTACTTAAGATCACTTCAATAGTACACATTCTATCAAACAGCTCTCCTTCTATACGTTCTGAGTTTTATCTCTTGGGTTTTTTTCCTCCAAAAATTGCAAGAACTGGGAGGCCTTAAAATTCTGGAATTCATGGAATTCTGATTAGGATTTTCCAGTAATCAGTAATGACCTTCAACAGTCCATACTGCAGGTACAGTTTTTACATAGAATAAAGTCGTGTGTATTTGGACAGTTTTCAACACACTGTAGGTACAAAAAAATTTTCAGGACAGTCTCTGTGTAAGTATACATAATCCAGAAATAATCAGTCTGAACAGTGACACAGTTTTTCAAATGATTATATTAATATCATGCTCTCACTGTGATGGCTCGTCACAACACCTATAAGAATCAGTTATTAAAAAGCAATACACACGGGAGATGTTTCTCAGACTCACATGGCACTGTTCGGAGGTAGAGATTGTCTCGGATGATCTGCTGTAGCTCGTGGTCCACTGAACCCTTCTGGAACCGTAAATTGAGGTAGTGACGGAGATCCTTATCAACAATGCCTCCTGGTAAAGTTACAAAGGATGTACTGATTAGTAGAAAAACAGGAAGGAGGATCAACCAGATTATTTCCTTTTAAATTAAATCTTGGATTCCACTTGCAATTATTTCAGTTTAGTTAGTCATGCCCTAACTGCAACTTCAGAAAGGATTATTTTTGCAACTACAAAAAAGAAAGAAATTGGGCCCATATTCAAATGCATACCCACAAAAAAGTCAAAAGTAAAGGGTTTTTCTCTTCCTCACTTCCCTAACACCAATTTCACCCTTCACTCCTGAACCATGAAAAATAATATATACTTAGGGTGCAATCCTAACCTGGAGTTAGACCAGCACAAGTCACCTGTGCCAGCCCAGGAGTGTTACAAACGCATTGTAAAGTGCATTTGCAACACTCTCTGAGTCAGGGAGGCCGGCACACACACCCTGACTCCAAGAGTGTTGCAAAGGTACTTTACAGTACGTTTGCAACACTCCTGTGCTGGCACAAGTGACTTGTGCCAGCCTAACTCCAGGTTAGGACTTTGCCCTTAAAGGCTGACAAAAGTTTTAGCCTTCTGATACTGAACAAATCACTACCTTGGAGAGCTGCTGTGAGACGCTCAGAATACTTACATAAATCTCCACAAATCCTTCAGCCCACTTTTTGCAACTCTGTTCTTAATATCAGAATTCCTGAACTGGCTGCTTCCATGACTGCTAATTTTATATGCTTACGCAGAAATAAGCTCTGGAGACAGACTGAAGAAAAAAAACGTGTTCTGCTAGTTATTACGTTTACAATTAAGGGTCCATTTGGACTGGATGAAAACAGTCCTGCAAATGGTACGTTCCCCTCACCCACACCAAGAGCCTGCAGAATGATGCAGATGCCTACTGACACTGAAAAATGCCAGGGAAACATGTCATTTGAAATAACAGACTGGAATCATTCACCTTTTTGAAATGATGCAAGGCATGACTTGGGTAACATTGGCAGGAAAAATTCTGTTTCCCTAACTTAGATTTCCCTCAACTGCAAATCTACATACAGGGAGCAATCCTAACCTGGAGTTAGCACAGTTAGGCCAGCAAAGTTTGGCCGGCACAAGGGACACCTTGTGAAACATATTTGGACCACTCTCGGAGCAGCCTGTCAGCACACCCCTATGCATGTCTATTCAGAAGTTAATTTCATTGTGTTCAATGGGGCTTTTCCCCAGGAAAGTTTGCACAGGATTGCAGCCTGTAACTCATTAAAAAGTGTCCAACCCAGAAAGGAACATTTTCATTTCTGGAAAAAAATGACAGAGATAAACATAAGGAGGCTTGTAATATTCTCGAGCCCATGGTGCAATAAGACTAGCCTTTTTGTAATCCACAGATGTTACAGATGGTGCATTACTGCTGGGTTTTATTTTGCAGGGCAGGTCCAGCTGTAAAACAAACATTCCTCTTTCTATTGCTATTCTAACATTGTAACAACTGAAATGTATTTCTTAGCCTTAAATCATTTTTATTATGTTTCCTTGTAAAATGAACTGAAGATAGCTCATACATTTCTACTTACCCACCTTACATCATGGACAGAACGTGTTATGGTATATGTTATGTTTTACTCCAAGAGAATAATCAATTGTACAGTATCTCAACCATGAACACTTTTCCTTAGAGATCTTCTAGACCAGAGATTTTCAACCTTTTTCATCTCACAGCACACTGACAAGGCACAAAGGTTGCCGAGGCACCATTTTTTGACAATTGATAAGGCACACCATGCTGCCAGTGTGGGGCTCATATCCCCCATTAGCCCTACTAATAAATGACCTAGCCCTAGTTCCCATGACACACCTGTGGACCACTTACGGCACAGCAATGTTGAACGGTGGTTGAAAATGCACAGGGGTTGAAAATGGCTGTTCTAGGCTAAGATTAGAAGTGAAACAATGTCACTGAGAATTCAAAATACTCTGCCTGGCTTATGATTTCAGCAGCCTGCCTAAGAAAATATAAATTCCTTCAAGGTAGATTTGCTCATAATAATCACATGGTAAAAACGTCTTCATGTGCAGAGTGAGAGGCGGGATGGTGTAGTGGTTTGGGAGCAGGGCTTAGACCTGTAAGGTCGGGTCTCAAATCTCTGCTCAGCCATGAAGCTTCCTGGGTGATCTTGGGCCAGTTTCAGCCTTGCCTTTCTCACAGGGCTGTTGTGAGGACAAAAAAGGAGTATCTATGTACAACACCCTGAGCTCCTTGTAGGAAGGGTGGTGTAAAGTGTGAAAGAAAATGATGGTGATGTGCCCCTCACATGCTCTTGCCCTTTTGCTTGCTGCTTCTAGTACAAATGAACAAAGCTTTTAAGGCATCAGCCAGCCCTAAGGGCTACTCAGATCTCCGCCTGCACAGATCCGAATTCCCTGCGTGACCTGAATTGGGGCTGCACATACCGGAGGGGGGGGGGTTGGATGTGGCCTAATGGCCGCATCCAAACTCCACCCCACTCCCTGGGCCACCCTGCCTCCCAGCCCGCCCTCCACCCACCCTGTTCCTTCCTCCCTCCCTCTGCCTTTTCCTTTCCCGAAACCTTTATTGGCATATATAATTAATACATAACAATATAACAAGATATTGCAACTCAAGGTAAAAGAGGATGGTGGATAGAGGAAGGGGTTAGTTTGAGAATCGCGGATAAATAGCTCACTACTGCTACTGTGAGGGGAGCATAACCATCACTCATAAAGGTAGGAAGAAGGTCATCAGAAGAGCCGGGAAAAGAAGAAAGCCAAGGTTCCTCTGCCCAGAACTCAGCTAGCACAAGAGCGGCGCACCAGCAGCTTCTGTTGGCGCTGCGGGGTCAACACTGCTGCTTGCATCAGCCCTGCGGCGGCAGCACTGCCATGAGAATGCCTTATGACGTTGGCCCTACGGGCGCATTGGATTATTCCCTGAAGCTCATCCAAGAGAACAGTCTGTTATTTTTCTGCATCGTAAATATAAATTGTAAATGTGTTCAAAGCAATGCAGAAAGTGGGAAGGCAAACAAATATTCAGGAGTAATTTATGAATGTGCTTTTCAAACCTAAATTAGAAAACAGCCAATTTCAGGAGCTGCTCTAGTTATATTATGAAATATGACAAAAAAATAATTACCATGGCGCCTGAATATAACAGAGTATTATCCAAGCATCATTACAAAAACTACTTGACTTCAAAATCAAACAGAATGTAGAGTCAGAAATCATATCATAAGAACATAAGAACATAAGAACATAAGAAGAGCCCTGCTGGATCAGGCCAAAGGCCCATCTAGTCCAGCTTCCTGTATCTCACAGCGGCCCACCAGGAAGGCATGAGACTACAAGATGCTTGCATCCTGTTGCCACTCCCTTGCACCTGGTACCAGTAGCCCATTACCTATGTAAGGAGGTTGCACAATCCATCATTGCCTATAGCCCACGATGGACCTTTCCTCCAGATATCTGTCCAATCCCCTCTTGAAGGCATCAAGACCAGATGCCATCACCACCTCCTGTGGCAAGGAGTTCCACAGATTAACTACCCGGTGGGTAAAAAAGTACTTCCTTTTATCTGTTTTAACTCTCCCAACCCTCAGTTTTAGCGGATGCCCCCTGGTTCTGGTGTTTTGAGAGAGAGAAAAGAACATCCCTCTATCAACTCTATCCCTTCCATGCATAATTTTGTATGTCTCAATCATGTCCCCCCTCAGGCGCCTTTTTTCTAGACTGAAGAGCCCCAAACGCTGCAGTCTTTCTTCATAAGGGAGGTGCCCCAGCCCCGTAATCATTTTTGTCGCTCTCTTCTGCACCTTTTCCAACTCCACTATGTCCTTTTTAAGATGCGGCGACCAGAACTGGACACAATATTCCAGGTGTGGCCTTACCATCGATTTGTACAATGGCATGATAATATTGGCTGTTTTATTCTCAACCCCTTTTTTAATTGCCCCAAGCATGGAATTGGCCTTCTTAATTGCTGACGCACACTGGGTCGATACCTTCCACCAGCACCCCAAGATCTCTCTCCTGAGCTGTCACAGACAGCTCAGAACCCATTAGCCTATAGGTAAAGTTTTGGTTTTTTGCCCCAACGTGCATGTTGAAACGCATCTGCCATTTGGCTGCCCATTCCCCCAACTGGGAGAGATCCTTCTGGAGCTCTTCACAATCCTTTCTGGTTTTTACCACCCGGAAAAGTTTTGTGTCATCCACAAACTTGGCCACCTCACTGCTTATCAGTCAGAATGACCGTGGGTACCAATTTAGGGCCTCCTAAAGTAACCTAGCGCTTCATCACCAACTTCTACAGGATTGGTATGCATTCTTGCTGTAAATATCTTTTTCATAAGAGTTATGATGAAACAGCCTAACAACAAGATGGTATCTTTTACCATTTGCACAAAACTTATTGAAACAATTTTCTGGCACAATTAGCCTCAATTGACGGATGTGTAGTCAAAATACAGCTAAACAAACTCTCACATTTTGCAATGCTGAGTGCTTGTTTAAATGTAAAAAAACAAATATATACTGTTGAATTTTTAAAACAATTTTCAACAAAACAGATAATATATCAGTTTTTATTTCTGATAGTATCTGCAGGAATTTTATTTCGTTAAAATACCAAATACGTAAATAAGCTTTGCCACCTGCATTAATAAGGCAAGGAATTAGTTGAGAACGGAACTAAGTGCCACACAAACAGAGGTAATTCAACCACCAGATGCATAGATGAAGTCAATAGGGATGTATTAACATAATGTATGTTTATAATAGTTATTTATGAAGTGTTTCCATGATGGTCACATGGTAAGCCCCATGAAACAAAAAAAAATGACAATTGAATATAGAACTCTTTTCATTTTGTACAGTGTATAGCACACAAATAAGAACCCATTTAAAATAATTCATACTCTGAAGTCTGAAAAACAACAACCAGAATTTATATACAATTCCAATAACAAAATACCAATCAATCCAGAAAGCTTTGTTGCATGTTGAACAAGAGAAGATTTTTAACCCCACTCATAATAAAACCATAATACACAGCAAATCAAAGACAAATCTCATTAGCTTGATCTTGTAGAGTTCAGCAATTTTGAACCAGCTGTTTAGTGTTTTAAAAGATTATTATGTTCTGGTTACGTTAAACCCCTATTGTTCCTCTAATTAGCACTGCTGGCAAGTGTAAATGACAAAACCAAAGCACATTATTCAAACTTGAAATTCTCATAAATAAATGCTTCATCAGTTATATGCAGCAAAATGGTGGATACACCTGAAGAATCACATTGAGAGCACAATCCTAACCTGGAGTTAGGCCAGCAAAGTTTGGCCGGCACAAGGGCCACCGTAAAGCATCTTTGGACCACTCTCAGAGTCAGGGAGGATGGCAAATGTCTGTGTGTTGGCCTCTCTGACTCCGAGAGTGGTCCAAACATACTTTATGGCATCCCTTGTGCCGGCCAAACTTTGCTGGCCTAACTGTGCCAATCTAACTCCAGGTTAGGATTGCGCTCTGAGTGAACCACTGGAACAGTATTAGGGTGCAATCCTAACCTGACGTTAGGCCGGCACAAGTCCCTTATGCCAGCCGTAAACACACCATAAAGTGCATTTGGACCATTCTCAGAGTCAGGGAAGATGGCACATGTCCGTGTGCCAGCCTCCCTGACTCCGAGTGATGATCCCTGACTCCAGGTTAGGATTGAATCCTTAATCTCTTGCCCTCAAAGCGACAAACATAGAAGCTATCTCATGTTATCCTCACAACTCTGTGATTTAAGGTTAGCTGAGTGTCTGTGACTAACCTGACATTCTCCAGTGAGCTTCCTCGCGTTTGAAGATACAAAATCAGATCTCATAAGTCCACCTGTAACTACCACCTGCACTAACACCTGCACCTGCAGTAACAACTATATCACCTTGGATCTATGGTCTCCATCTCTAGAAACACAACATTAAGATGTCAATGACAGCAAGTTCTAGGTCCACATTTCCCTCTTAAGGTATTTGGCATTCATTGCTGCAATGTACTTGACTGAAATTAATGTATACTTGCATTCTTACAGCGCAATCCTAAACTGGGAAAGTGCAGGCAGGCCAGCTGGCCTGTGCTGCTTCCTACCCAGGGTAGGAGGCAGCTGGAGCTCACCATAGGGCAAGGAGCTCACTGATGGGGCTGTTCAGACTGGCATAAATCCGAGTGGCCAGAAGCAGCCCAAATTGGGGTTGCCTCCCACCTCCTGCCCTGAAAAGCCCCTGCGCTGGTTGTGATTGGCTAGTGAGGGGTCAGCTTACCTGCTGCCCTCCATGGCTTTGTAGGGTCAACATGAGTCCTTGCCGTGACCCAGTGTGTCCTGGGTTTGCAACATCCCTGAGCCAATACAAGCAGCTTGCATTGGCCCAGGGCACACTTAGGATTGTGCCCTTAATTCGTGTCATTAAGCATTTGTGACATTTTCTACAGTGTTTGTTAATTAAAAACAGCACACTCATGATCAAACTCACGGGGCAATAAAAATATCCGGCTGGCTGTTGAAGCCAGGATTCATAGCAACACATTTTCTTCTCTATCTGTGTATATTAAACTCCCCATAACCCAACAGTAACAGTATTTTCAATAGTTGTTTAAATCACTATTACACCTGGCTTCTCCATAAAGATTTGAGAAGCGGCTTCCCTGAAGTATTTTACATATATAGATTTCCCACATGCATTTGTTTCTAATTCACCAGCTACCCATCTATGCAAGTTCCTCATTGCAGCCTTGAAAGTAGTGACTAAAGCAAACACCGAAAATCCGTCAAGAATTATGACCTTCCTAATGAGCAAACAGAAATATTATTCATGAAAAATTCTAAAATGATGCTGTGGAACATCTTTGCATTTGGCTGCTAAGGAATTATTCTATAGCTGATCACAATGATGCAGAACAAAAACGGAGTAACGACATCTTTTCCTGTTATCCTTGCTTCCATTTCCTTCCCGCATCTTTCTCAATTTGTCTCCATGTCAAAGTTTAATGAACCTCCATGGAGAACTGTTCTTCTGTAATTTGTAAAGCACGAAACACTTTGAGGATTCTATAGAACGGTAATAGTAATAATAGTTAAACAGATATTTAACCATTTAATTCACCTAAACACATATTTTTTTAATGCACAGTACACTTCACTGACTTGAGACACATGAAAAAAAGTTTCCCCATTACAGGCAGCTCTTGCTTCATGCAGTCTTATTAGTACATTTTTGAAATAGAGCAATTCACAAATTGATAAGCACCAATTCACGTAACAGTTGCTATGTTCCTGAGAACACTTCACAGTCAATTCATTTTGAAAATGGCCATGTGGCCAGACCAAATTTAAAATGACCACACACGAATATACCAGTACAGCAAAAATGTACGGCATATACCAGTAACCTGCCCGCTCAAAGTGCAATAAAGGTGTTCAGCTGGCCTTCAAACTGGGTCATTTCCATTCCTGTATGAAGAAGAGAAAGGACTAGTTTTCTGGAAAATGGAATAAGCTCACCGTGTTCACAACAGATGGAAACATTAGGGGAACCATTTTTTCAGAAGTATTCAGTGCTGGCTTAGCTTGTTTTTATTAGGAGCAATGACAGTATTGGCATTAGTGAAAAGCAAAGTGAATCAAACATACACGCTTTGCAAGAAACCTGCCGTTCGGACTTTCATGCCACTCAATTGTTAAGAAAAGTGTATTTGTTTAACACTATGCACAGAACACAGACAATCTGGAGACAGTCTCGCTGCTTCAAAGGAAACAGCCAATAAGAAGGAACACAAAGAGAGAACATGCTGGCCATAAATTACTATCTGCAGTTATGATTCTGAATGAGAAGCTTTCTGAAGAGGAGGTTTTTGATACAACCCTATATTAAGATAAAAGAATTGGGAGATCATGTAATTGAGCCAAAAGCAGACACTCACTGAGCTACAAGCTGTGCAGACCCTGAATGCTCATAGAAAGTCTACAGCAGGCCTTCGGTATTCCCAGTTTCAGTACCAATGAATTCGATTATCCGTGGGTACCAAACCCATGGATGGTCCCAAGGCAAGCTGCTCAGACATGAATGGAGCTCAGCTCAGCTTTCTGAAGCCTGGAGAGGCCTCCCGCATCCACCCATGGTCTTTGCACAATGTCCACTTTCAGAGAAGACTGGAAGTTTACTTTACAGCACTCCGGGCTTCATTTGGAAGTCTGCAGAAGACACGCATGGCCTCTCCAAACTTCAGGAAGCCTTGGAAGCAAACATAGCACTGCTTGGGTCACCGTCAGAGGTTTAAAGGGGCCCCAAAGTCTGCCGATTCCAACATCCACTGATGTCTGTATCTGCAGGGTTTCCAGGAACAGAACCCCTGTGGATAATATGGGGCCTGGTGTATTCTAACAAATATATATTCAAGAATAACTAGCACAGCAATCATGAACATACACAAACACACAAATTAAATGTAAAAACAGTTTGTTTAAACTCCAAAAAGGTTTCTGCAACTTTGGGAACAAAAATAAGAATAAAACATCACAATAATGAGTATGTTTTATTCCACTGGTCTTTAAAAATCATGTTCTTGGAAATTCTTAGGTAGATTATTGAGAATTCTTCAATAAGAATATCAATAATGGATAAGTGCCTTAAGAAAACTGGGTTTCACCAGCACCATTTTCTCCTGCTGTGTGTGGCTGCAGGAAAGCATTGGAGGTATTTTAAGGCATACTGCAAATTTACAGAAGCTATCAGAAGCCAGGGTTCCATGTGAACTGAGAATATGATCTAAATGCAGCACAGAATCCTATGAGACATGTAGGATTTCTGTAGATAAACTACTTTGGATGATATAGATAAACTACTTTGCAAACAAATCTGTACGAAAGTCATCCCCAAACAATAGTAAGCCTATACACCAGGACCCGACCATGAACATCTATGGCGGGCAGCGCAATCCTACGCTGCCTATCGCATTGACCATGCATCATAGCGTCGACACAACTGGGTGAGTGCTGACGTAGGAGCGCCAATCGGCACCCCCATGTCAGCACTCGAGCAACGGGACCGGTGCTGCAGGCACAGCCTTTCACACATCATCTGAAGCCAGCTGGTGTGAGGGAGGCTCTGTGCTGGGGCAGGAGAGTGAGTGGCGGAGGTAGGGAGATTGTGGATGGGGGGCGGGCAAGATGTGGGCGGGCTTGGGAATTGGCCATAAGGCCAAATCCAAGCCCGATGGGAGGCCGCATGGCCCGATAGGAGGCCGCGCGGCCTGAATTGGGGCCGCAGGGTCTCCTCAGATCTGCACCGGCTGTTTAGCAGGTGCAGATCCGAGGAGTGAATCAGGAAGGCTGCCTCCCCTACGGTAAGGGCGTGAACATACCTTTGCTACAGAGAGGCGCCAGCCCCCCCCCCGACTCAGCCTTGGATTTGGCGCTGGCCAGCCGGCCTTGACAATCCAACGCTGGGTAGGATTGCGCTCCTAGTATGTTACCTCTCTGGCAATGCTTCAAAGGCTGCCAGTGAAATGGTCCTTAAAACACTGTACAAGAAGAGACGATGTATCACTTGGCTGTGTCAGCATTTCCTACCCCAAAAGTGAGGGTAAATGAGAACAAAGGTCCTTGGTGATGCTATGCAACCAACCCATGGGATGCTATGTTGTCTCACCTGTTGGTGAGAGAATCAGCAGAGTAAATGAACAAAGTGGTTGTGTACAGTACAGATATGAAAAAAATCTAAAAGTAAGAACAGCCCTGCTGGATCAGGTCAAAGGCCATGTAGTCCACCCTCCTGTATCTCACAGTGGCCCACCAGATGCCTCAGGGAACACACAAGACAACAAGATGCCTGCATCTTCTTGCCACTCCCCTGCATCTGGCATTCTGTGGTAAATTTTTGAGGTAAAATTCTGAGGTAAATAACCCAGTCTGGGTCTTAAGAGCATAAGAAGAGCTCCACTGGATCAGGCCAAAGGCCCAACTAGTTCAGTCCCCCGTACCTCATAGTGGCCCACCAGATGCCTCAGAGAGCACAAGAGACATCTTGTTGCCTGCATCTTATTGCTAGTCCTCTGCATCTGGCATTCTGAAGTAATCTACTATTAACTTAAGGAGGTTACACAACCCATCATGGCCTACAGCGCACAATGGACTTTTCCTCCAGAAATCTATCCTATCCCCCATCCCCAGAAATCTGTCTTTTCCACTGAGGCCAGACACCATCACCACCTCCTGTGGCAAGGAGTTCCACAGATTAATTACCTGCTGGGTAAAAAAGCATTTCCTTTTATTTGTACTAACTTTCCCAACACTCAAAGCACCAAATGTACATTTGGGTTTTCCAAGGGGCATTCTGTGACCAATGAAAAATCCTTTTCATCCTGAAAATTTGATGTAGTGCTAGCAAGCACCCAACATGCTATTTGCCATATGGAATTCCTGGCTCTGGGTTAAGTCATACACTTGGCCAACTACATGCAATCTACTGTGACAGATGTTTTAACATCATGACAAATCTACCATGTTTGAGATAAATATTTTTGAGAGGAAACTTTCTGCAAGAATTAATCTCCAGGGCATTGCTTGCCACCATTCTGTTTTGTATGACTACAATGAGCCATCAAAGTTGAAGTGAAACTAAATTTGTTCTTTTTCACGTGCAGCCCTGAATGAAAGATGCAACATAAAGTGCATGGTATTGATAGCAAACATAAAAAAGCAAGCACAAAAGTACCTTCAGAATTGCTTTGCCTTTTTTTGATGCAACACCAGTATTGCTCTTTAGTTTATGTTATGAATTTGAGGTACCTTGAAGGAAGAATAAGGGCGTGATAAATAATAGTAATAATAGTAATAATAATAATGTTTTTATTTATATATCACCTTTCTTAGGTCATTAGATTGTTCCTCTGACTTTAACTCAAGGCGGTTTACATAGGCAGGCTTTATTCATTAACACAAAGGTTTTTACAAATTACAAGGAAGTTCTATCTTTCAAGAACATACAACATACAGTTGGTACTTTCATGGTGTAGTCTTCTTTCTGGCCACACAATTTTCCTTCCTGCTGGCTGATAAGCAGCTTCTGCTCCCACCACAGAAGGGGCTGGCACAGCACACTCCCCTCTCACAGGCAGCTGTAGCTCAGCTCTAATTAGGTGATCCTACCTAACTTACCTGAATGTTTGTTCCCTTACCTCAGAACTGCATTGCCCTTACTGTGGTGCTGGAAAGTTGGTTAGGATTGCACCCTAAATTGACCTAGGAAGAAAAATATAAACTACATAAGCCAGAGCTAGGTGGTGCTGTGGGGGGCGGCAAGCGCAGTAGGAGCTGGCTGCAGCTGAGCACAGCGGTGCAGAAAGACCCTCATGCTTTTTGCCCCCCTGCCCTCCCTTGCGCTCTGATCGCTACTAAACGGAGTGATTCCGGGCGCAGGGAGGTGTGGCCAGGTGATGCACAGGGGTTGAGGGGTCACACCGGGCAGACAAACAGGTACTGCTGATTCCATCTTAAATTACATTTTTTTCTTTTCTAATTTTTACGTGATTCAAGGATAGAAAAAATTCTATTAAAAATGAAAAACTAATGGGGATATAGATGTTTTCAAAATAAGGTCCAAATCCTTTTCTGGAGGAAAAGTCCACTGTAGGTCATAGGCCATGATGGGTTGTGTAATGTACTTCTTACATTAGTAGTAGGCTACTTCAGAATGCCAGGTGCAAGGAAGCGGCAACAGGATGCAGGCATCTTGTCTCGTGTGCTCCCTGAGGCACCTGGTGGGCAACTGTAAGATGCAGGAAGCTGGACTAGATGGGCCTTTGGCCTGATCTAGCAGGACTCTTCTAATGGTCTTATTCAATTTTCAGCCCTTATGTATCCATCCCAATGGGGTGTGTGCTGCATTCTATTGTGGTGGGGGAAGTCATAGAGGCTACATCAGTGCTGGAAAGTTGGATAGGATTGGGCCCTAAATCTGCAGTTACTGTTTTAAGCTGTACTAACTACAGGTAAAGGTGCTCTGTTTCCAGGATTCTTCTTGCACAAGCCAACGAATTGTACTGGCACTACTCCAAGAATTGATTTTTACTGTGAACTAAAAAGACATGCTGGCCTAAAAGATACAATTAATAGTGCTATCACAACACATATCCAGGGTCTCTTGAAGCAACTGCAAAGTGAAGACTAGCACTTTAATAATTGATGGAAAACATGGAAACGACAAGACTACAGAGAAAGATGAGATTTCTGACTTTAAAGCAAGCATTAATTTGTAACTGATTCTCCATCCACATGATCTTGAACTCACCAGGAGTTTACTTCTGTTGCAGCTGAACCCTTCCTTATGAGAAAGAAATGACAAATTGTACAATTGAAAATATAAAGGTTTCCCCATGACCGAATGGTCTAGTTGTGACCGACTCTAGGGGGCGGTGCTCATCTCCGTTTCAAAGCCTGTAGAGCCGGCGTTTTGTCCAAGGACAAGCTTCCGTGGTCATGTGGCTGGCATGACTCTACGCCGTAGTGCACGGAACGCCGTTACCTTCCCTCTGAAGTGGTCCCTATTTATCTACTTGCATTTTAGGTGCTTTCGAACTGCTAGGTTGGCAGGAGCTGGGCCAAGCAACGGGAGCTCACTCCGTCGCGCAGTCTTGAACTCCCAACCTTCTGGTTGGAAAGCCCAGCTTACACCCTATATTTGTCTACCTAGAAGTAAATTCCTTTAAGTTCAATGGGATCTACTTCCAGGTAAGTGTGCATAGGATTGCAACCTGATTCAGCATGAGCAGCCTGATCCTCAAATAGCTTTTGTAACAGTACAACTGACTAACGGTGAGTGTTTATCAATGCATTTGCCAAGCACATTCTTATTGCAGAAATGAAGCTCCCAGGATCTTCTGTGTGGGTGTTATACAACCACATTTGCACCTATTTAAGGCTTAGCTTTAACAATGTAACAGCATCAGAAGCCCCTCCAGCTATTTTTCTGTCATAGAACAGTGCCAATATTATATGCACAAAAGGTGGAAATACCCCAGTATACCAGCAGGGGATGACTGATTAGTATGGATGTTAGAGATCACAGAGATGGCAAAACTGATGTGCTTAGTCAGAAAAAAATCAACAGGATTTATTTGTGGCTGAGTGGAAGCCATTTGACTCTTTGCAGAGTGTAGACATATACCTGTGGATTCAGAGATTGAGGAGTTCAATTGACAAGAAATATTAAATTAAATAGTAATTAAGAAATTGAAAATATTATTTGTGTCTGCTGTGGAAATGAGTGGAAGTCATTTTAAAATTTTATGTTTGTTTCCGTAGTGTTATACTTTGTTGTATTTATTGGGTTGTTTTTGTTTATTTAATTTGTTTGTGTTGTGTGAATTTATACTTTGATTTTGTTGTTATCCAAGATTATTATTAATAATATAGTAATAAAACTCTAATATTAAAAAATAAAGAACAGTGCCAATATCTGGGGGGGGGGATAAACTTTCTGCAGTTTGAGCCAGTGTGGTTTAGAGGTCACATAAGGCAAACGTGGTTTTTTCACATTTTTCTACCTTCCATCCTCCAATGTGCTCAGGGTGCTGTACAAAGTTCACCCCCCTTTTTTTGTCCTCTTAACAACAGCCCTGTGAGGTAGGTGAGGTTGGGAGAGTGTGACTGGCCCAAGACACCCAGGAAGCTATGTGGCTGAGTGGAGATTTGAACCTGAGTCTTCCAGGTCCAACTTCCAAACCACTACACCATCTTGGCTCTCAGATGTACTCAATCCCACGCTGGCTGATGTACTACGAGTGGAAAGAAGGGAGACAATTTTATCTCCACTCCAAGGCATGAAACTATCAATCATGTTTCCCTCCGATTTAATCACAAAAAATGATTATAAGTGGCCTGGAGAGCATTTTCAGAGGGAAAGCAGACAAGGAAAGGGTTAGGCTTCCTTCTGCAAATGCTCTCCTCTTAGCCTATCTGCATTCTGAAGGAAACAATGCAATTTTCCTCTTACGGTTCCATCCAAAGAATGTTCAGGAAGACTAACACATTTCTCAGTTGTACATTCCTCTCATCTTCAATGTCCGCATGCATCACCATCCCAAAGAAGGAGCTTTCCTTATACGAAATACTGCTCTGTGGCTTATGGAAGATTTTAAAAATCAGAGTTAATCAGTGTCACTTTTGCTTAGGGTACAAAAAACAAGCAGCAAATAAAAGTTATGTCTTTAATGAAGGCAGCAGTGCCAAATCTCTCTCTCCAATTGGTTTATGTCTTTTCTATTCAAATATTACAGAACATGGAGATGGTTAATATTTTAGTGACAGCCTTCTGGCTTGCTAAAAGGAAGATCTCAAAACATGGCAAAGCTGAAAACATCTCTTGGTTCTGCCAACTCCCCTTAGCGAACGGTAACAGCAGTCCCAGTCAATGGGGCATATCAGTTTTATGGCGCAATCCTAACCAATTTTCCAGCACTGACACAGCTGTGCCAATGGGGCATGTGCTGCATCCTGCAGTGGAGTAGTAGTCACGGCAGCCTCCTTAATGTTTGTTCCCTTACCTCAGAGCTGCATTGCCCTTACCCCGGTGCTGGAAAGTTGGTTAGGACTGTGCCCTTAGTATGTACAAAGCAATGGAATTATTGGAAACGATTGGCAAAAAGAGCTTTCTGCAGTCAGTGCTGGGGCAAACCCTTGTATTGCCCCCCATGGTTTTCTCCCACCCCCTGATGCCACCAGTACAGAGAGGTCAGAGGTCAACCTGGCTTTGTGGGCCCTCTGATGGGTGTGGCTCATCAGCCAGTGCCCAACTTGGCCAAACCCTGACATCTGTAGCAGAGCTCACAGTGTGCTGGGGTGGGTGACATCACCATGCCTCTACATAAGAACATAAGAAGAGCCCTGCTGGATCAGGCCAAAGGCCCATCTAGTCCAGCTTCCTGTATCTCACAGTGGCCCACCAGGTGCCCCAGGGAGCCTACAAGACAACAAGATGTTTGCATCCTGTTGCCACTCCCTTGCACCCGGCACTCTGAAGTAGCCTACTACTAATGTAAGAAGGTTGCACAATCCATCATGGCCTATAGCCCACGATGGACTTTTCCTCCAGAAATGTCCAACCCCCTTTTAAAGGCATCTAGGCCAGATGCCATCACCACCTCCTGTGGCAAGGAGTTCCACAGGTTAATTACCCGCTGGGTAAAAAAGTATTTCCTTTTATCTGTTTTAACTCTCCCAACACTCTCTAGGACCACTGCCTGACACCTTGCACCACTCGGCCACCGCTCATGCCCAGAATTACTCTATTTAAGAGCCTTCTGAATGTGAGGAATGGTGGGCAAGGCAAAAAGCACATCGCTTTTTCCCCCCATCTGCTGTGCCTTGCTGCAAACAGCGCCCACTGTACCTGCCTTCCCTTGGGGCACTCTTTCTACACCTCTGATCCGTAAGTAGTCTAGCTTGTCTGAAGCTAGTCACTACAGGTCCCGACTCAAGGGCTCAATGCTGAATGATGACAGAGAAAATTTAACTTTAAAAGTGTAATCCTAACCTGGAGTTCGGCTGGCACAGTTAGGCCAGCAAAGTTGGGCCGTCACAAGGGCCACCGTAAAGCACATTTGGACCATTCTCCGAGTCAAGGAGGATGGCACACATCTATGTGCTGGCCTCTCTGACTCCAAGAGTGGTCCAAACATACTTTACAGTGTCCCTTGTGCTGGACAAACTTTGCTGGCCTGACTGTGCTGGCCTAACTCCAGGTTAGGATTGCGCCCTAAATTGTAGGCCCTGAATTATTGCTGTGTGAAACAGGAAAGGTTATCTCAGCTCTCCTCTCCAGAATACGTTGGGATCTATCAAAGGACATTATGGCCCACGTTTTCTTCCTGAAGCTCCTAGGCTCTAACCACAGTGCTGCTTTAATAAACCCGGAACAATTTTCTATCTCCAGCCTTATTTTTCTTATTTTAATTCCTCTGACAATGTGCATGAAGCACAAAAAAGCAACTTGTCTCCCTGACAACCCACCAGACACTTAAATATGTTTTAGTATTATTCAATATAAAAATATATACCACGTGCCCCGGTATCCACTTGGTTTTGTTCTGAACCCCACTGTGGATGCCTGAAACTGTGGATACTGGGAACGCCTTTCTAAAGAAAGGGGAACATCAGTGGTTTAGCTGCAACAAGGTAAAAAAAGGTTTGTTTAATCTTTCCCTGTCTTTTTAATACAGTAGGTGTCTTGGTATCCACAGCATCTGTAGATAACCATAGATGCCAAATCAGTGGATATTGGGGCACACTTCTACTTTCTTCAGCAGCTGGACATTCCTATTCTTGAAAAAGAAAATGTAATTGCAGTCACCAGATTTCACTCATGACTACTATCTCAGAAGAAATGAGAGTTCATTTGTGTAGGAACCTTAATCTCTGCGTCAAGTTTTATAGACTTTACTGACAACAGGAAAGTTCATATAGCCAAGAGCAAGTGAAAAACAGATTTCATGAGACAGCTTTAAATGTTAGGCAAGTACAAAGGATTTTTTTTACTTAGGCTGGGAACAGGCTGTGGCCCTTCCAGGGGGAAGTCTCTCTTCTGCTGTACTTTTGACACAGCTACACAAATCACACAGAAATGAAACTTCAGCCGTATCATTGTATTACTCTGTGGTTCCACAACTGCTTATATCATAAAGACAGCAATACTCTAAGTAAGTGGTTCCCGTGTGTGTGTGTGTGTGTGGCACACGCCCCACAGGGGGGCAATTTGATTCTTAAGGGGGGGCAACTCAAGAATAAGCTTAGTGAATTTTTTGAATTTTGGGGGGGTTATTAACAGTGAACTTGAAAGCCCGCTAATTGTTCTTATAGCTTATTATTCATAACTTAAGCTAAGCATGCTTTTTAAATTTCCCTCTTTCTGCACCATCTTTTATTTTTCTCTTTCATGGATGCCATGTTCTTTGGAACCTTGTTTAAACCACGTTAATGGCCTTTTAGGCTTCCTCCATGTGAATAGGAATTCATTTTTTGAATAATAAGCATTATATGCAGCGGCGTCATTCAGCCGGAACGCTGGGCGGGAGGAACGGGTGAGCGACAGCCCGCCCGTTGCGTACCGCTCTGTTTTACTGTCTTCCCCGCCCGTGGGGAATAATAATATTAATATTATTATTTATTAGATTTTTACCCCGCCTTTATGCCCAAAGGCACCCAAATAACTTTTTAATGTGTGGATGCCTTGGCTGAATCGTTAGCTTTGCATCCACAGTTTAAAGCAAAAAATAATTCATTGCCCAGTAAAACTCTTTTCAGATTTAGTGCCTGAAAAGCACCAAATAATCCCCAGTATAATGCAAAATGAACAATCTCGTATTTAAAGATGAATGAATGTTTCAACAGCATAACCAACTTATTCAACTGTTGGTATTCCTATACAAGCATCTAAACTGCTTGTACTAAAATTGGGTTAAGCAGCTAACAGCCTTCTCCTGGGTATCTATTTATATTTCAAATGCCCAGCAAGGAGGCAGTGCAAGATTGTAACGCGTCTAACTGCAATTTAGGTTTCTGAGAGCTTTTCATTCCTCTAGTAATAAAGCAGTTTTCACATTATTTTGGTAAATGAAGGTACTTATCTGCACAGCAATTCAGCCATTTTCTTCTTTCCTAGTGTTACAGATACATTTGCATGTCAAAATAAAGCCCAGACAATCATCTAAAGAGAACATAGTAAGAAGTAAAACATTACAATGGTGCTATTTCACACTGCTCCAGCAAGACATGCATGAAAGTGGTGTTAGCTATGCAGGTCTTTCCCCTGCAATAGTAGCCTTCCTTCCTGTGCGATTTGTCGGGAAGACACCATGTCATGTTTTGCCCATCTGCTTCCTTCATCCACATGTTCCTGGAACAGCATGGGATAGCACCACTGATAAGAATTTCTAGTACCACTGTGGCTACTCGTGCTTAGAGAACCGGTGGGGTGATTGGTTAAGGGCACTGGACTTGACATAGGGTTAAATCTCTGCCCAGTCATTGCTATTATTATGAGCATGTGGGTGTGAGTGGATAGTCACACATACACACACGCACAACTTTTCAACAAAAGTGTCCATAAAGCAGTTTTACATCACAGAATAAATGAAGGGGAAAAAAACAAGATTCCCTGTCTCAAAGGAGTTAAAATCAGTGA
The DNA here is from genome assembly GCA_029204185.1 of Lerista edwardsae. Lineage (NCBI taxonomy): Eukaryota > Metazoa > Chordata > Lepidosauria > Squamata > Scincidae > Lerista > Lerista edwardsae. The sequence goes on from JAJKFI010000010.1 coordinate 10,066,447, forward strand.
TGTCATGCAGGGGGAACGCGGGGGAACTCAGTTCCACTAGTTAAAATTAGGGCTGACTCCACCCACTTCACTCTCCCCGCTCTCCTCTTCCAATTCCTCTGCAAAGAGCTTTTCTTCTTGGTTGGTTGGCACTCAGAGGGTTAAAGGGAGCGACTCCGGTGTTGTGTATTTGTGTAAATAGTAGCAGAGTTGTGGGCTTGGAGACCCATTTCAGCGCTTGCCTTAGCGCTCCGAAGCGAAGGATGGAAGCAATCGCCACATTTCCATAACAAAGTCTCTTTATTGTAGCGAAAGTAAGAAAGGTACAAAGGTTCAATCTGCCGGCTAGAAAGCCGGTGGAGTTTGGGCCGCTCGCAGGCGGCGTTTTAGTGCAGCTTTACATCTTAAGCACACACAGTGAAAAAAAACTCCTTCTAACAACAGAACAAAGGGATGCAGCCAGAGTGTATCTGGTAGGTGGATACCTGAAGACCCCTTGTGCCCCATTTTACCCAATGGGGTGACTCTTAGAACACTATGAGCTCATGGGAATGTGCAGTGTTTCCAGGCAGGGCTTCCCGTGTGAAACTGCCTGCTTATTTTACACTATCAGCAAGGGAGTACAACTACTATCCCTAACAAGCTGGGAAGCTGCCTGCTGAAGGACACACAGGTGTTCTATCTGATCCTCAGACGGAGAGACGGAATGCCAGTTTCAGCCAGTTCTGGACTGTGAGATGTGAAACTGCAACATCCGGATTCCTAGGGGGGCGAAGGCAGTGATGTCATTCAGGGGGAACGGACCAGAACGGGCGTTCCAGATCCTAACGAGGTGCCCTGGGTTCTGGGTTCCCGACAAGTGCCAATCAAAAGTGAGTTCCTGTTCCTAAATCATTTGAATGACACCACTGGTTAAAATCCAGGGGAAAACCCCAAGAGGAAAACAAGGAGAAAACAGCAAATGGCCTCTGAAAAAGATGCTATGCAGGCATAAATAAGGCATGAATCCTGTTACTCCCACTAACTGGTAAAAGGCACACTTTTAAAGGTTTAGCTGAAGAAGAGCAGCTGTCCCTATTAGAATATAAGAACATCAAGCCAAGGCCCATCTAGTCCAGCTTCCTGTATCTCACAATGACCCACTTTACGGTGTCCCTTGTGCCAGCCAAACTTTGCTGGCCTAACTGTGCCGGCCTGACTCCAAGCTATAACTACACCCTTAAATGGGTCTCTACACACCATCACTACACACACTTCACAATGCTCTTTCTTTCATATACTGTGCTTGCTGAACCTTTTCACTGACAAATATACCCCTGCCAGGGTACAGTACTTGATTAATTCCCATTAGGGCACTTTCTTTGAATAATGCTTCTCTGAAAAAAACTATAAAAGACCTTAATATATTTGTGCTGTAGGGATTTTAAACAAGGCACTTGCTAAGATCTGCATTCGCCCTATACATTTTGCACTACAAATGGAAATGATCTGTGACAGCATTTCAGAAGTAGACCCTGTGGCTCAGCAGTTGTACGTTGTCAAGAACTTTGCCTTTGGCTCTTCGGGCTTACAAATCAATTGGCTGCTTTCAGCTTTATACTGCTAATGTCAGTTTTTAAGCTCTTGTTGAACTCAACAAGCTGAAGACTTCAGAGGGAGAGAGATCATGAGAAATTGCCTTGCACTTGACACAAAAGACAAACGGAAAGTTAAATGGAAGCTTTGGAGCTGCAAAACATTGACAAGGAAAACCCTCCACCTTCTCTGGATGATAGCTTTGCTTTCTTAAATTCCTTGGGAGACACAGCCTAACCCCTTTGTTTGTTTGTGACTATGAGCCTGCAGCAATTCAGTAACTGAGAGAGGGAAGAGCCAGATACAGTTGTGCCACAGATGTGTCAGTTAAAACAAGAGACAAAAAGTTCTTTGCACACTGAGAAGCGTTACAGAAATGGTTTGCAAATGGAATATTAGGTAGATGACGTTGTTCCACTGCAACCATTTGCTGTGCGCCAACACAGTGACTCCAGGAGTGCAATTACAGCACCTGCAGAATTTACTCGGCTTTGTTAATGTGCATTAATGGGGTTTCCCATGCAAAGGAAGCAGAGACTCCTGTACCTTGGACAATTAAAAAGAAGGAGGAAATGTTAGCAGCTGGAGTTTTTATCCAATTTCATGTCAAAGCTGTGAGATACACGGTATAGGCCAGTGGTTCTCAAACTTTTCAGCACCAAGACCCACTTTTTAGAATGACAATCTGTCCAGGACCCACCAGAAGTGAAGTCATGGCTGTTAAGTGCCGTCATTGTGACACCAGAGCCTGCTGCTTTCCTGAGAACGCAGCAATAAGTTGGGTTATTTCTCAGCCATTTTCCAATAGCAAAGTGAATCAGAAAAAAAAGCCTATTTACAACCTTGACACAAGCAAAACAACCACACAGCTCTCCCCCTTTCCAGCATCTCATCTTCCCGTATTTTCAATATGGCTGCTTCTCATATTTTTCAATATGGCTGCTTCGTGACCCACCTGAAATTGGCTCGCGACCCACTGTTGGGTCCCAACCCACAGTTTGGGAGCCACTGGTGTAGGCTATAATCCTTTACACAGTTACCTGAGATTACATGGAACATGTAACACAATGGGGTCTATTTCTGGGTCAATGTGGACAGAACTACACGTATAGTGCTATAAATAGCAAAATTTCACGCCAGTTAAAGGCATCTCTTATTTTGACATTTCTTCCTTCCTTACAAACCACTGAAGCCTCTTTGGTGCCCTGTCTGACTTTCCAGTGCACACATACTGTACAAGTCACTTCTGACTTCAGGCACATTAGAATTAATTAATTTAACAAGATTAAAGTTTATTGAATGATTAAAACAAAACCAGTCAGCTTATGGAACTAATGCAGTGATGTCATTCAGGGGGAACGGACCAGAACGGGCGTTCCGGATCCTAACGGGCTCCGTGGCTGGTTCCGGGTTCCCGACAAGTGCCAATCAAAAGTGAGTTCCTGTTCCTAAATCATTTAAATGACACCACTGAACTAATGCAATACTTCATTCCAGTGGAACTTCTGGTTAAAGAACGAAACCCCTGAAAAGAGCAGAGAAATGGGTAGGGGGACACTGTGAGAAACTAGAGGTATATTCCAGGTTTAAACCACTTTCTGAATTCAAAAGTTGAGTTTTGCCAGCAATGAGATGCCCCTATACCACTTTCACTGTTGTTGTTTTTTACAAAATTAATTTAAAAAAGTTAACACTACAGTACAGTATTTGGGGAGAAGACATTTATACGTAGATCACTTTAGGTGCAATACTAATGCACCACTGGCCGACGTAAGCCACCTTCGTTGGCCCAACATGGTCACAAGCGTGCCATAAGACATGCCTGCACCGCACAGACAAATGCTGGGCTAACACAGGCAGCAGTTTCGGCCCGTAGACGCTGGGGGAAGCAAAGTAAGCTGCCCCTGGGCCGGCCAAGTTTGGCCAATGCAGGCCTCTTCTGGTTGGGGGGAAGGTGGAATAGAGGCAGGGAGCAAGCAGTATTGACCGGGGGAGGGCAGTACCATCGGCGGGTTGGCCCAGGGAGGGGGGTGTTCAGATACGGCAATTATGCTGGATCCAAACCCACGTCCACAGGCCGCGTGGTTCCAATTTGGGCCGCTGCAGCCCACTCGGACTACCACCTGCTAAATAGCAGGCACAGATCCGACCAGCCCTAGTGGGCTGCCTGTAGATTACCGCGGAGCAATGGGATGGTCATCCCCTTGCCCTACACTAAGCTGCTGATGCCTCCTCACTGAGTTAGGATCAGTCCAGGTTGCCCGACCTGCCTGCTCCAGCTCAACTGACACACCCGACTGAAAACCTCTGGTGTATAGTATTGCAACCTGAAGCACCTTCATGAGCCTTTAATGGCCTAGTAGGTTATTTGGGGCTGACCACAGTTCTATACTAAGGATATAATGGCATATGATGGCATGTTTTTAAAAAATTAACTACGGTAATACTTACGTTGGCACCTCAGAAAAATAAATCAAGGTTCCCTTTTTGCTCCTTATGCAGATTATAAACATAGCTTTTAATTTTTCAAAAAGGAAAATAGCTCTTCCGAGCAACATACTAATTAGAAACCTATTATGGATAAGATAATTTTGCTGGTGAAGACTGCCAAGAGTGTTAAGCAATTCACAGAAGAGATAGCAAAGGTTGCAATCCGTGGTGCTTTCATGTAAATATTTTAAGAAGCCATAATTATACTCTCTCTCTCTCTCTCTCTCTCTCTCTCACACACACACACACACACACACACACCCTTTCATGGATCTTGATTCCAGTTTGTGAATCATCCAGCCCTGCCTTCCTTATGATGTACTCTGCATATAAGTTAAATAAGCAGGGTGACAGTATACAGCCTTGTCGTACTCTTTCCAATTTAAAACCAATCGGTTGTTCCATGTCCAGTTCTAACTGTTGCTTCCTGACCCGCATACAGGTTTCTCAGAAGACAGATAAGGCGGTCTGGTACTCCCATCTCTTCAAGAACTTGCCAGTTCGTTGTGATCTACACAATCAAAGGCTTTGGCATAGTCAATGAAGCAGAAGTAGATGTTTTTCTGGAACTCGCTTGCTTTCTCCGTGATCCAGCGAATGTTGGCAATTTGATCTCTAGTTCCTCTCTGTAAACTCTCCATGTTTTGGTAAGCAGGTGCACATAGTGGTGTATGCACTCAGAAGGGGTGACAATTTTCCTATGACAATAGGAAAATTGGATATACTCATCACAAGGTTCCCACCTATGCACATACACCTACATTTTGATCAACATGTGGAAACCTACAAAACAGTTCAGGCTAGTAATGCAGTCACTGTCCATTTCATGCGCACACCTGCACAAGGTGCTTCTATTTGGGTCAGTGTGAAACAGATCTCTGTCTGGGAGCAGCTGACAATGTGGCAACAGAACCTTTCCTGGACACTGTCTTCCCCTTAAGAGCCAACTGGGGTGGCGAAGGTGGTGGGGTGAGACAAGCAGGCACCATGATTTCAGCCAGGGAGGTCACAAAGGGCAAGAAGTCCTTCTGCAGTGTCTTGTGTTGCTACAGCCACAGTCTTCCCGGCCAGACTGTGTTCATCACACCAGGTGTTGCAAAATTCGGCTGGAGAGTAGGGCACACGTGAGGCTCATTGTGCTTCAGGCAGAATGAGGGCAGCACTGAGGAGGAGAGAACATGATGGTTCTCCTTTTGAAACACTATGATTGTTCATAGCTCTCCAAAAGGAAAAGTCAAGATGATCACCAGAGTGCAGAGAAGAATTTTGGTGGCGCTTGCTAAGTGATGTTCACTACACTGAGAGAAGGGTGCCCAGCAGTCTTTAATCTCAAAGAGAAAGGATGCCATTTTTATTCTGCCAGAGAAATATTTTCAAACAGAAAATGTAAAAAGCTCAAATAGCACTGTAGATTGCATATCAGAAAAACAAAACCCTTTTTTAAAAAGGGCTTCCATTTTACTTTATGGATCTATGTTTCTTTTGTCCACCTTTGAGAAAAATATCTATCAACCAAGTGAGGGAAGAATGAAGGTTATTTTAACAAACCTCTATTATGATCATTTTATTTCACAGGAGAATTGATTCTATGTGAAACCATTTATGCTCCACTGCATTTTCCTTTTCCATCTTTTTTTTTTATTTCTGGTCATAATGGAACTTTTTTTGCATTAATAGCTTGCCATTCTTTCCTAGTCCGAGAGATTGGCACATTCTTTATATGGCTGAAACCTACTCAATCCTGAAGCATATGCTTTTTTCTGAAAAAGCCCTATACTGAAATAGACATTTCTTTTAAAAGGGTACTTGGCATTAATGGCCTTATGCCACTGCTCTCTTTTATACCATCAAGTATAATACTCTTCCAATCTGATGAACAAGTCATGTCCTTGGCATTTCATGAATCGGCCTCCATTTACTCTGATTCTCATAGACCACATGAAACTGTGATTTTGGAAAAGTGGCTCCAGTTTGCTCATAACAACAACACAAGAATGGTCATTCAGGATCATGTGAGTCCAGCACCTTGTTTCTAATAGCAGCCAGGTGCTTCTGGCAAGCCCAGAAGTAAATGAAGTCATGAGGCAACGGCCCTTCCCTGTTGTTTGCACACATGTATGTGCACAGAAACCAGCAACTGCTTCCAGATGGGGATATTCCCACTAAACCTGGAAGTTCTGTTTGGGTCCTTAGCAGACTCACATTCCAAAGCTATCAATGTCTACCTAGACTTCTAAGGGTGCAATCCTAACCAATGTTCTCATACCGGGGTTAGGGCAATGCAGCTCTGAGGTAAGGGAACAAACATTCTCTTACCTTGAGAAGGCCTCTATGACTACTACTCCACTGCGGGCGCAATCGAAACCAACTTTCCGGCATTGACAAAGCCGTGTCAATGGAGCATGTGCTACATCCTGCAGTGCAGTAGTAGTCATGGAGGCCTCCTCAAGGTAAGGAAAGGTTTGTTCCCTTACCTCAGAGCTGCATTGCCTTTTCCCAAGTGCTGGAAAGTTGGTTACAATTGGGCACTCACTGTGTTAAACCACTGTGTGGTTTACTCCTAGGTAAGTGTGCATAGAATTGTGCCATAGTCTCCATGAATTTGTCTAGAACTGTTATTAAACCATCAATGTCTATAGCCATAACCACATCTTGTGACAGCAAACTCAACAAATTATGCATTGTGTGAAGAGCGGCTTTCTTTTGTCTGTCATAAATGTAGCGACAATCAATTTCACTGGGAGACTCCATTTCTAATATTATGAGAGATGGCAGTATGAAAAAGGATGGAAAAAATCTATCTATTCTCTCCACATCTTATGCTCCAAGGCATAAAATTGTTAAAATACCAAAAATAATTTATGATTATTGTTAAGGTACTTTCCAATTCGCCTCATGCACCATAAAGTACAGGAAATTATATAAGGTAAGGTAGTTGCCTTAACCTGTGTCCCAAATGGGTTTGTGGGTTTTAGTTCTCACACTAGTATCTTTGAGACACAAAGGAAGGGAGCTCAAGGATCCATTAAGAGCCATGTTTTTTAACCTTGGGATGGGGACCCCAATGGGGTCGTAAAGCCTCAGTTTTGGGGTCATGGTAACTTACAGGAATGAAAAAGGTTAGAGACCGCTGGACGTAAGAAGAGCCCTGCTGGATCACGCCAAAGGCCCATCTAGTCCAGCTTCCTGTATCTCACAGCGGCCCACCAGGTGCCACAGGGAGGCATGAGACAACAAGATGCTTGCATCCTGTTGCTACTCCCTTGCACCTGGTACTCTGAAATAGCCTACTACTAATGTAAGGAGGTTGCACAATCCATCATGGCCTATAGCCCACGATGGACTTTTCTTCCAGGAATCTGTCCAATCCCCTCTTAAAGGAATCTAGGCCAGATGTCATCACCACCTCCTGTGGCAAAGAGTTCCACAGATTACCTACCCGCTGAGTAAAAAAGTACTTCCTTTTATCTGTTTTAACTCTCCCAACCCTCAGTTTTAGCGGATGCTCCCAGGTTCTGGTGTTTTGAGAGAGGGAAAAGAACATCCCTCTATCAACTCGATTCCTTCCATGCATAATTTTGTACATTTCAATCATGTCCCCCCTCAGGCGCCTTTTTTCTAGGCTGAAGAGCCCCAAACGTTGCAGTCTTTCTTCATAAGGGAGGTGCCCCAGCCCCATAATCATTTTCGTCGCTCTCTTCTGCACCTTTTCCAGCTCCACTATGTCCTTTTTGAGGTGAGGCGACCAAGAGCAATGCCAGTGACATCTGGTGTACCTCTTCAGGAACATTCAGGAGATTGTGTCCCAGCCTTTACCTTGGAGCTGGAAAGTTGGTTAGGTTAGGATTTCATCCTAAAAAGTGAACTAGGTAGGTGATATAGGTGATATTGTGTCAGCAGATGCGCCACAGTATTATTTTTAATTGAAAAAAATAATCTATTTCAATTTCCGGAAAATACAGTATAAACACCTAAATCCAGCATTTGGTGTTTTTATTTGAATATTTTAACACCAAAAATATGTTTTGTGTTTTTATGTGTTTTTAAACAAAAACTCCTCTTATAGCTCTACAATACTAACACATTTTAACTTTGAAGTTAAAAAATATTTTTTTAAAAAATCTATTTTTTTTAAGATTTTAAGAAATTGTTCTCTTCAGAACAGAAAACCAAATTTTTCAATTTTCTTTCTGCAAAAGGCCTGAACTATTAATTTGCTGGATGACATGTTTACATTAATTATAACCATTGCTTTGTAGATAAAATCTTTTTTTTTCTTTTCTGCAGCAATTTCGATTCTCATGACTGTGACTAAGAAGAAACTGCACATACTTATCAATCTAATTACTTGTTTTGATCTCTTGGTATGTCATTATAGCATCAGGTTTCACATTTATGTTAAAATATTTTCTCTTTAGTTATTACCTGCTCTTTTTTGTTCAAACTAACTTGACAGTTTTCAAAAAGGACAATTTAGGACACTCTAAAGATAGACTGTACTTTTCTTCAGAGACGGGATAGAAAATGAAGCAATTATTTAACAGATGTTGTCTTGTGGAGGAATACTGAATTGCGATTCTCCCAACACCTGTATATTTGGGCCAATCCATATCCACAGCAAGCAGCAGTTTCCTCATTCCTTCACAAAATCTAATCAGGTCAGTAAGATAATGTTTTATTCCTAAAACATTGTTTGAATGTGTATCTTTATGTGCGCAATCCTAACTTGTGGTTAGGCCGGCACAGTTAGGCCAGCAAAGTTTGGCTGGCACAAGAGACACTGTAAAGTAGGTTTGGACCACTCTTGGAATCAGAGAGGCCAGCACACAGATGTGTGCCATCCTTCCTGACTCTGAGAGTGGTCCAAATGCATTTTATGATAGCCTTTGTGGTGGCCAAACTTGGCTGGCCTAACTCCAGGTTAGGATTGCACTTTGTATGTCTGCGGACACTTTGAGTCACCTATCCCTGGCTCACAATGCCAAAAACAAACACCCCATGTTTAATATAAAAAAATGTTGTGGTTGAAAAACAATTTCCCTAGCAATAGATCTTGTTTTCAGGCCACTTCATTAAAGGCTCTGATTTACCAGTAATCTGAGATTGTTGTGATATGTACTAACTGCATGACAAAAGCAAGCAGGTATTTGCTTCATTTGCCAGATATAATAGCATAACATTAAAATTGAACCTGAAATATGTTTAATTGAAATGTATTCCTTTATGGATTGGATTATGCTTCTACTCCCTTGCTAGTGTGATATTTCTTTTTTAAAAACATAATGAACAGTAAACATTTATTTAAAGTCATGCTGGTAAATCCACGGTGACCTGTCAGAGCAGGTAGACCTTTACAGGGAATTGGAAGGAGGTAGGGAGGGGATTGTGGGATGTGGTGGCGCAGCGGGTTAAACCGCTGCTGCTGGGCTTTCCGACCAGAAGGTTGGGAGTTCAAGACTGCGTGATGGAATGAGCTCCCGTTGCTTGTCCCAGCTCCTGCCAACCAAGCAGTTCGAAAGCACCTACATGCAAGTAGATAAACAGGGACCACTTCAGTGGGAAGGGAACGGCGTTCCGTGCACTACGGCGTAGAGTCATGCCGGCCACATGACCACAGAAGTTTGTCCTCAGACAAAACGCCGGCTCTACAGGCTTAGAAACGGAGATGAGCACCGCCCCCTACAGTCGGTCACGACTAGACCATTCGGTCATGGGGAAACCTTTACCTTTACCTAGGGAGGGGATTAAACTGGTAGGGGTGGCAAGGGTGGGCAGAAGAATGGCAATGCGGATCAGGCCCAGGTGGAGGAGGGTGGAATTGGCAGGGCATGCCAAATTCTGATCCCCTTCCTGGCCTGATCTGCCTTCCTGGCAGATCTTGTGCCAGCGATTGAGCTGGTGCAGGTCTGCGCTGACCCATAGAGGCTAACCCATAGTGACCCATAGTAACCCATAGTGACTGCTGAGGCTTACCCTGGGCCAGGATGACAAATATCCCCCTACCCTGAAGAAACCTCCAGCAGCCAAAAACCCCAAAGGAATACAGCAGGAGCTGTATTCACTCCGAAGGAATACAGCAGGAGCTGTATTCATTCAGTGGCAGGAGATGCCACTGCATCGCTGCATGGTAATTTACCGTATTTCCCCAAGTATAAGACGCACCAATATATAAGACGCACCTTAATTTTGGGGCTGGAAATTTGAAAAAAAATGTTCGTTCGCTCCCCTTTCCTGGAGGGGCTGCTGCGTGTGGAGTTGTCCTCCCCTCAGCCCCAGAGCACAAAGCAACTGGGTGCACGTCGACTCCTTCGCCCTCAGCAGCTCAGCTCCTCCGGCTGGAGGGCTCTCCTCTGGCAGAGGACAGCTCGGCCCTTTAAGACAAGCGGGAGTGCGGAGAACCGCGCTCCCGCTTATCTCAAAGGACGGCAAGTGGCAGCGTTGCCACCGTGTCTTTCAGGGGATCGGATGCACGTGCATCCGATCCCCTGAAAGACCGGTCCTTTG